>BSBK01003400.1:0-455000 GCA_027943335.1 Chamaecyparis obtusa
ATATATATATATATATATATATGTATATATATATATATATATAATATATATATATATACATATATATATATATATATTAATGATGATGATAGTAATATTATCATGTTTTATATCTTCCAGTAGGAAACAATGGATAGTGCTACTTTTTGGGTCGTGTGCTCAGAGATATGGCCATAGATGCACATATATCATCATCCTTGCAAGTAGCCTATGTATCGTAGTGAGACGTAGGGAGGAATGTGGATATCTTTGATCATATTAGAGTGGAGCTAGAAATAGTAATGGAAAAATGAGTAGAATTTGAGAGAGTGCAACGCAAGCTAACCCAAACCAGATAGGAGTTATAGTGGTTGAAAGAAGTCATACAAGGACTAGAGATGAAAATCTCCTCAAGGAGCCACTCATGTTCAATGACATCACATAGGCCTTCCTCCATCCCACGACCTTTAACACATCGAGTCCCAAAGGGTTTGACAATCATCATCCCATGAATGAGAGTTGATTGTATATATTTTATGTGTTTGAGATAGACCACATTTTGGATAGTGGTGTCTATGTTATTTATGGATATATATGATGTTTTACATTCTTGAGTTATTTCAATGTTGTAAATAAGGTTTAGTGTTTCTTATGATTAAAATAAGGAAAACATGGTGATGAATGCATATGTCTAGTGTTAATTCTATTGTAATTGATTTGTAAAACTAATACTTAGAATGATTAAAATGATATTCATGTGATTTAATTGAGCATAGTAATTCTTAATTAAATACAACTATTAATGATGTAATGTACCGATGTAGACAAATATAAATGTGACCTAACTAACCAAATACAACATAATATATCATAACATGGTAGGTGGAAAATTAAGCAGTATGCGAAGTAATATATTAATCAAATGAAAAAGAGGTTACAAAATAAATCGAAGTAAAGCAAATGTTTTTTTCATGAATGAAGCAAAATAGAAAAGAAAAAAACTTAAATATCTAATAAATGGGCTTTAATGAAGAAATCTATACTAACATATAACTTAATAAAGAAAGAAGAAGGAAAAAATAAAGGGAGATGCTTTAAGCATAATAAAAATGTAGATGCATAGCATATATGGGGTCCTTAAGAGATGTACCATCCAAATATGTTATTTTATAAGCACCCAAACTATAAACATCACTAATAACAAAGGGACCAAGCCAATTGGGATTGAATTTTCCTTTTCCTAAAGGTAGGACATTAATGTTAAACTAATTCTTGTAAAGGGATAAATCACCCAGCAGAAAGGATTGTTCAATAACCTTATATTTGTACCTTTTTTGTAAAGATTTGTGATAGGCTTGCATGTGCTCAAGAGCATTAATAAATTATTCATCAAGCATCTTCAGTTGTTGAAGATGTTGTTTATGATAGGCATCATTATCAATTAGTAATTAAGAGAAATATGATGTGAAGAAATTTCTAAATCCAAATGCATAATCACATCAATGCCATAAACCAAGTTACAAGGAGTTGTGTCAGTGGTTATGTTGGGTGGAAAAATCCAGTTACAAAATAGGGATACCAGCCACAACGTATGAGACAATGTCTCTCCTACCTTAAAGGGAAGGCTCCCCCTTCTCACCATTCCTTGGAACAACTCAAGGTAAGCAAGAAGTTAAGAGATTATAAAAATAGGATGTTACACATATTCCTTCTTCCTATCTTCAAGAAGGAATCCACTTACCTGAAGAATGAGTAATGGAAAAGCTTTAATCTCTAACTACAATTCTATCTAAAATCTGGAAACAATGATACAGATAAACTAACACCAACTCACAGGCTAATTGAAAAGTGTTCCGGCTTGGATCTAAGACTTATTTATCTATTCTATAAGAAATGCCTCTACTATTGGGGCACACAGAATTCCAGAAGTAGATATTTTCTAACTATTCTAATAAAGTGCATGAAAATAAGATGGTAATATAACATATAGTCACAACTAGTTTTATATTACCACAATCTCTCCCAGTCATAGCTACGGCTCCGATTGTTTCTGATTTTCAAATTTCTCTTAACAAAACACAAGAATCATATAATATAAAGACAATAAAACCAAATTGCAGTCACAACTTCCAATTTGATTCACCACAATTGCACCCAGTCACAACTTCACCTCCAATTATTTCTTTCTATTTATTTTACTCCAAAATAGTACTATACAATCATAGTTATGCTTGCACAAGTTTGGCGAAGATTTCTTGCATAAAATATAGATGGATTTTACAATGAGAGGCTCATTCCTTTTATAGGAAAAGAAATGAGAACAAGAACAAGGAAAAAGTGGGAGCAACTCAACCACTTTGACCCGATAAAACTAGGTGAGAAGAATTATTGGATTACATGTCATAAGGACATGTAATCGAATTACATGTATTTACATTGCATATAATTCATCTTCTTCAATCTACAAAGCATGAAAACTAAAACATAAAGATGAAGAAGGAGAATTAATCCTTGAAATTATCAGGAAGGCCTTATATTTGGCAATACAATCATGAATTATAGGAAGATCTGAAATATTCATGGTCTCTCAAATGGCTTCAATTCTAATTGCATTGTTACATACTGATTTCACAACCTTGTAATCATCTACAAGGGAATCCCTCAAGTGTTTTTCCATAAATTTATATGCAAAAAATTTGTCCATTATTTGTACTCCAAACTCTTCAGAATCGAAATCAGTACTAACTCTATTAGTATAACCTGTGGTCATTGCTTCTTCAGTGGAGAGGTTATCATCTCTGGTAAGAACTTTACATCCCAATTGCCTGAGACTACTGGTGACATCTTGCTCCACTTCCTGACAACTTTCTAGATCCTCTTAAAGTTTTGTCAAAAGCTTTTCTAGTCCCTGAACTTTGTAATCCATGAGTCCTTGATTTCAATAGAACATGTCCCTGGATTGAATGATATCATATGTGATGAGAGCATCTAAATATTTGTCATCCATTTTCTCCCAAGTGTCTAGGTCTTCTTTCAGATTAATGATATATTGGATAAAAGAAGTGATCATGTCATGGAGCCTTTCTTCAATCTCTCTGATACACTCAAGGACTTTGTGCATATTTTTGATTGAATGGACTCCTTCCGAGATAACTTATTCAGACCAAGCCTTTACTGCTTCTTCTCTCCTATTCACCTGAGCCAATTGTGATGAAATATTGATAGATTGAGATGTTTGTTGATGAATGATCTCATGAAGATGAGAATTTTCTTGCTTCAACAAGTTATTATTCTCCTAGAGCTCATGATTTCTTTTTAACACATTTGATAGTGCATCTTGAGCATCTTGTAGACATCCCAGCTGTGTTTGTTTACCAAGTTCTACCTTGGTGAACTTGTAATCAGAGCAAGTAATTTCTTCAGCTGGTTTGTCCATCAAGGGTTTTGCAATCTCAACATATTTGGTTTTCTCATCATCAACAATGATTCTTGAGACAACCTTGGCCTTTGAGCTCTTAGATTTACCTTTCCTAGTAGAAAAATATTCCAAGTGTAATGTGACCTTTCTTCTTTTCATTATGATTTTTCCCCACCATGATGGCAAACTAAACATCCTTTGTTGGACTTGAAATAGTAATCATGGTAGCCATTGATTCTGATTGTATTTATGTTGTCATAGTGCATGTGTCATGTCCCCTTTTTCAAAATAATTAAAATTAATAATTTTTGCTAAGGCTATTAGGGTCAAAAAGTAAAGTTTCAGGAAAAGGGGCTAATATCTGGAAACCAATGGATTAATAAATGTTAAATATTATTAAAATATGTCTTATTCACCCCTCTTGTTCATGAGTTAGGGTTATGCCCTCTTTTAAAGGGGTTTGGAGGCATTTCAGGCTCATTCTTGAACTTGATTTTTGCTCATTGCTTTGTTGTTCTTCAGAGATTGTCAAACCTATGGAGAAGGAGACCCAAATATGGGAGTTTTTAGGTTTCTAGGAAGGCTAAGGATGGGAGTTTGAGTCCATTCTATGTGCAAGCTCATGCGGAGTTTGCCCGTGTGCTGAACAATGCAGATTTGTGAGTTTTCGGGTGTGTTTCTTGTAAGAGTTTGGTGTTTCCGGTTGAGATTTTCATATCATTTTGCCAAGTTGCTACTATATTATAGACATTTTTATGTTAAAATAGTTTTTAGTATATTATTTTGGTCATGATTCTACTTCTGTGTTAGTTTGTGAGTGTTTTATGGTGTTTCCAGGCTATTTTGTGTTATTTTTTTGGAGCCCGATGAGCATTGTATTTGTTCTCCGTTTTGGAGCTGTTGTGTAAACTCTTTGAAAATTTGTAAGTGTCATTTTGTAGGATGTTATGCTGGAAAATTTTTAGTAAAAATGTCTATTCTCAAATTTATCAATAATATGTGAAGTTGTGAAGTTTTTGGCACTATTTCGGGCATACCCGATTTGGTTATTATTGAGAAATTGCATAATCTTTTGAAGTGTCAATTGTTTGATTCAAGAATCTGATTAGAGGATTTAAATATGATATAAAATCAGAAAGGGGACATTATAGTGGTATCAGATCTATGATCTTGCCAGCCTGAGGGTTTGTAGAAGTTTGCATGCAACCGAGTGAAAGAGAAAAGAGATATCTGTAGCAAGAAAAGAATAAAGAAATTTTGATCAAACCTCCAGTTGGAAATAAAAGTAAAATATCCAAGTTTCTTCTAGGACATCCAGAATACTCAAAAGAAAATAGTGGATAGTTTGGCAGAAACTAGAGAGGCTTTGCGGTTATTGACAAAAAAAATCCAAGGAGTCGTATCTACTAATGAGAGAGGGAGCACTTCAGAGGATCCAATAAATTTGAAACCCACACCCTCTAAATCAATAAAAACTATTTTCTTACCTACAAATGAGCCACTAGTACCAAATCAATCCCTTAATCCCATGTAAGAGGTTACAAGTAACTTGATTGCATTGAGGGCTACTTACAATGGCTTAGATGATGACTTTCATAGTTCATTGCCTTTCAAAGAATATGTGGATATGATGAACACTTTGATGCCCAAGAAAGAGTATAGGAGGGAGCATGACATAAGTGGAATAGAACTCAAAAATAAAATAAGAAAGTTTACAACACCTAATTTTGATGGAACAAACAAAATCTTTGTTAGAGCATGGATATAAAAATTACAAACCTTCTTCATACTTAACCCCATGAAGGAGAGTGATGCCATTCAATTCACAAGTCTACACTTGGAATATGTAGCCTATGATTGGTGGCATCATGGAATGACTACTCAAGGTCATGATTAGGTAACTACATTTGATGATTTTAGTCACAGAGTGATAGATAGATTTGACCTAAAGGATGATGAAGAGTATTTTAAAAAAAATTCAAAGTTGAGACAAACCAAATCAGTTAATGAGTATGTAGAAGAATTTCAAAAAGTGGTTGTTATGGTACCTGATATGAGTGAAAAGAGGATTATTTATCTTTTCCTTGATGGTTTGGAAGATTCTATTAAGGGCTTGGTTAAGGCTTTCTCACCCTCAACCTTACAGGAAGCTATCAAAAGAAGTTCGTAGCTTGAAACTTGTGTGTCTATTAAAACAATCACTAATAAAAAAAACCCCAAATCTTTGGCAACATAAGGGAAATTTTTAGAAAAAGACTTTTCCAGCAGCACCACCAAAGAATGTGACAAATGCAACAAAAAAGAAGGTAGATGAAGAGACTAGGAGTGAACTACAAAGGAAAAAGCTTTGTTTCACTTATAGAGAGCCATGGGTTCTAGGACACAGATGTTTGGGGAAAGGTCAAGTGCACTATATTAAGGTTGCTTCAAAATCTGATTTGGATGAGAATGAGGAATTTCATGACACTAAGGAGGAGGAAGAAGAAGAGAAAGAAAAAGAAATCAGCAAGGGTGGCACTTTGGCAGCATTATCAGGAGTCCCAAGATACCATCCCTTTTGAATTCAAGGGGGTACCAGCAAGGAAAAGGTTGAAAGTTCTTCTTGATAGTGGGGCAACTCACAACTTTATTGATGAGGGATTTTTCATGAAAAGAGGGCTTAAAGGAGAAGATTTTGAGGGATTCAATGTTACTGCAGCTGATGGATTCACTATGCCTTGCACACGGGTGGTGAAACAACTCAGGATGACTTTAGGAGATTATGAGATATGTGATGACTTCTATGTTGTTGGCATTAGGGAAACAAATATTGTACTATGTGTTCAATGGTTGCACTTGATTATAGGCTATTACATGAACCATCAAACTATGGAGTTTAAATTTCACTCCAATGGGAAAGAAGTCTTATTGCGAGGCTTATCGAATGGAGCACCTAGGGTGGTCACTACAAAGATGATGGATAGGTATTTACGAAGAGGACAAGTAGAATGGGGAAAAAGAGTCATAATCCACCCAACAAGCTCTTCAAATAATCAAGGTAATTTCCATTTTGAAATTCAGAATATCCTTGATAAGCATAGTATAGTTTTCAATGATTTGCCTCCAAGATTACCACCAAATAGAGGTTTTTAACATGTTATAGAGTTAGAATAGGGTTCCAAACTAGTTATAACCACTCCATACTACCATCCAATAGGTTAAAAGGAAGAAATAGAAAAAACTATTAAGGAACTCTTGGACGTGGGATTCATAAGGCCTAACTCTAGTCCATTTGCATCATCTATGGTACTTGTCAAGAAAAAGGATGGTACAATGAGAATGTGTATAGACTATAGGGCTCTGAACAAGAAGACCATCAAAAATAAGTATCCCATACCATGCATAGATGAAATCATTGATGAGTTACATGATGTTGTATACTTCTCAAAAATTGACTTAAGATCAGGTTACCATCGAATCTGCATGAGGAAGGAAGATGTGGAAAAGACTGCTTTCAGATGTCACTATGGAAACTTTGAATTTCTTGTTATTCCATTTGGCCTCATGAATGCACCAGAAATGCTCCAATCTTGTATGAATAAGGTATTCAACAAGCATCTTCAAAAATTTGTTTTAGTGTTCTTTGATGATATATTGATTTATAGTAAAACATGGAAAGAACACCTAGAGCACATAGACACTATTTTGGGAATCTTGGAGCAGCAATCCCTCTATGCTAAGTTATATAAATGTGAGTTTGGTTTGACTAAGATTCTATATTTGGGACATATTATAAGTTCTAAAGGAGTATAGGTTGATCAATAAAAAATTCAAGCAATTTTGGATTGACCTCCACCTACTAATATTACACAGTTGAGAGGTTTCTTCGGGTTGTGTAGCTACTATAGGAGGTTTACCAAAGGATTTTCTCAGCTTTCTACCCCCTTGACTAATTTGACAAAGAAAGGAGCCTTTATTTGGATAGAAGAGGCACAAAAAACATTTGATAAGCTTAAGGAGGTAATGATTTCATGCCCTGTGCTTGCAATTCCAAATTTCTCTTTACCTTTTGTTGTTGAACGTGATGCTTCTAGAGAAGGTATAGGGGCTGCCCTAACTCAAAGGGGACATCCTATATCATTTGAGAGTAGAAAATTAAATCAATCAGAGAAAGGTTATTCTATCTATGATAAGGAAATGTTTGCAATCATGCATGCACTTTATAAGTTTAGACAATATTTGGTATGTGGGAGATTCATTGTAAAGACAGACCATAATAGCCTCAAGTTCTTCTTGAACCAAAGGGATTTGAATGATCATCAACAAAAATGGGTAAGAAAATTGTAAGCTTATGATTTTGATATTGAATATGTAAAAGGAAAGAATAATGTGGTTGTTGATGCTCTCTCAAGGAAGCCCACCTTATGTTCCTTAAAATCTATCTCTGCTAATTGGAAAGTCTCCATAATTTCAGAATATGCTAAAGATTCCTTTGCCACCAAGGTTTTGGATAAATTTAGTGGATGATAATAGGTACAAGGTTTTTGATGAGCTGATTTATTACAAGAACAGGATGTTCTTGGTGCCAGGATCAAGGATTAAGGAAAGGATATTAAGGGCCTTTCATGACACACCTTTGGCTAGTCATCAAAGATACTTTAAGACATACATGAAACTTTAAGATAGCTTTGCATGGAAGAGTATGAAGAAGGATGTCCTTAAACACATTAAGGAATGCATGGTATGCCAACAAAACAAGAGTGAGCAAATTTGTCTTGCAGGGTTGTTGCAGCCACTTCCTATTCCTGAACAAAAATGGGAAAGTATTTCCATGGACTTCATCACTGGGTTGCCCAAGGCTCAAGGTAAGGATTGCATAGATGTGGTGGTAGATAGAATAACTAAGTATGCACATTTCTTTCCCATTGCATCTGATTTCAAGGCATCACAAGTGGCAGAATTATTCTTCAAGGAAATTTTTAGGTTACATGGCTTGCCTAGAAACATTATCAGTGACAGAGACACTAGATTCCTTAGCTCTTTTTGGAAGGAGATCTTTCATTTGGTAGGAATTGAACTCACTCCCAATACTAGCTATTTCCCTCCAACAGATGGAAAAATAGAGATAGTTAATAAATGGATAGAGGGATATTTGAGGAACTATGTTTCAAATCAACAACATGCAAGGGTGAAATGGTTGCATCTAGGGGAGTATTGTTACAATACATCTCATCACATGTCTATTGGTATGCTTCATTTTCATGATCTCTATGGTTATGATGCCCTTTCCTTTGTTGATCTAGTACTTTCAAATAACAGAGTACCTATAGCAAATGATTTCATTAAGCAAAGCCAAGACATATGAAGGTACCTCAAGGATAATCTACACCATGCACAAAACCAACTGAAGTTGTACGATGATAGGAAAAGGACTAAAAGATCTCTTAAGGTAGGAGAATTGGTATTTTTTAGGTTGCAACAATATAAGAAAAGCACCTTGAAGAGGAGTGGGGCAGAGAAGCTCAAGCCAAGGTTCTATGTGTATGTGACTGAATGTGACCTCTAAATCAGGCACAACACAACATGGTCATTATTCACTTGATAGAATTTGAGAGAGAGTATGAAGAACTCAATCCAAATTCCATGGTGAGGTGACCTGTTGCCTCCTATGTGAATGGGGTGTTTGAATACTCTCAGAACGAGAGCCAATAGCCGGGAGACCAATTCAACAATGGAGGATTTGAAAGCAAATATGAGCAAAATAAAACTAAGCTAAGAATGAATGCAATTAATCTAGAAAACTTTGAAAGAAATATGAAATGCAGATTTTTATTTGATTTTGAAATAAAGATGATATTAGACTAAGAACAAGTAAGCAAATTTAATCTAAATGTGAAATGCAATTACACTAATATGAGAAATTAAACTAGATAATGCAATAAAAGAGCTTTGAAAATAATGAGATATGAGACTAAAAAATGCTATAGTAAGGATGCTCTCAAAAATTGCTCTCTTCAATGAGAAAAAGAGGTTCATTAAATAGACCAAGCCAGAAGAGGAATGAAGAGTTTCTTGATTCGAAACGGTGGACTCTTCATTCCCATATTGAGACAAAAATGCAAGAATTACTTAATAAAAAGAATGGAAAATGCCACACAGGTGACCTTTCGAATATCAAGAATTATCAATTCAAAAAAGTGTGTCCATTCGAATATCAAGTAATTATTAATTCCTTTCAAGGGTATTTAGCTAAAGGGGGTGGAGTTTAATTTAATTAAAAGTACTTAGGACTTCATAATTAAATTAATGTATCATAGGGGTAATTTAGCCAATTAAGTCAAAGACTTTAGGAATTAATTTAGCATTTGATTATTGCAATTTATGGTCTTTGCAATTGACATCAAGTCAAATTAAGTCAGATAGGAGAGAGAAAATTGCCTAGGGAACTAGGACTTTGGTGATGTAAAATCGAGATAATGCACCAAAATTGATGAAATTAAATAGGTGCCAATTTTGGGGTATTACATTTGCCCCTCTTTGAATTGATGTGCGAACAGCGCATTGATTCAAAGAATAGTCTGAAGTGACAGATGAAAGCAGATCAAAGCATGAATTTTTCGAAGTCTAAGTTAGATTGCGAAGACAACGATCTTAGAAGAGAACCGGAATTGGGGTTAGATTGCCCCAATAACGATTGATGAAGATGCAGATTTAGGACTATCTCTGAATCAGGGTTAGATTGCCCCAATACGAAGCTTAGTCCTCCGAGACCCAGGTTAGATTGCCCAGATAACGGTCTAAAAGAGATTTTGAGAGTCATCTCCAGAACGAAGCTTGACTCCCAGGAATTAGGGTTAGATTGCCCCAATACCCAATAGATTTCAAGAACCATCTCCAGAACGAAGAATGATCCTCGAGGATCTGAGTTAGATTGCTCAGATACCTAAGAGATAGATTTCTAGATAACAAGATGCGAGGCATGAAGATGCCCCTAGCAATGAGAACTGATGATTCAAATCAGACTGATTCAAGAATAGATTCGACAAGATTCAAATGATGTAATCATCTTGCCCCCTCGGGAGCGAAATGGAAAGATGACATGTCAGAAGGATGATAAACAACAAGAGATTGTAGAGCAAAAGCAATTAGACTAGATTCGCGAAGCTACAGAAGTGAAACAGAGCAAAATAGAGGTCCTGTTGACCAATTTTGAGCAATAGTTGACCATGGTTGACTAAATTTGACTTGAGTTGACTTGATGAAAAGAAGCAAAGATTTGAGAACATGATGCAAAGATGAGGATCTAGCAGGAAGATGACACCAGGAGACTGACTGCACAAGCATCCGAGCCAGAAGAAGTCCAATATTTAAAACGCGATTTTGAGCCACTTAGAGATGTCAGATTTTGATTTCAATCCCGAAAAAGGATGCAGCCAAGATGAGACTAGGACAAAAGATGAGAACCTTTGATGAGAAGATCCAGAAGAAAGCAATCAAGAGAGCAACAAGAAAACACTCTAGATGCAAGCCTAGAATGAAAGATGCAAGTCTAAATGCAGGCCTAGGATGAACAAATGCAATCCTCCGGACTTGGCTGTTGGACTCATCGTATTTATCATCATTGAGTTCTTTTAAGCATGGGACAATCACAAGATGCCATACAATTCTCCCCAACATGAGAATATGAATATGACATAAGTCTTAGGTTTGTTGGAATAAGGTGTAAGCATTAAGGCACAAGAAGCCAAAATGACCTGAACACCTATTCCTTTTAATCTAGCAAGTTAACATAAGCATTAGAGCATAAATGCTAGAATGACCTGAATGTCTCTTGCGAACAAACACACCAAGCACGCAGGAGTTCCTTCTTTTGCCAAAGATTGCTCGCAGTGACCCTTACGTTCACTTAATAGAACGAGCGTTTACAATTTCATCAGTAGCAGAAAGAAGTCACTCAAAAGACAAGGAGAAGAACCAACCTCACCAAAGCATCCATATAAAAGGAGTCAAGGTACGCATGGCCATCCAATACGAGATAGAGGCTCTTATAGACGGACACCCCTCTTAAATGAATTATTTGGATCATTGGAACTAAACCAACAAGCAGAAAGCAAAGAAAGAAAACAAACAAACACTCAAAGAAAACAAAGCTCAGCAAGCCTCAAAGGAACACACATTTAGTTTGAGTTTCAGTTTAAGTTCGTGTTCAAGTGGATTGAAGATAATTCAGAAAGATAATGTTTGAAGTCTCAATGAGATAATGATAGTAGGTAGACGTAATGAGAATCACTGTTGATTGATAAAAGAGAGAAATCCTGAAGAAGAAAGATCGAACGAAAGCTAGGTATCCGCAGGCAGGCATAGTGAGAACCACTGGCGACCAATGTTCAAAAGAGTTCTAAAAGCGATAGGACAATGCCCCCTAGACCAGGCAGGTACCCCCAAGTGTGAACCAGTTCCAATCCATGAAGAATCAAGGAAAACTCAAAGATAAGCGCATGAGCTAGCAAACCAAAGCAGGAAACAAACTAAAGCAGGAAAGCGGGAAAACAAACTAAAGCAGGAAAGGAAGGAAACTAAAGCAGGAAACTAAGAGCCAAGCGACGCTGAGATGAGATGCAGCTTCAGGAAACAAGAGGTGCCTGTTTACCAGGTTTTCACCATCTTGGCAGAGATTCTATTTTTGCTACCATGACGCCTGTTTACCAGGTTTTCATCAATGGCACATTTTTCTCTTTTTCAATTTTTTTGTACTTTTCTCATTTTTTTGCTTTTTTTGTATTTTTTTGAATATCTCATTTTTTTTAATTTTTTGATCTTTTCATTTTTTTTGTATTTTTCACATTTTCTATTTTTTTTGGTATTATCAAGGCGCCTGTTTACCAGGTTTTCACCAAGATAATAGATACATCAAAGCGCCTGTTTGCCAGGTTTTCACTAAGATGATCATTTTTTCAAGACATTTTGCAATTTTTAGGATTTTTTGCAATATATCAATTTTTAGGATTTTTTCAGGACCAATAAGTATGTACATGAGCATACTGAGAATGTCAGCTATAGAACTTCTTAGATGAAGAGCATTGATGGGCTCTTTGAGTTTCTCTCCTTTAGTAGGAATCTCTGAGAACACAGTCATTTGTAGCAGTAGCCAACTGAGAAGTTGCAGAATCAGAACCAGATGTTGTAGCAGTAATAGGAGAGCCAACCAGTAGTGTCCAACCATCAAGATACCCATAGTCAAGGAAAGATCACCTAAGTGAGACCCACAAATATCCTCATGGACACATCTTAACTCTTCATCAGATTTCCCACGCTCTAAATGCTTAGGAAGAGTACATTCTAGATTTTTCTTAGTCATGCCATTAGCAATGAGGAGATGCTGATATGCACTTTGGGACAAGGCAAGATGGAGTGAAGAGGGTAAAGTATGAGAGGCAAGGGTGATGGAATGGAGGGAAGTATGAGAATTTTGGAAGCTCGAATGATAACTTTGATTTTTTCTTTCTTTGGAATCCACATAGCTTTTGACTTTTTTCTTCTTTAATTTGAGGTGCTTTTGATGACAATGCCTATAGAATGGATTTCGAGATCCATTTTTTATCTTATTTTCTGGCTTTTGATTGTCTTCTTCTTTTTGAGGACCTTTGCGGTCTTTTGAACACCTTTGGTTCTTTCCTTTCTTCGTAGTCACATGTCGATTAGATGGGACATGGTGACCTTGAGATATAAGTGGATTCTCATTATTTTTGTTTTTATGTTGCACATCCAAGTTACTTCCAAAAGACTCAGGAATTGTGGATGAAAGAGGCTTATATGACTGGTTTAGGTGGAGAGATGGAGATGGAAGTGGACGTGCCACTTTTTTGGGAGATGAAGGGGGAAGAAAAGTCAATGGGATGGGCTCAAGTGCAAATATATCAATATCATCCTCATCATTCATGAATGCATCAGATAGATCAAGAAAGTAATTTTCCATAGAGCGTTGTCGATTGTGAGTCATCTTAGAAGAGTCAGATAAGTTTGGAGGAATATTATGTGAGCCTAACCAAGATAACCTATTCCAAGAGTAAGGTCCCCTTTCAGGTGGTAAGAGTGCATGAATAGGAACCATTTCAATTTTGGATCTTCCAATATTCCATGAAGCTGTAACAGAATGGGGTCTTACATACCCATGATTTGCTGGAGCAGTAGGAGTATAGATTGGAGTAGATGGCCTAGGAGCCATAGGAATGATCTCCACAGGAGGGTGGAAAGGATCATCATCAATAGCTTGATCTAGAGGATCATAACTTTCTCCTCTTTCTGAGTTGTTAAGACTAGCATATAAGTGCATAGCATCAACTGGTATTTCTGTAGTAGCATCTGATATGGAGTCCCATTCAGCTAGAGACATAGTCAGAGGTAGACTTTCTTCATTGTTGTCATCTAACATAGGAAGTGTTTCTTCAACAGTAGGATCTTGTTTAGTAGTAGAAGTAGCAGAGTAATCTGGAATAGGCATATCTTGAGGCATACCCAAGAGAAGAGAAGCATCCAATAGTTTCTCCCAGTCAGTATGTGTGCCATTGGAGATGGAAATAGTAGGAGTCTGTTCAATAGCAGAAGTGGTGGAACAATCCAGAGTAGGCATACCCCAGGGCATACCCAAGATAAGGGAAGCATCCAGCAGTTGCTCCCAATCAGTATGTGTATCATTGGAATCGACAGTAGTAAGATTTTGTTCAACAGTAGAAGTGGTAGAACAATCTAGAATAGGCATACCTTGAGGCATACCAAAGATAAGGGAAGCATCCAACAGTTGCTCCCAATCAGTATGTGTGCCATTAGAGGCAGTGACATATTCAGTAGTAGCTGTAGTAGTAGAAATCTGTTCAGTAGAGTGTATAAAATCCTCCTGGTGAGGACCAAAATCATGTTCCTGAAGCACTTGAGAAGGTAGATAAAACTCTTTCTGGTAGTCTGAATTAGAATCTTGATCATTCAAAGATCTTTCATGTGTCATAGGCTGAATCTATGTTTCTTCATTATCTGAATCCTTGCATGAGTGAAAGCTGTAGCTAGGTTGGTCAAGCTCATCGCTCTGATAGCCAATACCAAATCCATCTTCAGAAGGTTCCTCATAGGAATGTGGAGATGGAGGGAGAGTTTTCAATGACAAGATGGACTCAATCTGATATTCCCCCATTCCAATATCTTTGATCTTCAAGGTCTTTTCTATTTCTTTGAGCTTAGCATCATAGAACTCAATGGACTCTCTATTGGCAGGAACAAAGCTGTCTGTCACTTGGGTAAGCATCTTAGTAGAGCAAGTATTTAGGCTAGCACTATTGTCAATGAGGACATGGGGGATACTCTTGGGGCCTGTCATAACTTCAGTGTGTAGGAGAGGATTATGCGGGTGGCTCAGCAAGTGATCGTCTTCCTCAGAGAATGGTAAATAATGAGGCGAGGTCAAATGAACCACCATAGATTGGAACTGATTGAGATTGAGATATTTGGGGATGTTTTCCTTAGTGAGGGCTTTATCCATAGATAGTTTTGGTCTAGATGTCGAAGGTTCAGGACCTTTGAGAACAATCTTTTCATGAGATCGAGGGATAGCATTCGCACAAGCTGGAGACTGTGTGGATTTATAAGAGGGAGATGCAGGGCCTCGCAAGACAAAGGGAGTTTTGGGTTTAGGAGTATCCTCACTCCCTGGAGTAATGATCATGTCACAGTGAGAGATCCAAGGTTTGTTTCTAGCAAATCTGGAAGGTGGTTGAGCTTCTGTTGTAGCCTTCTCAGTGGCTTTGACTGTTTGCATGCTAGAGCTAAGATTAAAGACAGACTTTGAGGGTTTTGGCATGTTAGAGCTGAGATTGAAAACCAACTTTGAAGGTTTTGGCATGTTAGAGCTGAGATTGAAAACTAACTTTGAAGGTTTTGGATCTCCCATCTTGTTGGTAGTATTATGAGAGATCGTGAAAGAGTTGATAGGTTCAAAAGAATCAATAGGTTCGATTTTAGAAAGTGACCCTTTAGAGTCTTGTTGGTCTTCAAACAATGGGTTATAATATTCTTGAAATAGTAAGTCAGACTGTATCTGAAACAATGGATTGTAATAATCTTGGAATGACGAAGAATGTGAGAATTCCTCACGAAGTTCAGATTTCATAAAAAATTCAGGATGACCTATGTCTTGATTACAAGGTTTACTTTGATCTTGATCAGCATTCTGAACAGGATAAGTCTTGCCACTTCGAGTCGTGACAGTCATAAACGAAGATGTAACGAGCAAAGATTTGGGATAAAGCTAGACTCTGTCTCAAAGATAATGAAAGGAGATAAATGGCTAGAACAGCCAAGATGCAAGATGAACCTGGTATGAATTGTCAAAAAGAGATGGCTAGAACAGCCGAGATAAGATAATCGCAACACAAGGTACAAGAGCACAATGAGATAAGGTAGACTAATGAGAGACAATACGAGTCAAAGCAAAGATCGATCGATTCCTAACTCAAGACAACTAGTTTCTGACGGTAAACGATAGGAAAATAGAAAAAAAAATCATGGACAAAAGGCAGATTAGATTTATGTCATTGATCAAGCACATAAGACAGCAATCAAGGAGTTCAAGCAAACAGTCTTCAAGCAATGGGCAAGGGACAAAGCAACCTTGCGCATGAACATGAATAGTGACTTAGTATTTCTACTCCCTAAGGACTCTACTTGTGTATGTTCTTGAGAATGTTTTAGCAGGCACTTAAAACATAACAACATCCTAGCAAGTTGTCTACAAGGATATACATGGCTTTTCTAAAGGGAGTCCTCGATATACGCAAGGTACGTGAGGCCCAAATCCGTAGATGAGAAGAATTTGAAATCACACAGCCGGGGGGAGACGGTAACCCAAATCTCCTCCTTCACTTCTCAAAGGTATAAAGTTCTTTGAGGCTTAGCCAAGAGTGAAATCTAACTCATTCCCAAGAGAGGTGTCTTTGGATTCACCTCCCGATATTTATACTCCGCCGGAACACGGGAGTTAAGGTCGTCCCTTGAGGTGATGAAATCCCCAAGCAGGCCTTCTAGAAATAAAAAAGTAAGTAATTCTCTATCAAAAGTATTGGGAAGCACTAAAGGTGGTGCATTTAACCCTTCAAGTAAATGTGAGGTGAGTCCAAAAAGTGGTGCATTTAACTCCTCACACAAACTCAAAGTGAGTCCACACCTTAGAAAACAAGTGAGTTCCAAAAAGCACAAAAGGGTTGCCAAGTGGAACAATTAACGCTTCTTTCCTATAGACCCCTCCCCTTTAATGTGGCACTGGGATTGCAACCACAGGGCGGAAATGAGGGGCCAGCGGATTAGCGAGTCCAATAACCCAAGATAGCAATCTAGATCAATCACAAGTAATCTAAGACTGCTAATCAATACTACTCATAAGTGCAAGAGGGTTTGAATCATGGAATATTTAACTTTCCAAGTAAACATGAAGTGAGTCCACAAAGTGGTGCATTTAACTCTTCATGTAAACAAGAAATGAATCCATGCCCTCAATTACTCAATGAGATATTTTGATATTTGAAACCAAGAATTACTTAAGGTGTAAAAGACAAGCATGCACTTAAACACAAACTTGTATGAAAGAAAATCTATGTTCATTCATTTCCCATTAAGAGCATCAAAAATGTGTTCTATGAAAGCATGTAAACACTCAAGCCAAACACATGAGAGGTTCAATTTTAATCCCAAAGTCTAAATGTTTTAGAGATTTTAAGAACTCACCTTAGGTCCAAAGATTTGCAATTCAGCATTTAGCACACATTCAAAAGTATAGAATCAAGACAAATCAATGACAAATCGTAAGATATGTAACATTGCTGTCTTCAAGACAATCTTTAAAGATTGATTTATTTGACCAATAAAATCACAATATTAAAATTTCTGGAAAGAATAAAGTTTTTAGAAAACATCAAGAACTACCATTTTCCAAAGTTACAAGGTCTTATGATTTCATTTGGTTCCTCAACCAATAATGTTTTCAGACTGCAATTGTTCTGTCATAAATCAGATTTAAAACAACAGGCCCTGCCTAGGGAGTCACATATCTTTCTCAAAAAGAATCAAAATGAAACCAAACTAAATTCACAATAACTATTAATGAATATAGTTTCCAAATATGTAAGCCATTTATTTTTCCCATTCATAAATCATTTTCTAAGAATAAATCATTACCTGCAACTCCAATGCAGATTGTTAAAAACCAGTTTTCACTCAAATGCCCATAACTTTCACAAATCTGCATAAAAATAACTCAAATCAAAAGGAAATGAAAGATAATTCATGTATCTTTCCAATTCATATTATTAGAGATCCTGATTCTTCATAATTTGTCCGTACCAAATGTTTCAATCTGACTATATTCAGAGAATCTCAAATCTACAAATACCCAATTTCACCAAAATGATCATAACTTATTCATTTCTCAATAAAAATCAACCAAACTAAAAGCATGAGAAAGAGGATTCATCATTCTATCCATCAATTACTATATTAAAAGTTTTTCAAGCTGTAAATGGCCGTACAAGGCATGAAACCAACACTAAAGCTGAAAAAATAATCAAGAATGAGGCTAGAAATTGATCTTTTCGGCCCCACGGTGGGCGCCAAAATGTATGTGCTTGAATGTGATCTCTAAATCAGGCACAACACAACATGGTCATTATTCACTTGATAGAATTTGAGAGAGAGTATGAAGAACTCAATCCAAATTCCATGGTGAGGCGACCTGTTGCCTCCTATGTGAATGGGGTGTTTGAATACTCTCAGAACGAGAGCCAACAGCCGGGAGACCAATTCAACAATGGAGGATTTGAAAGCAAATATGAGCAAAATAAAACTAAGCTAAGAATGAATGCAATTAATCTAGAAAACTTTGAAAGAAATATGAAATGCAGATTTTGATTTGATTTTGAAATAAAGATGATATTAGACTAAGAACAAGTAAGCAAATTTAATCTAAATGTGAAATGCAATTACACTAATATGAGAAATTAAACTAGATAATGCAATAAAAGAGCTTTGAAAATAATGAGATATGAGACTAAAAAATGCTATAGTAAGGATGCTCTCAAAAATTGCTCTCTTCAATGAGAAAAAGAGGTTCATTAAATAGACCAAGCCAGAAGAGGAATGAAGAGTTTCTTGATTCGAAATGGTGGACTCTTCATTCCCATATTGAGACAAAAATGCAAGAATTACTTAATAAAAAGAATGGAAAATGCCACACAGGTGACCTTTCGAATATCAAGAATTATCAATTCAAAAAAGTGTGTCCATTCGAATATCAAGTAATTATTAATTCCTTTCAAGGGTATTTAGCTAAAGGGGGTGGAGTTTAATTTAATTAAAAGTACTTAGGACTTCATAATTAAATTAATGTATCATAGGGGTAATTTAGCCAATTAAGTCAAAGACTTTAGGAATTAATTTAGCATTTGATTATTGCAATTTATGGTCTTTGCAATTGACATCAAGTCAAATTAAGTCAGATAGGAGAGAGAAAATTGCCTAGGGAACTAGGACTTTGGTGATGTAAAATCGAGATAATGCACCAAAATTGATGAAATTAAATAGGTGCCAATTTTGGGGTATTACACTATGGGCCTTATAAGATCATTAGGAAGATAGGAGAGGTAGCTTATGAATTGGAGCTCCCACCGAACAGCAAAATACATAATGTTTTCCATGTCTCCTTCCTAAATAAGGTTCTAGGCCAACAAAACATAGAAGCTATAGATTTACCACCTCTTGATGATGAAGGGAAATTAGTCTTAATACCAAAAGAGGTTTTGGATACAAGAGAAAAAAGATTGAGAAATAGGAGCATCACATAGCATTTGGTCAAATGGAAAGGATTACCATTGGAGGATGCAACTTGGGAAGGAGCACATATTATTGAGAATCCCAACCTTCATTTCTTGAGGACAAACAATATTTGGGAGGGAGGATTTGTCATGTCCCCTTTTTCAAAATAATTAAAATTAATAACTTTTGCTAAGGCCGATAGGGTCAAAAAGTAAAGTTTCAGGAAAAGGGGCCAATCTTTGGAAATCAATGGATTAATAAATGTTAAATATTATTAAAATATGCCTTATTCACCCCTCCTGGTCATGAGTTAGGGTTATGCCCTCTTTTAAAGGGGTTTGGAGGCATTTCAGGCTCATTCTTGAACTTGATTTTTGCTCATTGCTTTGTTGTTCTTCAAAGGCTGCCAAACCTGTGGAGAAGGAGACCCAAAGATGGGAGTTTTCAGGTTTCTAGGAAGGCTAAGGATTTGAGTTTGATTCCATTCTATGTGCAAGCTCGTGGAGAGTTTTCCCTTGTGCTGAACATTACAAATTTGTGAGTTTTTCGGGTGTGTTTCTTGTAAGAGTTTAGTGTTTCTGGTTGAGATTTTCATATCAGTTTGGGTTGCTGCTATATTGAAGCCATTTTTATGTTAAAATAGAGTTTAATATATTCCTTGGGTTGTGATTCTACTTCTGTGTTAGTTTTTTAGTGTTTTATGGTGTTTTCGGGCTATTTTTAGTGCTATTTTTTTAGAGTTCAATGAGCATTGTATTTGTTCTCCATTTTGGAGCTGTTGTGTAAAATCTTTGCAGATCTGGAAGTGTCATTTTGTAGGCTGTTATGCTAGAAAAATTTAAGTAAAAATTTCCATTTTCAGATTTATCAATAATATGTGAAGTTGTGAAATTTTTGGCACTATTTCGGGCATACCCGATTTGGGTATTATTGAGAAATTGCATAATATTTTGAAGTGTCAATTGTTTGATTTAAGAATCTGATTAGAGGCTTTAAATATGATATAAAATCAGAAAGGGGACATTAAAAAATGCCTCTTTTTGGACAATAGAAACCATAGGTGTTCTTTGGGATGACTCTGTTATGAATGCTTCAAAGCTTGCAACTGAAGTATCAAGTTGGGAAACTTGACCTTCCATAAGAGTTGGGAAATCACCAAAGACATTTTCCAGATTCTTGCACTGTCTTGTTGTGAGGATAAAAGGATTTGTAGAAGAGATAGGAAATACAAATGTATTCACCTTTGAAATAGAAATAGTAGGAGTGAATATAGTAGAAAATGAATCCACATCATTATCTACCATATGTAGAAATGACTCATCTTGATTAGATGGATCCTTGCTATTTGGAAACTAAGGAGGATATATGATCATTATTTCTCCTTCTTCTTGATCTGATTCTTCCTCTTGCAAGGGTGTTTGAATATGACCTAATGGTGGATTCAACCCTTTTTCTCCTCTGAGTGTAAACTTGATAGCTTTAACTGGTTGAGAAGAAGAAGATTCATCCTTGCTTCTAATTTCCACCTATGATTTCTTTTCAATAGGGAAAAAATGATTACAATCTACTCCAACCTTTGGATGTGCTCTCTTGAGACCTTTTCTTTTCAGCCACTTATTGGTATTCAACAAAATAGATTGGAATCTATCAAAGAAAAAATTCCCTTCTTTCTATTGCCGCTAAATGGGAAAAGGGACAAGTTTTTCAAATTGAGTATTGTAATACTCTAGATCCAATACTAGGCCATCATCTTCAATTTCAAACCCTTAAAATTTGTTTGACCATGTTAAGATCAATGATTTGCTTCAAGGTGAACCTGCAGTAATCCATTTTCATGA
The DNA here is from genome assembly GCA_027943335.1 of Chamaecyparis obtusa. Taxonomy (NCBI): domain Eukaryota; kingdom Viridiplantae; phylum Streptophyta; class Pinopsida; order Cupressales; family Cupressaceae; genus Chamaecyparis; species Chamaecyparis obtusa. The sequence continues at coordinate 21,064 of BSBK01003400.1, forward strand.
TATCCACCTTAGTGCTTAAATCAATCCACATATCTTCTATGCGATGAACATGGGTGAAGATTCTTTTGATTTTTGAATGCATCCCTCTATAATCAAAGTCAGACCTAGCTTTGAATTTCTTCAATGTGATAAGCTGAAGTTTTGCTTCCATTTATTTTTCCTTATACATTGATTTAAATGTATATCCACCAATTTGGAGGGGTTTGGCAATGGTGATACCAAAACCTAGCCTATGCAGATTGTGTTGATATGATTGCACCTCCATAAGTTGTCCAGCTATCTCCATGAGGATGATCATATTAGTAGGATACCTTGGAAAGGTATAGGGTTCTCCTTGGAAATAACCCACTCTCAAGTAAGTATTAAAAGTTGTAAATTGTAGGAAGATGCAACCAATCCGATTTACCTTTTCCCAAGCTTCATTTGACAGTCTCTTGATTTCTAATTCCTTATCAAATAGGCATCTGAAATGCTAAAGAATGCATCTTGGACCCTCTTGTAATGGTATTTTCTTTGTGTAACCATTATTTGATCATGATATTCCCAAATGTGTACCAATTTTTTGATCACCTTTGGTGGAGAGTTCAGAAAAGGTTCCCATGGCTCCAACAATGTAGACCAAATAAGAATTCATATAAAAAGGTATTGATGTACCCACATGGCTCAACTGTTCACACAAAGTTGTGCTTACAAGTTCTCCCCAATAGATTGGTTCTTTATATTCAAGAATATGAAAAATGAATTTGTACATCCATGGTTCAAAATTACAAGAATCCTTGAGGCCACAGATTCTACTGAGGAGTGTTATTAGCTCATTGACTTCTGGAGAAAAGTCTGATCTATGTATCATTTTTGGCCATCTGGAAAAATTTTACCTCTTATTAACCAATCATTGGTCATTCATATATCTTTGATAATCTATATTATTCTGGTTCCACAGTTGTATGGATATGTCCTTGGACAAATCTGCATATTTAGGACTTGGAGGAATCCTAAAAATTTGTTTGATGACATCTGGATCCAAACTGAAAATTAATTTCCCATTTGCATCTTTGACTGTCTTTCCCTTGGGATTGAAATGACGTGCACACTCAAAGACCAGAGCGGCCATTGAGAAAGTAGAAATCAAGTAAATATTACTCCTCTTGATGCACTGTAGTTCCCTATTAGTAGGATCTTCAAGGCTTTACAAGAAATTGGTCATGTCAACATACCCAATTCTTGTATCTATAATTTGATCCAAGGATGATGAAACGAGTGAGGCTGTAGAATGAGCCAACTCTTTATCGTATTGATATTTAATTTTTCCTTTCACTTTTATCGGTGTTGACATATCTTGTGCTGCAACATCAAAATTCCAAAGAGTAAATACATCATCTGAAGAGATTGGATCCATGAGAGGATTAAGCTTTAGCTTGCAATGATGGATCTATGAATAACAAGGTATTCAGAGTATTGATGACATACTCATAGAACACACATGGTGGCTAGAAATAAATTGAAAGGCACATGTATATGGACAAATAGGAGAAAACCCAGACTTGTGAAGATGAGTTACACGTGGGGCTTTGTTTGTGTGGTCAAGAATGCAATTTGGAAGTACATGGAAATATGTAAATGGTAATTTTGGTATTAAAAGAGTGACCTTTTACCAAAAATGGACTCTTGAGAGGTGATTACATGTAATGAATAATGACATTTTTTCACATGTAATAGACTTGAGGAATGCAATTACATGTGTTGGAGAATGGAGGATGAATTGGCATGAATGGGTGCACTTGCATTCTTGAGGAAATGATTTAAACTTTCTTCAAAACAAACAACAAACAAGAAAGTAAATAAGAAAGAAAAACACAAAACCTACCTCTTGATATTGACTCAAACATGTCAAAAACTTGAAATTAATCTTCACATGCAATCTCATTTTTGAGTGTAGGGTAATTTTTATGCATTGACAAAGTGAAGATTTCAACTTATTTGAACACAAAAATGCAAAAAACATGGGTTGCATTTGAACAAATGGAAACAAATGAGCCATAAAATGTAACATTGTAAGAAAATAAGAGAAAAACAAAAACAAAATCAAATACATATACTTACTTGGAGCTCAACGAGACAAAAATGGGAGAAAGAGAAGTTGAAATGACTTTATCTTCTAAAAAATCAGACTCTAGAGATGTATTTGCATCCAACAACTCAAAAACCTTTGACCACTTCCAAATTGCAAAGAATAATCTCAAAATGCAACAACAAGCCATGTTTTTACTTGCATTTGATCAAGAAACAAGTTTGCAAAACCTTCCAATCAATCTTGTTGGGCAATTTTAATGGAAATGCATCCAATGATGCCCTTGCATGAGTTTTTTTGGGCTGAGAATGCACAAAACTTGTTCTTGGAAGAATGAATAATGCATATGGAGGTAAAAACAGACTCCAGAGATGCACATACATGATTTATTTTTCAAACAAATACATTGTAATGAAGCCTTAAGCAAAAATGCAGCCTCTAGACGCTCTTACATGCAATGCTTATGAGTGTGTTGAGCTTGAATGAAGACCTCCAGCCACAACACACTCTCAAGATGCAACAACATAAGTTATTTTTGCATGTAAATTGCTTAAATAACCTTTCCAAGCAAAAACACAAGCTTTTGATGCTTATACATGTCATATTTTTGCATGAAATGATGTCCTTAGTGCAAAACACACTCTATAGATGCAAATGCATTATTTATTTTGCATGCATTAAAGTTGAACAAAGTCTCCCAGCCAAAACGCACCCTTGGGATGCAAATGCATGTCATGTTTTTGGCTTGGAATGATGCATTTAGTCAAAACGTGGTCTCTAGATACAAACACATGCTTTGTTTTGGCATGTAAACATATTTTTATGCAACTCCCAGCCCAAACGCACACTTGGAGTGCAAGTGCATGTGACATTTTGGCTTGTGGAAGACTTGGATAAAGTCCCCAAGCCAAAATAGGGTCTTGGGATGCAAAGACATGTTTTATTTTGGGTGTGAATCACTTCAAAATAAGTCCCAGCCAAAAATGCACTCTTGGGATGCAAATGCATGTCACATTTTTTACATAAAAATACTTTAAAAATACATCCCAGCCAAAATGCACTCTTGGAGTGAAATAACATGTCATGTTTTTCACTTTATATGCAAAGCTCACTCTCTAGATGTAATTACATGTTTTATTTTTCACTTTAAAAACACTTAAATGCAACCCCAAGTGTAAAATACACTCTAGAGAAGCATTTACATGTAATGAAGAATGACATGACTCTTGAGAAGGGACTGCATATATGCAATGACGTCTTTTAAAACAAGTTTTAGCATTTTTACATGTAAAGTGTAAAACACTTAAATGCAACCCCAAGTGTAAAACACACTCTAGAGAAACATTTACATGTAATGAAGAATGACATCTTGAGAAGGGACTGCATATATGCAATGACGTCTTTTAAAACAAGTTTTAGCATTTTTACATGTAAAGTGGACTCTTGAGATGCAATTGCATGAAAAGTAGGAGACTGTAGACATGTTGTTGCTATACACAACTTAAGTGAACAATTAAGCACGTGTCTATTTAAAATGTTAAGTGTAATATCACTTAAAGGGTTCAAAATAACTATTTACAATATATATATAAATATATCATGTGCTAACATTATTTAATAAAGTAATATTAACTTATATGTTGATTTAAAACATAAAGTAAATCTCAACATTAAAATAGAACAATAAAGTAATAAAGTCACTTAAGTAAAATATTAAAAAGCAACTCAACATAAAAATATATCATAAAGTGCACTATAATCACTTAAATGATAAATTTAAGTGATAAATTAACTTAAAAACATAACATAAATTGAATTCATGTTATGTTTTTCAAAAAGTGCAACTAAACTATAGAAAATAACATCTATTTTTTTAAAATATAGAGTTGAGCTTTGAGACTGTAGACATGTCTATTTAAAATGTTGAGTGTAATATTACTTAAAAGGGTCCAAAATAACTATTTACGCTATATATATAAATATATAATGCACACACATTATTTTATAAAGTAATATTTACTTATATGTTGATTTAAAACATAAAGTAAATCTCAACATTAAAATAGAACAATAAAGTAATAAAGTCACTTAAGTGAAATATTAAAAAGTAACTCAACATAAAAATAATCATAAAGTGCACTATAATCACTTAAATGATAAATTTAAGTGATAAAGTAACTTAAAAACATAACATAAATTGAATTCAACATTATATTTTTCAAAAAGTGCAACTCAACTATAGAAAATAACATCTATTTTTTTAAATATGTAGTTGAGCTTGGAGAGTCCACTTTTTGGGCACTTATATGACCATATCTTTTGATTGACAAGTCTGATTAAGCCCTACAATAGATTAAATCGAAGGGAAAACTAAAAGCAAGAGATTGGATGAAACAAAAAGACTAAAAGAAACTAAAAACACACTCGAAAACACACCATAGAATGTCGAAGGATTCAAAAATCAAGTATAGGAAGAAAGATTGAAAAAAATGGAAAAGACTTGATGAAAACCTTTAGCATAAGGATTCACTAATCAAATTGAGATCAATTGATTGATCAATATTGGCTAATCAAATAGTGAATGAACATAGAGAAACAAAAAACTAAGTTCAAAAGTTTCATACTGTTACCTACATTTCTTGGTGACAAAATGCAGGACAACAGTTGACTCTGTCTGGGGAATGTTACTCATTTGTTCTTGGAAACAAAGAGTGACATAGAATCCAGTTCTCTATGTGCCTTTATCCACTCCATTGGGTAATACAGTCAAGTGAACTAAAAAGCTAAAAACTAAAGAAAACATCTTTATTTGATAATCACTGGAAGTAATATTTCATATATTGCCCACTATGTAGAAATGAAATTGGTGTTCCATCTTGGTATGCAATCCAGAAACTGTTTTCACCTGCAAGTTGATGAATTGTGAAAGAACCTCACCACAAAGAGTCAAACTTGCCATGCAATCCTTTCTGTTCTCGCCTTTTATCCTAGAGTAGAACAAGATCACCAAATTTTAATTCTTTGTATTTAGCCTTCTTATCAAAGAGGATCTTAACTTGCTGCTGGTGAGCAGCGAGTCGATCTACCACTTCTTTTCTTTGTTCCTCCAATTGCTGAAGAACATAATCCGCTTATCCACTGAGTTTGAATAAGTTTCATCTTCGATGGCTCACATCAACTTAAGAGTGAGAAGCTCTAAAGTTATTGGAATCCAACATTGATCCCGTATAGCAACTGAAAAGGTGACATTCCAATTGCTCATTTTGGAGTAATCCTGTCAGCCCACAAAGCATCAAACAATGCTTTGTGTCATGTTCTCTGATTTGTTTCCACTAGCTTCTTTATGATAGTTGCCAAATTTTTGTTGCTGGATTCAACTTGACCATTACCCTATGGGTAATAATCTCAAGCGTGAGCTAGAGTAATCCCATGAGTGTAACAAAACTTAGTAACTTCCTTGGATGAGAAAGCAACTGCATTATCTATGACAACCTTGTTGGGAACATCAAAACGAGAGATGATGTTCTATTTCAAGAAGTCACAAATCACTTTTGATGTGGAATTCTTTACAGGGATTTCTTCTACCCACTTGGTGAAGTAGTATGTCACTGCTAGGATGGATGAATGACCCTTGTTGGAGGATGGGTTGATGGTACCAATAAATTCAATTCCCCACTACTGAAATAGTTCTTCAATCACTACTAGATTCAAAGGTAGAGCAACAAGCTTTTGCCTTCCTACGAACTGCTAACATGATTCAAATTTCTTTAGCCACTAATAATCATCCTAAAAAAGTTTGAGCCAATAGTATTGAGCTCTCATAATTTTATGTGCAGTAACAGATGTTGAGAAATGTCCTCCACATGCTTGATTGTGGAAGGAATCTTGAATTTGTATTTGTTGGATTTTGTCAACACATCGGAGAAAAGTCTCGTCCATCCCATGCTTGTAAAGGCCATTTTCCCATAGGATATAACTAGAAGCTTTGAGATTGAGAGTCCTCCACTCCTTATATGTTAAATGTGAAGGGAATTCTCCATAACTTAGGTAGTGAGCCATATTAGAAAACCAATCATTTGTAGTGCTGACAAAAAGAACAGTAGGAAGAGAATGAGAATTCTCTTTCTCTATTTGTAATGGTACATTTTCAGCCATAAGCTATCAAAGACCTTTACCTCAAACCAATTTGGTAGGTATAATCTCCACGTCATATTATTGAATTTTAGCAATCCAATTGCCTCTCTTGGTACCAAAATATTGCTATGTCAAAATGGTCTTGACAATAGTACTTGGAACCAAGGCTATGACATGAGAATTTAGAATGTAAAACCTAAAATGCTTTACTACTTTAACCACAACATACACGTGCTTCTCCATCTGAGTATACTTTAGTTCATGAGCTTTCAAAGGACAACTCATGAATGAAATGGGTGATTTGATCTCTTCATCATTTTTCTACATCAGGACGACATAGAGAGTATGCTCAAAAGCATAACTATACATGATTAAAATCTTTGTGTAATAAGGGAAAACAAGCACTGGCACATGTGATTTCATGTCCTTGATTTATGCAAATGTTGTCTTTCCTTCTTGACTCCAGTGAAAGGCATCTTTTCTTTTCATCATATCAACAATATGAGAAGTCTTTTCAACAAAATTAGGCACAAACCTTCTTAAGAAATTCACCTTTCCAAAGAAAGAATGAACTATTGTCTTATTTGATGGCAATGATAGGCCTTGAATAGATTGCACTCTTTTTGGATCAATTTTGATACCTTCCTTGGACATAATATGTCCCAACAATTTACCTTCGATTAAGCCAAAGACTAACTTTTTGGTATTAAGAGATACACCATGTTGTTTGCATCTTTCTAGGACTTGTCTGAGATGACTGAAATGATCTTGACATGATTTGGAGAAAACTATCAAAACATCTAGATAGACAATGATGCATTCGTTGATTAACCCTTTAAAAGAAAAATCCATTGCTCACTAAAAAATTTCTCCTACATTGATTAGACCAAAAGGCATATGATGATATGCAAAAGTACCCCATGGGGTAGTGAATGTAGTCTTATACTTATCATTCTCTTGAACTTCAATTTGGTTATAACAAGAAAAACCATCAAGCATAGATAGCATTTTTGAACCAATGATAGATAGAAACACTTGATCCATAATGGGTAATGGACAATTATCCTTGAGAGATAATTGATTCAAATTATGTAAATCCACACATATGCGGATTTCTCCATTCTTCTTTTGTACAGGAACTATATTTGCTACCCATGATGAATGATGAATAGGAAAAATAATACCTACACCCAACATCTTATGTATCTTAGTGAAAAATGGTTCCTGAGATTTTTGGATTATAATGCCTCTACTTTTGAAAGAAAGGAATTGCGCCAAAATTTAGAGGAATACCATGCTAGATTTCCTTGGGATGAAAAGACTTCAGATCTTTGTAGGAGTAATCTAGAACATCCTTGTATTCACAGAGCAATGTGATGAATTTCTCCTTGTCTTCATCACAACACTAGTTACCAATGTTAACAAATTTTGGATCTTCTTCAGTCCCAATATTATATTTCTCAAAATGTCCCAAAGAGGAACTAGCCCTTGTGTTATGTTGTTCTTTAACATATCTGTCATGCTGGTCAAACAACTTTTCTAGAGAAATAAGGCCCTTAGGAATCTTATTCCCCTTCAGCTAAATAATGTCCTGACCAGTATCAAGTTCTTTTTTATGAAACAACATCTCCTCGTAGGTTGTCACTACCTTCAAAATATTGATCATCAAAATTTTCCTTGGACTCAAGGTAATTTATGATCTGATCATCATCATTGAACACCTGCCAATGTGCATAATTGTTTGGGATACTTGACTGGAAAACCAATTGTACCTCATACCTGCTATTTTTAAAATCAGTGTGAGGGATGAGCAGAGTGGTTGACACCGCAAGCGAATCAACTCTACTATTTAGTTATTTGGGAACAACTGAAATATTGAAAGCATAAAAAATATTGACATAGTCCCAAACTAAGTCTCGACAATTCTTAAGTCGATCATTTTTAGCTTGGTACTGACCTTTAACTTGACATACCACCAAATCAGCATCTCCTTTGACATGTAGATTTTTTATTCCATTTTCTTGAGCCATTTCCAATCCTAATATCTGTCTGTGTGAAAATTGTACTTGATCTGTAGACACAACACTTCAGTAAAACATTAGAGGTTAGCAAAAATGAAATCATGCAATGAATGAAAGCTAAACTAACCAGACGATTTACTGCCTTCTAATAGGTGCGAGTATGATGTTCTCAGATTGTTATTGAGATTAATGACCTTGACGACACCTAAATGAAGGATTTGAATGCAAAATTGATATAAAATATGAATGCAATTAATCTATTTTTTATTTATTTTAGATGCAATAAGAATGATAAAAACTTGATATGAAATCTAATCTATATGAAATTGATCTAACAATAATATGAAAACAAAAGTGATCTCACAAAACATGGTTGATTCGCAAAGAAGCTTCGATTCTCCAGATAGCAATTCACTAGCATAAGTTCACAAATTATGAGATGTTAGATTGAAGAGCTGAGCCTTAATTTATAGAAATCCAAGGCTTTGTAGGTGCATGAAAGAAAGCCATAAATCACTCAAATTAACTCAGCTTGATTTTTGAGTTATCTGATTATAAATAATAATTAACTCTCAAAAACATGCAAAAGCAGAGTTGAACTCAAAATAGAGTTTAGATTTAATTGATAATTGATAGTTGTCTGCTTTTTTGATTGTGCATGATTTATTTATGAATTAATTTAATAAATAAAGTGATTTATTCTCAACTTAACTGATTTTTGAAATAAAACAATTGATTTATGGGTTAATCAATCATTTAATCAAACTTTTATTCAAAATTACAATATTAAAAATTGACAAAATGATTTAATTAATTAAATAAAATATTTAATCAATTATTTGTAAGATTTTGGATTTATTGTCAAAATTAAATATCATAATTAGGAATAATGGAATTAAATTCAATTTTTTAATTAAGTGGCAGTATTAAATCTAATTAATTAAATATTTAGAATATTCAATTAATCAAACTTTAGGATAAATAAGATTTATCACCAAATAATCATTAAATTAAAGATAATTATGATGATTAGGAATATTACTAGGAATATTCCCTGATGCAGAATTTAAGATAATCAATTAGGATTCGATGATGTGCAAATGTGCCTTTGGTTAGGACTTTGATGTCGATTTCATTCAATGTGTTGATATAGAGGTTAATGAACCTATAGCCCATTTTTGGGGTATTACATTTTGCCCCTCTTTGAATTATTGTGCGAAGCGCAGTGGTTCAAAGATAGTCTGTGTATGATGTTTGAAACTGATGATTTGATATGAGATTGCAATTGATATGAAACAAAAACTATGATATGAGACAAAGATTGATTGAAAGATTTGAAGATATTAGGTCCTGAATGACCAAAGATAATGGAAACTATAAAAGTAATGAACCAATGATTGCAAACAAGTGTCAAAATGCTTGATTCTGAACCTTATGATTGTGAAGAAGTGTGTGACCGATTCTAGAATCGATTGTCCTTAGAAGAATCACATAGGTATCACATCTGAACCCTTCAGTTACCGAAGAATCAAGGAAATAACACAATTGAACCGATAGTTGCAAAAACTGATACAATTTACAAGATTAGGAGAGTACCAGATTGATATGGATCTTGATGAATTTGATATGCCCCAAGCGATGATAGATTTTCCCCGAGCGATGAGGACTTTTGATGAATCAACAACTAGACATGGTTCTTGTCTTGATTACTGAGGAAAGATATGATTTCAAATTTGATTACAGACTTTGAATGATATGCAATACCATGCCCCTTTCGGGATTAAAATTAAAATCTGACAAGAAAAGTCAGCGTTGATAGTTTAGAAGCATGTTAATTGATTTGAGAAGTGGTTAAACACATCCGAGAATGCATTTTGCATCGTTTAGAGGTCCAGACGACCAAGTTTGACTAGGTTTGACCATGAGTTGACCATGGTTGACCAAGTTGAAATTTTGATAGTTTGATGTAAGATAATCAGTTAAGTTGAATACTAGATTTCTGTGATGATTGAAGGTTGATTATGCAAGTAGTTAATAATATGAATGATCGCAGATTTTGATTTTGATCCCAAAAAAGGATTCTAATTGCTGTTTCTTTGGAGGAACCTTCATGTAAGATTTGACTTTTGTTAGATTTGAAGAGTTGATTGAAGAATTGTTCAAGTTTTCAAGCAATTTGTGAGATCATGTAGAAATGCAAATGCAAAGAAACATGCAAAATGAAATGCAACCTAAGACCTAGGACCTAGTCACTGATCACATGTCAATTTGTTATCATCATTGAACCTTTAGGTAACCGAATAAATTAATACAATGCCCACTAGTTAGGAAACCATAGACATATGAATATCAATTACTATGCGCAAGAATCAATACAACACCCACTGGTTAGGAAACCATGGATATATGAATATTGATTTTGTTTTCGGAATGTCGGATTAAATATAAGCACCAAGGCACGAATGCCAGGATGACCTGAATATCATGTCCATTTTGATATAGCAATTTGTATAAGCATCAAAACATAAATGTCATGATGACCTGAATATGCCTTGCATTTAAACACATCAAACAGTTAAGAGATCATTCTAAATCCAATGTGAATTACCCTTAGTGACCCTTTATCGTCCACATCCTTAGGTAAGATCGCGTTTCACAATAGGAGAAAGAACTCACTCAAAAAGACAATAGTTAGATCAAACTTCCTTGAATTTTCCGAGTATCAATGGTCGAGGTACACATGGCCATCCAATTCGAGATAGAGGCTCTTACAGTTGGGCACCATTTCAATCCAAAATTTCCAAAGTTGTTGGATTTTCACATACAAGCAAAAGACAAAGAAAAGATTATGCCCCCAATCATCACTCTCTAAATCTTGTAAAGGACATCATCGAAGAGCTCGAAGGGACACAATATGCAAAATCTCAATGCAAATCAGTAAGCATACAAGGAGATAAAAGCATGTAAAAAGAATAGATTGTTTTTAGTTGAGTTTTGTGTGAAAATTATACCTGATCTGTAGACACAACACTTCAGTAAAACATTAGAGGTTAGCAAAAATGAAATCGTGCAATGAATTGAAAGCTAAACTAACCAGGCGATTTACTGCCTTCTAATAGGTGCGAGTATGATGTTCTCAGATTGTTATCAAGATCAGTGACCTTGACGACACCTAAATGAAGGATTTGAATGCAAAACTTGATATGAAATATGAATGCAATTAATCTTTAAAAAAAATAAATTTCTATGCAATGATATGATGAAAACTGATATGAATCTAGAATCTAAGATGAAATTGATATGCAATGAATTGATCTAACAACGATATGAAAATGAATCTAAATGAATGTAAAAACCAAATTGATCTCACAATAGCCTTGATTCGCAATAAGCCTTGATTCTCCAAATAGCAATTCACCAGCATGAGTTCGCAAATTATGAGATTTTGTGGATTTGAGAGATGAATTATGAAGAGCTGAGCCTTGTTTTTATAGAAATCCAAGGCTTTAGAGGTGCATGGATAAAAGCCATAAATCACTCAAATAACTTAGCTTGATTTTTGAGTTATTTTTAAATAAAGATAATTTAATTCACAAAAATATGCAAATCATGCAAAAACAACTTTTTAACTCAAATTAGAAGTTTAGATCAACTTTAAAACTCAAAAATGATGTTGAGTTCCAAAAAGTCAATAACTTGCATTGATTTTCTGATTTAGAGTTTAACTGCTCTTTGATTGTGCACATGGATAATTATGAATTAATAAATAAATAAAGTGATTTATTTCCAACTTAACTGATTTTGAAAAATAAAACAATTGATTTATGGGTTAATCAATCATTTAATCAAACTTTTATTCAAAAACAATATTATTAAAAATTGACAACTTGCTTTAATTAATTAAATAAGAATTTAATCAATTATTCATAGGATTTTAGATTTATTGTCAAAATTAAATAATACAATTTAGGAATAAATAGAATTAACCTCAATTAAATAATTAAGTGGTAGAATTAAATCTAATTAATTAAATATTTAGAATATTCAATTAATCAAACTTTAGGATAAATAAGATTTATCGCCAAATAATCATTAAATTAAAGATAATTATGATGATTAGGAATATTACTAGGAATAATCTCCGATGCAGAATTTAGGATAATCAATTATGATTCAATGATGTTCAGATGTGCCTTTGGTTAGGACTTCGATGTCAATTTCATTTGATATGTTGATATAGAAGATTAATGAACTTATAGCCCATTTTTGGGGTATTACATTTTGCCCCTCTTTGAATTACTGTGCGAAGCACAGTGGTTCAAAGACAGTCTGTGTATGATGAAGATATGAAATTGATGTTTGAAATTGAAATTGATATGAGACAAAAATTGATTGAAGTTGATATGAAGATAATAGGTCCTGAATGACCAAAGATAATGTTAACTATAAAAGTAATGAACCAATGATTGCAAAGAAGTGTCAAAATGCTTGATTCTGAACCTTATGATTGCGAAGAAGTGAGTGACTGATTCCAGACTTGATTGTTCTTAAAAGAATCATGTAGGTATCACATTTGAACCCTTCAGTTACCGAAGAATCAAGGAAATAACACAGTTGAACTGATAGTTGCAAAAACTGATACAATTTACAAGATTAGGAGAGTACTAGATTGATATGGATCTCGATGAATCTGATATGCCCCTAGTGATGATTGATTTTCCCCAAGTGATGAGGTCTTTTGATGAATCAGCAACTAGACGTGGTTGTTGTCTTGATTACTATCTTGATTACTAAGGAAAGATATGATTTCAAATTTGATTATAGACTTTGAATGATATGCAATACCATGCCCCCTTCGGGATTAAAATTGAAATCCAATAAGAAAAGTCAGTGTTGATAGTTTAGAAGCATGTAAATTGATTTGAGAAGTGGTTAAACACGTCTGGGAATGCATTCTGCATCATTGGAGGGTCCAAAAGACCAAGTTTGACTAGGTTAAACCATGAGTTGACCAAGTTGAAATTTTGATAGTTTGATGTAAGATAATCAGTTAAGTTGAATACTAGATTTCTGTGATGAATGAAGGTCGATTATGCAAGTAGTTGATAATATAAATGATCTTAGATTTCAATTTTGATCCCGAAAAAGGATTCTACTTGCTGTTTCATTGGAGGAACCTTCATGTTAGGTTCAGCTCTTGTTAGATTTGAAGATGCGATTTGAAGAATCATTTAAGCATTGAAGTTTAGCCAACCACTGTGAGATCATGCAAACATGCAAAATGTAAAGAGACATGTAAAATGAAATGCAACTTAGGACCTAGGACCTACTCACTGATCATATGTCGATTTGTTATCATCATTAAACTTTTAGGTAATTGGATAAATAAACACAATGCCCACTAGCTATGAAACCATAGACATATGAATATCGATTTGTATGCGCAAGAATCAATACAACACCCACTGGCTAGGCAACCATGGACATATGAATATTGATTTTGTTTTTAGAATGTCGAATTGGATATAAGCACCAAGGCACAAATGCTAGGATGACCTGAATATCATGTCCATTTTGATTTAACAATTTGTATAAGCATCAAAACATAAACATTATGATGACCTGAATATGCCTTGCATTCAAACACATCAAACAGTCAAGAGATCATTCTAAATCCAATGTGAATTACCCTTAGTGACCCTTTATCATTCACATCCTTAGGTAAGATCACATTTCACAGTAGGAGAAAGAACTCACTCAAAAAGATAATAGTTAGATCAAACTTCTTTGAATTTTCTAGGCATCAATGGTTGAGGTACGCATGGCCATCCAATTCGAGATAAAGGCTCTTATAGTCGGACACCATTTCAATCCAGAATTTCCAAAGTTGTTAGATTTTCACATACAAGTAGAAGACAAAGAAAAGATTATGCCCTCAATCATCACTCTCTAAATCCTATAAAGGACATCATCGAAGAGCTTGAAGGGACACAATATGCAAAAATCTCAATGCAAATCAGTAAGCATAAAAGGAGATAAAAGCATGTAAAAGCACTGATTGTTTTCAGTTTGTGTTTGATGTTTGATTACGTTGTTGTAGATGCAAAATCTTTTCTGGAGAGGAGACTAACTAACTGACTCAGATATAGCTTCAAAGGACTCTGACTGGATATGATACGTCTAAGATACATTGGAGGCCATAGGATGTGAATTTGATTGCCCCCAAGTTTTAAGCATTGATAAGATACAAACGCTTGAGCTGATTGGTGTACAAACTGACTTATTGAAAATAGGAATGCAAAAACAAACTGAGAGATATGTACAAACTAAAGCAAGACTGAAAGTTGGGAAAGACCAAGCTTGTGCTGATAGATGGAGCATTTTGAAACAAGTGGCATCCGTTTGCCGGGTTTTCACCATCTTGGTAGAGATTCTATTTTTGCTACCAAGGTGCCTGTTTCCAGGTTTTCACCAAGGCACTTTTTTTTTTCTCATTTTTTTAATTTTTTTTAATTTTTGATATTTTTTAATTTTTAAAATTTTTTTAGGACATTTTACCATAGACTGAATGCCTTAGGCATAAAATTTCTTCAGATGGAGAATGTTGATTGGTTCTCGAAGCTGTTCTCCTTTAGTCGTTGAGAGTTGATAGGCACCAGAGCCAAAAGTAGCAGTGATTACAAAGGGACCCAACCAGTTGGGTTCAAACTTCCCCTTGCGTTCTTGATGTGATTAATTTTTAGAATTTTCTCTCAAGACTAGATCACCAACCTGAAATTCTCTGTGTTTGACTTTCTTATTGTAGCCTCTAGACATTCTCTTCTGATATACTCTGAGATGATCATACGCTGCTTGTTTGTGCTCATCTAGTAGTTCAAGTTCTTGCAACCTAGACACTCTGTAGTCATCATCAGTTACTAAACCATGCATTCTGATTCTTAGTGATGAGATTTCAACTTCAATAGGTAGTACCGCTTTAGACCCATAAACTAAAGTGAAAGGTGTAGCCCCAGTGGGAGTTCTGATACTTGATCTGATACTTGTTCTGATATTTGTTCTGATACTAGTTTTGATACTTATTTTGATAATTGTTCTAATACTAGTTTTGATACTAGTTTTGATACTTGTTCTAATACTAGTTTTGATACTTATTCTGATACTTGGTATACTTGATAGCATCTTTTTCTATTGTAAACTCCCAAGTAAGATCATATCGTGCAGTTCCAATGTCTAGCAAGGTGGAGAACAAGAGGGATTAGCAAGTCGGTGGATGAGATGGAAGACAAGAGAATGAAGGAGAATGAAGGGAAGAAATCCTCAAGGGAAAACTCCTCAAGAATACCCAAGCTAGGGAAAATTTTTCTTGTAAAGTGCATTTGGACAAGCAATGAAAGGCCAGCATAGGATAAGTCACAAAAGCGTAATGCCAAAGAAGGATAGGATGTAGTCCAAAGGAGTAGACATGTCAAGAGGCTTCATAGCATTGTGTTTTACTCTTTTTTTTTAAATTTTTTTTTTATTAGATCAAGACCAAAGGGGAAATGATAGAGAAAGAATAGAATGAATGGAGGAAAATAAATATGAAGGCTAAATAAGAAGGGAATGAAAACAAGATCATCGTAAGATAGCTCACAAAATAGCTAAATGTTCGTGTATAGATCAACATTGTCAAGATCAAAGAGAGAAGATGAAATAGATGAAATATGTAGAAGAACTACGCATGATGCCTGATTGCCAGGTTTTCATCATGGCACTTATCCAAGGCACCACAAGGGAGTGGTTTTCACCATAGGATGAATTTATTTCTCTTTACTTTTGCTACCAAGGCACCTGTTTCCAGGTTTCCACCAAGGCACATTTTCAATTTTTTTTTTTTCATTTTTTTTTTTGAAAGAAGGCAAGTTTTTTAGATAATGCTCCTCGAAAATATAAACCATGATATGCCAAGGATTCAAAATGATACACTCAAAGATGCTGATAGTGTTAGCTTGTGGTGACTAATCAGGAAAGTACTGTACACTTTTCCTCCCGACCTCGCCGGGGTTCAGGGCCGGCCCGGGCCCCGAGCGGGGGTTTGGGGGTGGCAGCCCCCAAGAGCAGGGGTTCGGGGGCGCAGCCCCCGAGGAAATTTTTTTTGAGGCTGACTACTTTTCGGGTATTTGGGCCGACTACTTATAACTCATTCTAACCCTAAAGCGGGAAAAATATTGTATAATATGGCTTAGGGTTAGGGATTTTCATCATGTATGATTTTAGTACTTGCGGTAGATTTGGGCTGTAAGGGATTACGGATTGTAATCAAGTTGTAATCACTAGATAATAATAATATTGGACTCGCTGTTGGTGGACGTAGCCCAGGGATTGGGTGAACCACATTAAATCTGTGTGTCTTGTGTTCTATTCTGTGTGGTTTATTATTTTCTGATATTAGTTATATTTGCACATAATTGTTATTTCTGCCTTTTTAATCCTAACAAGTGGTATCAGAGCGAGGTTATTTCATTCATTCTTTCATCTATTATCTGAAGCAGGTCTTATGAGTTAGTGGGAGAGTCTCTCGGTTAAGTGGGAGAAATGGCAGACGAGGGTAGGCTAAAGGTTGATAAGTTTAATGGGTAGAACTTCCAGTTATGGAAGATGCAAATGGAGGATTATCTCTATCAGAAGGATCTATGGCGGCCATTAGAGGGAGTAGCCAAGAAAGAGCAATCAATGTCTCAGGAGGATTGGGATATTTTGGATAGGAAGGCACTGGGGAGTATTCGTCTATGCCTGGCACAATCGGTGGCATTCAATATTACTGAAGCAAAGACAGTTAAAGATCTGATGGAAACCCTAGCGAAGTTGTATGAAAAGCCTTCAGCTTCAAACAAGGTATTTCTTATGAAGCGTTTATTTAATATGAAAATGGTAGAAGGTGGATCAGTTACTGATCATTTGAATGAGTTTAATACAGTTACAAGTCAATTAACCTCAGTTAATATTACTTTTGATGAAGAGGTTAGGGCTCTCTTGATTTTGTGTTCTTTGCCAGAAAGCTGGAATGGCTTGGTAATGGCTGTTAGTAATTTTGTTTCTGGTTCTAATACCCTAAAGTATGATGATGTTATTGGTGTTATATTGAGTGAGGAAATTCGTAGGAAAAGCTCAGGGGCATCCACATCGGGTAGTGTATTGAACACAGAAAGCAGAGGCAGAACAAGAGATAGAGGAAACAACTCTGGAAATCGTGGGAAATCAAGAGGAAAATCAAAGGGAAAGAGGTCCGAATCTAAAGTGCCAAATGATTGCTGGTACTGTGGAAAACCAGGTCATAAGAAGAAAGATTGTTGGTCTCGGAAGAAAGATCAAGGAGACAAAAATGATGGAAACAAGGAGGCAAATGTGGTAAGTACCAAATTCGAGGAGGATGCTTTGCTCTTGTCCTTAGAAAGTATTGATGATTCATGGGTTTTAGATTCTGGGGCTTCATTTCATGCTACACCCCATAGAAGTTATTTTGTTGATTATGTCCAAGGGGATTTTGGGCTAGTTTATTTGGGAGATAATGAACCCTGTCAGATTGTTGGAAAGGGAAAAATTAAGATTAAGTTGCAAAATGGGAATCATTGGCTACTACAAGAGGTAAGACATGTTCCAAGGCTGAGTAGGAATTTAATTTCAGCAGGGCAACTGGGTGATGAGGGTTGCATAATTACTTTTAATGATAAAAATTGGAAGGTTTCAAAAGGTTCCTTAGTAGTAGCAAAAGGTGTGAAAGTAGGCACCTTATATCTTTATACAAGTCATACTGTTCCTTCTACTTTAATTGTTTCAGAAGATAATGAATGTTCAGGAACAGTGGCTGCAGTTGAGCAGGAAGAACATCAAACTGTTGCTGTAGATTCTGACACAGCACTGTGGCACAATAGACTCGGGCACATGAGTGAAAAAGGTATGAAATTACTTCATTCAAAGAAAGTTTTACCTGGTCTGAAATGTGTCAATATGGATTTTTGTGAAAGTTGTGTTTATGGAAAACAAAAGAGAGTTAGTTTTGTGAAGAGTGGGAAGGAAAAGAAAAATGAGAGATTAGAGCTTGTGCATACAGATGTATGGGGACCAGCTCAGGTATCTTCCCTTGGTGGCTCTCTGTATTATGTTACATTTATAGATGATGCAACAAGAAAAGTATGGATTTATTTCTTTAGACAGAAATCTGATGTATTTCAAACTTTTAAGAAATGGAAATGCTTGGTTGAGAATGAGACTGGTAAAAAGTTAAAATGTCTCAGATCTGATAATGGTGGTGAGTATTGCAGCACATAATTTGAAGAATATTGTTCCTCTAATGGTATTCGTAGGCAGAAAACTGTACCAAGGACTCCACAAGAAAATGGAGTGGCTGAACGCATGAACAGGACAATAATGGAGCGTGCAAGGAGTATGAGGTTGCATGCTAGGCTACCCAAAAATATGTGGGCAGAGGCAGTGAACACTGCTATTTATTTAATCAATAGAAGCCCCTCTACTCCTTTGGACTGTGGTATTCCAGAGGAAGCATGGAGTGGTAAGAAGGTGAGTTATTCTTTTCTCAAAACCTTTGGTTGTGAAGCTTTTGCACTTATAGATTCTGAAAATAGAACCAAGCTGGAAGCTAAGTCAAAGAAATGTGTATTTGTTGGGTATGGCATTGATGGATTTGGTTATAGGCTTTGGGATTTTGAAAATCATAAAATTGTAAGAAGCAGGGATGTCATATTCAATGAGAAAGTATTGTACAAAGATCTGTTGCTGCAGCATGAGAAGAAAGAAAATGACTATGTAGTACTGGATGATACTCCACAAGTTCATGTTCTAGTAGTTCCTTATGCTCCACAACAACAGCAACAACAAATACCACACACCCCAGTGAGTGTTAGATGGTCAACAAGGCTAAGTAGACCTCCATAAAGATTTTCTCCATCTTTGCATTCTATTCTGTTAACAGATGCTGGTGAACCTGAATGTTATAATGAAGCTGTGCAGGTGGATACAAAGCTTCAGTGGGAGTCTGCAATGACAGATGAAATGGACTCTTTGCTGAAAAATTAGACATGGGATTTATGTAAGTTACCTGCAGGTAAAAGGGCTTTACAAAATAAATGGGTTTACAGGATAAAAGAAGAGGATGGAGGTATGAAAAGATTTAAAGCCAGATTAGTCGTAAAAGGATTTGCACAGAAACATGGTATTGATTTTGATGAGATATTTTCTCCAGTTGTTAAAATGACTTCTATTCGTACTGTTTTAAGTATTGTGGCTACTGAAGATTTGCATTTAGAGCAGCTTGATGTTAAAACAGCCTTTCTTCATGGTGATTTGGATGAAGAAATATATATGGTTCAGCCACAAGGATTTGAGGTCAAGGGTAAGGAGAATTTGGTGTGCAGATTGCAGAAAAGTCTATATGGCTTGAAGCAAGCACCTCGGCAATGGTATATTAAATTTGACACTTTTATGAATAGGCATGGATATAGTCGGTGTCATTCTGACCATTGTGTTTATTTTAAGAGGTTGGATGATGACAACTACATTATTTTATGTTTATATGTTGATGATATGCTTGTAGCTGGGTCTAACATGGATCACATTAAGGGGTTGAAACAACAGTTAGCAAAATCTTTTGCTATGAAGGATTTGGGGGCAGCAAAACAAATCCTTGGTATGAAAATTTGTAGAGATAGGAAAAATAAGAAATTGTCTCTATCTCAGGCTGATTATATTGAGAAGGTGTTGCAACGTTTCTCTATGGAAAATGCCAAAGCTGTCAGCACATCTTTGCCTAGTCATTTGAAATTGACTAAGGATATGTGTCCCAAGACACCAGAAGAAGAGACTAAAATGTCTAAGGTACCTTATGCTTCAGCT
Source organism: Chamaecyparis obtusa (assembly GCA_027943335.1). Taxonomy (NCBI): domain Eukaryota; kingdom Viridiplantae; phylum Streptophyta; class Pinopsida; order Cupressales; family Cupressaceae; genus Chamaecyparis; species Chamaecyparis obtusa. The sequence goes on from BSBK01003400.1 coordinate 41,176, forward strand.
GTAGGGAGCTTAATGTATGCTATGGTATGTACTAGGCCAGATATTGCACACGCAGTGGGAGTCGTTAGCCGTTATATGAGTAACCCTGGTATTGAGCATTGGAATGCAGTCAAATGGATTCTTAGATATTTGAGAGGCACATCTAGTAAGTGTTTACACTTTGGGGGTTCTACTACTACTGTACAAGGCTATGTTGACTCAGATTTGGCAGGAGATATAGATAGCAGGCAGAGTACTACAGGTTATATATTTACTGTTGGTGGGACAGCAGTGAGTTGGATTTCTCGACTACAAAAGGTGGTTGCTTTATCCACTACAGAGGCAGAGTATGTTGCTGCTACAGAGGCAGCCAAGGAGATGATATGGCTTCAATTCTTCATGGAAGAATTGGGACATCCACAAAAGGATAATTTTCTACATACAGATAGCCAAAGTGTCATTCATCTTGCAAAGAATTCTGCTTTGCACTCAAAGACAAAACACATACAGTTGCGGTACCATTTCATTCGATCAGTTTTGGATGATGGACAGTTAAGGCTAGAAAAGATTCATACTGATGATAATCCAGCAGATATGTTTACAAAGGTAGTAACAAGGGAGAAGTTGAACTCATGTTCAGCTTCAGTTGGTCTTCTAGACTGAACAAAATAAAGGAACAGCTGAGTCCAAGGTGGTTCAATTCAGTGGGAGCCTCATGTGGGTAGCGGTATTGCTACAGGATCAGTCTCCAAGTGGGAGGTTTTTTTTTTGTATAGTGTGGATATTGATCAGTCACCAAGTGGGAGATTGTTAGCTTGTGGTGACTAATCAAGAAAGTACTATCCAGGAAAGTACTGTACACTTTTCCTCCTGACCTCACTGGGGTTCGGGGCCGGGCCGGGCCCCGAGCGGAGGTTTGGGGGTGGCAGCCCCCAAGAGCAGGGGTTTGGGGGCGCAGCCCCCGAGGAAATTTTTTTTGAGGCCGACTACTTTTTGATTATTTGGGCCGACTACTTATAACTCATTCTAACCCTAAAGCGGAAAAATATTGTATAATATGGCTTAGGGTTAGGGATTTTCATCATGTATGATTTTAGTACTTGCGATAGATTTGGGCTGTAAGGGATTACGGATTGTAATCAGGTTGTAATCAATGGATAATAATAATATTGGACTCACTGTTGGTGGACGTAGCCCGAGGATTGGGTGAACCACGTTAAATCTGTGTGTCTTGTGTTCTATTCTGTGTGGTTTATTATTTTCTGATATTAGTTATATTTGCACATAATTGTTATTTCTGCCTTGTTAATCCTAACAGATAGGGAAAGGGAGATGGAAGAGAAAAATGGAGGATAAGGTTTTATGTAAAGCGAGTGAGGTTGGAAGATAGGAGGAATAGGCAAATGAGGAAAAAGGATAGAAGGTAGAAGGATAATGAATGGAAGGATTGTGAAAGGGTAAATGGAAAGGATGGAAAGATCAACATCAACACACACCTTGAAGGGTGGTGAGAGGGTGGAGGAAATGTGAATGAAGGAACACGTGAAGGAATATGGTGAATGGATAGCAGAGGTTGTGGTTTAGGAACATGAAATGGAAGGATGTTTCTGGAGGAAGATGAAGTGGAAGTCTTTGGAAGCTTGAATGTCAATTTCACTTTTTTCTCAACACCAGACTCTTTCAAGAGAGACTTTGGAATCCATATAGTTGTAGGCTTTTCATTTCTTTTTGATGATCTAGAGAGAATATTGTTAATGATGGATTTTGGAACCCATACTTGTCTTGTAGTTTTTTTATTAGATATCTCTTTTGACTTTATGCCTCCATGTTGTTTAGAGGAGACATGGCGATCTTCTCTTTTTGATGGATTCTTGTATTGCTTCTTTTTCTTGTATTGAACATTCAAGTTACTTCCAAAATACTTGGGACTTGTGGAAGAAGGAGGATATGACTGGTTTAGATGGGTGGGTGGATGAAAAGGATTCAAGGGTATGCATCTATGTTGATCTTGAGGAAAGATGGGAGATGGAGGGATGTAAGGTCCTAAGATGGATGGCAAATTAGAAAATTTAAGAGGGGAAAGTGAAGGGACATAAGGACCCAAGATGGAAGGCAGACGTGAAGCCTTTAGTAGTGGTGGAAGAGGTCCAAGGATGGAAGTGGAAGACACAAAAGGATAATCAATAAGTTCATCAGCATCTATATGACAACCAAGGATATCAACATCTTTAGAGTGAGCATTAGAATTTTCAATAGAATCAAGTACATCTTGAATATGAGCACCTTCTTTGATAGGATTGTTCAAAGCTTGCAAAGACTTAGGAAGAGTAGAAAGTGGAAATGAACATGGAGTGGTAGAACAAGAGGATGGAAGACTTTGATCTTGACAAGGATCTTTGGATAGCATAAGCGCATAATTTTTCTCTTGATTTTCAATACGCTTAACATTGGAAGTAACAACACCATTTTTAACAACCTTAATGGAAGTATCATCTTTGGAAAGTGCAAGTGTAGTAAGGTTATTTTGATTGTCAATAAGCTCAACAATGTAAGTAGTAGCTTGATCTTGCTTAGGAGAAGAATTAAGACATGGTGGAATGCATGAAAAAGGATGTGTAGGATCAAAAGAACCCTGAAGTGGATAAGAGACATCATGAAAAGGATTGGATGACATGGAGGATTCTTGATCTTGATCTTGATCTTTCTTTATGTTCTTTTCTTCATCATTTTTAGAGTCCTCTTGACATGGAGCCACTTCTAAGGACAAGGGATCATGCTGCAATTGTATAGAAGACTTTGGAAGAGATGGGGAAGGACTAGCTGAAGTAGGAATTATAGCATATGAAGGCTTAGGCTCTTTAGGTTTAGCATTATTGAAAGTATTGGTAGCCAAGTGAAGGTTAGCTTGAGTTTCTTCAAGGGGTAGTCCTTGAGGATAACTATAGGGAATCGTATGAAAAGTATCAGGACTTTTGTTGGATGAAGGTTCTGTGAAAGATTTGAAAGACTCAAAAACTTTAGGAAATGTACGGGTATTGGAGGAAGTAGGGGATGGAAGGGAACCATCACAAGACAAAGGTCCAACATTAACATGATCTTGCTTGAGAAGATAATCTTTATTTTCAACAGGAGAGTCCTTAGGAGAAGGATTCTTATAATATTGATGCTTTAAGCTAGCATGATGCATTTTATAGTCCTCAGCAGTAGTAGATGGATCATAATTAAGGTATTATTCACAAAAATCATCAAAGTCTTTTTCAAAATTAGAATCATATGGATCACCATCATGATCTATCCAATGTGACATCCCATTTCTAGTAAGTAGGAACACACGACAAGGAGGACTCTTAGGAACCGAGGTGTCATAAGTATCATTATATTGTCCATCATCATAGTCATCATAGTGTCCAAAGATGGATGTGTCACTCTCTGTGGAAGAGGTATCATAAGGATTATCACATTGCTCAAATTCTATCCGGGGGCATGGTGACATGTACAAGTCTTTATCAAATGGAAAAAGACATAGAGCTTCCATGGAGAACTCTTTAGGTTCCTTTTCTTTTTCAAGTTTGTTAAGTTTGACTTGCATAGCTTGCATCTGATTCATCATAGATATGATTAGAATTTCTTCCTCATGTGTACTGATTCTTTGAGACATATGTACTGATTCTCAATAGCTACTGCTCTGTTCCTGACACAGTGATTTGTTCGACAGATTCTGGAACTAGGCTAAAAAAGCTAAGTATTTGGCAATTCTAAACATTTTCTGACAACTTTTCAAAATTTTCCCAAATGACACTTTGCAGACTCGTACGACAGTGGGTATGCTATGAAATGACAGTTGAAAAGTTCATATGATAGTTGAAAAACTCGTACGACAGTGGGTATGCTATGAAACAACAGTTGAAAGGATCATATGACAGTTGCTAGCAAGATTTGACTTTTTGAATTTGACTGGTGAAAGACTTGTATGACACTGGGTTCTCTATCATACGATAGATGGGTAGTAATGAAACGACACTTGATAGAAACTCGTATGACTTTCTGACCTCCTGAGATGACTTTTGACTCCAGAAAAGAATTTTACTTCAGATTTTGCAAATTTTGAGTTTTCAAATTTAGATTGTTTGCAAATTGTACTATCCAGATTTGAGGATTATAATAGATTTGTTCATTTTCAGTAACTAGATAGATAAAAAAGCATGCAAAATAGCAAGCAAGTGATTTCAAGCATGTCTAAAAACAATGAACAAGGGAAAAAACAACCTTGTGCATGAACAATCAAGTGACTTATTCATTCTAATCCTCAGAAGCGCTAATTGTGTATGTTCCAAAATATTTTGCAATGACACACATATACCCTAGAAAATAAAAATTTGGCCTCGCTAGGGTTTTTAGTAATGGTTTGACTTTGTAACTTTTATGATCCAAAGGGGTGAACTCCAATCCCAGCGCACCAAGGTTTTGACATAGTTCAAGAATTTAATCAATCAGGAGCTGCTAGGGAGATCTGACAACCCAACAATGAACCACACCTGTGAAGATTTCTTCCACAAGGACATTTATATAGCGGTTGTTACTATCATGTCTGAAATGGCTATTACCGCTTGAGGTTCTGTCAATGTAGTTTGCCTTGTGAAGGGATCGTTTGCTAATGTTAACCCTCTTTAAAGGTGACTCACAGTATGATACCACAAGGGGACTTGGCTCCAGATCCAAGGTTTTGACGCCTCTTCACTTTTAACCCAAACAAAGCAAGTAGATTAATCCAACACACTAAGACAAAGTTTGTTTCACCAAGGTCTGTGATGTCAACCCCACGTGACCTATCAACCTCTTCAGAGAGATAATTTATCGATCAATAAGAGAAGATGCACTAACCGAGTAGAACATGAAACACACTAAGTATCCTCCCTACCTACAAGGATTCCATCATCAAGAAGGATTTCACTAGGAATCCAATCTCTCAAGAATCACAAATAGTGTTCATAGGGCCTAATTACTATATGAGCATAGATATATTTTTGAAAGTAAATCTATTGAAAGTACCCAAAATCAGAAAGAGGAACACTTAATGTTTAAAGCGAATACGAGGTGAGTCCACAAGGCGGAACAATTAACTCCTCACACAAGCTAAAAATGAGTCAACAACTTAGAAAATAAGTGAGTTCTAAAAAGCACAAAAGGGTTGCCTGGTGGAACAATTAACGCTTCTATCCTCTAGACCCCTCCCCTTTATGGTGCTGAGATTGCAACCACGGGGTGGAATGAGGGGCTGGCAAATTAGCAAGTCCAATAACCCAAGATAGCAATCTAGATCAATCAAAAGTATCTAAGACTGCTTAAATGAATACCTAAGGTGTCACAACCTAGTATCAATTATGCAAGTGTGTAAAACAAAAGTATGAAAATAAGCACTCAAGCTAGACACACGAGAGATTTATTTTAAGTCCAAATCAAAATATTATCAGAACAAGTAGAATACCTGAGATCCTCATGATGTTCTTAGTAGATATTTAATTTATTTTTATCTTTGTTAAGCAATCTCGCGCAAGCAAGCAACAAACTCTTCGATAAGAAAACAAGCAAACAAGATATGCAACATATCTTCAACTTATGAAAACCCTAGGGTTAGCTCTAAAAATCAATTATTATCAGAAATAATAACCAGTAATTAACCCAAATAACAACTCATATCATTCATTGAACGATGTAAAAAAAATAAGTGCATACCCATCACAAAATTTTATTTTTTTTGTTGCATTTGACCTAGTCAACAAGATCTGATTTTTTTGATATGATTTTGGCCACAAAAATAAAAATTTAGAATAGAGACCCCTACTAAAAAATAGAGAGCTTTCCAAAAATGTAAAAATTTTAGAAAAATCTCTTCATTTGTGCCCTAGAGACCCATTTTACCAAAATAGACTAGTTTTTGTAAATTGACTATTTGAGCTATTATATTGCATCCAAATTTAAAATATAAAGAATGGAGCCCCTGTAGAACTTAAAGAGATTTTTGAAAATATAAAATTTTTCAAAAAATATGCTGATTTGCGTTAGATATTGATTTTTTCTAAAATTTCAAGAAAAAATTATTAAAAATTCAAAACATCTCAAAAAATTTTGAATTTTTTACTGTAGCTTCCCTGGTATGTGTCCAACTTGAAATTTTTTTTTTAGAGCAAAAATATAAGCTATTTGAGAGATAAAATTAAATATTTGAAACTTTAGGGCTTTAGCTCCAAAAAATAAATCAAAACCAGCATGTAAAGGTGGGTTGCCTCACGGTGGGCACCAAAATTGTGTGTGTGAAAATTGTATCTAATCTATAGACACAACACTTTAGTAAAACATTAGAGGTTAGCAAAAATGAAATTTTGCAATGAATGAAAGCTAAACTAACCAGACGATTTACTACCTTCTAATAGGTGCGAGTATGATGTTCTCAGATTGTTATCGAGATCAGTGACCTTGACGACACCTAAATGAAGGATTTGAATGCAAAAATGATATAAAATATGAATGCAATTAATCTATTTTTTATTTATTTTAGATGCAATAAGAATGATAAAAACTTGATATGAAATCTAATCTATATGAAATTGATCTAACAATAATATGAAAACAAAAGTGATCTCACAAAATGTGGTTGATTCGCAAAGAAGCTCCAATACTCCAGATAGCAATTCACTAGAATAAGTTCACAAATTATGAGATGTGAGATTGAAGAGCTGAGCCTTAATTTATAGAAATCCAGGGCTTTGGAGGTGCATGAAAGAAAGCCATAAATCACTCAAATTAACTCAGCTTGATTTTTGAGTTATCTGATTATAAATAATAATTAACTCACAAAAACATGCAAAAGCAGAGTTGAACTCAAAATAGAGTTTAGATTTAATTGATAATTGATAGTTGTTTTCTTTTTTGATTGTGCATGATTTATTTATGAATTAATTTAATAAATAAAGTGATTTATTCTCAACTTAATTGATTTTTGAAATAAAACAATTGATTTATGGGTTAATCAATCATTTAATCAAACTTTTATTCAAAATTACAATATTAAAAATTGAAAAAATGATTTAATTAATAAAATAAAATATTTAATCAATTATTTGTAAGATTTTGGATTTATTGTCAAAATTAAATATCATAATTAGGAATAATGGAATTAAATTCAATTTTTTAATTAAGTGGCAGTATTAAATCTAATTAATTAAATATTTAGAATATTCAATTAATCAAACTTTAGGATAAATAAGATTTATCGCCAAATAATCATTAAATTAAAGATAATTATGACGATTAGGAATATTATTAGGAATATTCCCCGATGCAGAATTTAAGATAATCAATTAGGATTCGATGATGTGCAGATGTGCCTTTGGTTAGGACTTTGATGTCAATTTCATTCGATATGTCGATATAGAGGTTAATAAACCTATAGCCCATTTTTGGGGTATTACAATATCAGGGCTTCATATTCAGCCATGTTATTAGTATTGGCAAACTGTAGCTTAAAAGAGTAAGGAAAATTTTTCCCTTCTGGTGAGATTAATACAAATCCTACATCGGATCCCATAGAAGCACAACTTCCATCAAATTCCATGATCCAAACTTCATTAGAACTACTAGAACTTTCTCTGGAAGAATGTGTAAGAATAATCTCTAAAGAATCTACAGAGTTGTCTTCAAAGACAACATTTTCTTCAACCTCCATAGGAGATTGATCAGGAACAACCACCACCTCTTGAAATTTGTTAGCATCAGCAAATATATTAGAATCTAAGAGCAAATATGAACTCTCAAAAACATATGTCCAATCTTTATAAAATTTTGATACTTCATCAGCATGTAGGTAGTAATTACCCATTCTAGCTGATTCAAAGAGAAATTGAGAATGAAGATCATTGGATTTGACCACCACATACTTTTCTTCTCTTTCAGGATGCAACTTCTGCATAACACCCTTGATAGGTATACATGCTTTAGTCATATCTATGTTGAGTTCACCACCCACATCCTTATAGAAATTGTGGCAAAGAAACATGACATAAGAAGCGGGTACATCAACAATCAAGACAATCATGTTGATCTTTTTATTCGGGAAGGATGCAAAGGCAAATTGAGCATCTTTGATTTGTCCTTTCAGTGGTACTTGCTTATTTTCCATGGAATAGTAGTTACTAAAGGATTATTTCAAGGTTAATCCCAAACCGTCTGTCGCTTAGCCTGCATAACATTATCAGATGCACCAGAATCTATGACACAATTACTCAATTTGTATCCATTGATCAACAAAGAAAGATAGAAAGGTTCAATCTTTCATGGGACTAAGGATGGTATAGTGAATAGATTATTGGGCATAGCTTTAGGCTCTGAGGTAACATTATGAGTTTGAGTAGGTTGGGATTCTTTGAAAAATTTCATAAGTCTATCCAGATGATGTGGATAGGCTTGTAAGTATTCTACCTCAGACATCTAAATTTTAGTTTTCCTAGCATGATCTATGATATCAAAAGCTTGGAAAGAACTTTCTAAAGAAAAATTTTCAGACTAAGGTTTAGTATTTTTATTAGGCATATTGGGCTTCAAAATACTAGATGAAGAATGAGAAGAATCTGCACTTACTTGGTTTTTTGTTGGTTCATTAGGTAAGGTTAGCAATGGTACACCTCTTTTTGAAATAGTAATAGGTATTTGAGGAGCATCCAACTTCTTTTCTACCTCTTATTTTTGTTGAGCCAGCTTGGTCTGTGAATGTGTCATGACCACATATGCTTGTGCAAAATCTATTTCAGGATCCTCATCATGGTATTGAATGTACATGATAGTAGAGTCACTAGATGCTTGATTATCTTCATGATTTTGAGCAACGCTATCCTCAAAAGGATAACCTACTTGAGTATCACCAACAAGATCAACTTCATAGTAACCAGTGGTTGAGTTACTTGGTGGTGCTTCAAGTGCAAGCCTCTTTGGGGGAGGACGAAGCTTATTTTGATTCTTGGCTTCATAGTTATTTGCAACATTAGGATATGGCCTCCTTGGTATATTCTTGTATGGAGAAATGAATAATCCTAGTGAAACTTTCTTCTTAAGAGAAAGAAGCTCATTTGCTAGTTTTTGAATCAATGAATCATTAGAACCTGATGAAGAAGATTCTATGTAGGAATTGTTCTTGAACCAATTCGAATCTTTCCTACGAGTATCAAGTCATCTTCAATCTCTGTTGCCAGAGTTTGTGCTTGACCTAAAGTTTCAGGTTAATCCCTTCTCAGCAAGAAACTAACTTTTGGAAGCTGAGTGTTGATGAAGAAGCACTTGAGAATTTTTTGCAGTGGGTTGTGAAGTAGTTGGAATATGATTTGCGAACTTATTAAATTTCATGATAAAATCTTGCATACCCTCTTGTGTGTCCTTCTTCATTTGAGTGACTTGAGAAATCAAACCATGCTCATCTTCTGTAGGCTTGAAACATTCTTTAAACTTAGTTTTCAAGGAATTCCAATTAGTGATTGACCCTGTAGCTAGATTGTAGAACCAATCTACAATGATACCTTGCAAGGTTTCAATAAAAAGTATTACAGAAACATCATGACATTCCACACCAATCACTCCACATGCAATGTAAAATGCTTTGATATGTTCATTGGGTGTTGCTTCCCATCTCCGTAGAATTTGGGAAAATTCTTACGGGAACCTTGGGGTAATGCATGTAATGGCGTAGCAAGACTTAAAGGACCAAAAGAAATTCCCCATGGACAAACAACCATAGTTACAATAGCTGGGATATAGGTAGCATGAATAAGTTGAGTAGTGGGAATTAGTGGTTTCTAAAAAAACTGGGAATTCTCACTGGGAATGGATGTCTTCTTTCGGGAAGGAGGAAAACTGGTAGTTTGGGAAATAGAAGGGATTTTGGTAAGCAAGTCAAAATGAGCTTGTTGGACCCAACTTGATCCAACAAAACTTGATGAATTTTCAGCCTTCTTTTCCTGAGCATAAACTTGTGCAAAGCTCTCCAGTGTGATAACCTATAGAATTCAAACACAAATAAAAAAGGTTATAAAATTTTTAAAAAAAGCATGAGCTTTCGAATGTGTTCGTTCCCCAACAGAGTCACCAAAAATTGTTGGGTGGATATTTTTCAACTGACAGTTTTGGGGGAAAATATAGTTACAAAATAGGGATACCAGCCACAACGTATGAGACAATGTCTCTCCTACCTTAAAGGAAGGCTCCCCTTCTCACCATTCCTTGGATCAACTCAAGGTAAGAAAGAAGTTAAGAGATTACCAAAATAGGATGTTACAAATATTTCTTCTTCCTATCTTCAAGAAGGAATCCACTTACCCGAAGAATAAGGAATGGGCAAAGCTTTAATCTCTAAACTACACTTCTATCTAAAAGCTAGAAAAAGTGATACTGATAAACTAACACCAACTCACAGGCTGATTGAAAAGTGTGTCGGCTTGGCTCTAAGATCTATTTTTTATAATAAATTCCTCTACCATTGGGGCACACAGACTTCTAGAAGTAGATATTTTCTAACTATTCTAATAAAGTTCATGAAAATAATATGGTAATATAACCTATAGTCACAACTTCTAGTTTTATATTACCACAATCACTCCCAGTCACAGCTTCAACTTTGATTATTTCTTATTTTCAATTTTCTCTTAAAAAAAGACAAGAATCATATAAATATAAAGAAATTAAAACCAAATTGTAGTCACAACTTCCAATTTGATTCACCACAATTGCACTCAGTCACAACTTTAGCTCCAATTGTTTCTTTCTATTTATTTTACTCCAAAATAGTACTACACAATCACAGTTATGCTTGCACAAGTTTGGCAAAGCTTTCTTGCATAAAATAAAGATGGATTTTACAATGAGAGGCTCAGTCCTTTTATAGGAAAAGAAATGAGAAAAAGAAGAAGGAAAAAGTGGGAGCAACTCAACCACTTTGACTCGGTAAAACTAGGTGAGAAGAATTATTGGATTACATGTCATAAGGACATGTAATTGAATTACATGTAATTGCATTGCATGCAATTCATCTTCTCCAATCTACAAAGCATGAAAACTAAAACATAAAGATGAAGAAATGAGAATTAATCCTTGAAATTATCAAGGAAGGCCTTATATTTGGCAATACAATCATGAATAATAGAAAGATCTGAAATCTTCATGGTCTCTCAAATGGCTTCAATTCTGATTCCATTATTACATGCTGATTTCACAAAATTGTGATCATCTACAAGGGAATCCCTCAAGTGTTTTACCAAAAATTTATATGCAACAAATTTGTCCATTATCTGTACTCCACACTCTTCAGAATCAAAATCAGCACTAACTTTGTCAGTATACCCTGTGGTCATTGCTTCTTCAGTGGAGAGGTTATCATCTCTGGTAAGAACTTCACATCCCAATTGCCTAAGACTACTGGTGACATCTTGCTCCACTGGCTAGCATTTTTCTAGCTCCTCTTGAAGTTTTTTCAAAATCTTTTCTAGTCCCTAAACTTTGTAATCCATGAGTCCCTAATTTCGGCAGTTTATGTCCCTGGACGGAATGATATCATATGTGATAAGAGCCTCTAAATCTTTGTCATCCACTTTCTCCCAGGTATCTAGGTCTTCTTTCAGATTATTGATATCTTGGCTAAAAGAAGTGATCATGTCATGGAGCCTTTCTTCAATCTCTTTGATACACTCAAGGACTTTGTGCATATTTTTGATTGAATGGACTCCTTTTGAGACAACTTCTTTAGACTAAGCCTTTACTACTTCTACTCTCCTATTCACCTGAGTCGTGTGTGATGACATAGTGATATATCGAGATGATTGTTGATGAATGATCTCATGAAGATGAGCATTTTCTTGCTTCAACAAGTTCTCCCAGAGATCATGATTTCTTTTTGACACATTTGACAGTTCATCTTGAGCATCCCGCAGACATCCCAACCATGTTTGTTTACCAAGTTCTACATCGGTGAACTTGTAATTAGAGCAAGTAATTTTTTCAGCTGGTTTGTCCACCAAGGGTTCTACAATCTCAGCATATTTGGTTTTCTCATCATCAAAAATGATTCTTGAGACAACCTTGGCCTTTGAGCATTTAGATTTACCTTTCCTAGTAGAAAAATCTTCCAAGGGTAATGTGACCTTTCTTCTTTTCATGGTGATTTTTCCCAACCATGATGGCAAACTAAAACCCTCCTTTGCTGGACTTGAAATAGTAATCATGGTAGGGATTGATCCTGATTGTATTTCTATTGTCATAGTGCATGCCTCCATTTGCACAGTATAAACCGTAGGTGTTCTTTGGGATGACTCTGTCATGAATGCTTCAAAGCTTGCAACTAAAGTATCAAGTTGGGAAACTTGACCTTCCATAAGAGCTGGAAAATTGCCAAAGACATTTGTCAGATTCTCGCACTATCGTGTTGTGAGGATAGGAGCTGTAGAAGAGATAGGAAATGTAGACATATTCACCTCTAAAATAGCAATAGCATGAGTGAATACAATAGAAAATGAATCCACATCATTATCTACCATATGTAGAAATGACTCCTCTTGATTAGATGGATCCTCGCTATTTGGAAACTATGGAATCTCAAAAATCAACTTGCACAAATGATTTGAAAATGACCCCTTTTTCATCTTATATAGGTTTTGACCTAAATTTTTAAAGTTGTCCGATTTGTGTGAAAATTGCACCCCTAGCTAATTTCAATGTTGTGAATCCATTTTCGGAATCAAAATCAAAATTTGAGATCGTTTACTTTGTCAAAAACATGATTTAAAATTTTGGACCCAGGATGGCTGACTACTTGCATAATCGACCTTTATGACATCACAGGAATCCAGACCTCAACTTATTTGATCAACTAACATCAAACTTTCAAAATTGTAACTTGGTCAACTCATGGTCAAACCTAGTGAAACTTGGTCAATAGGACCCCTAAATGATGCAAAACGTGCCCCTAGACATGTACAACCACTTCTCCAATCAATTACATTGCTTCTAATCATTTTGCATTAGCTTTCTTGCCATATTTCAATTTTAACCCCGAAGGGGCATGGTATTTTATATCATTAAGAATTAATCAAATCAGTCATTTTTGAAATTTCTTCAATAATCAAGACAACAACCACGTCTAATTGTCGACTCATAAAAATTTATTGTCGCTTGAGGCATATCAGATTCATCAAAATCCATATCAATCTGGTGTTCTCCTAATCTTGTAAATTGTATCAACTCTTCATAACCATCAGTTCAGATGTGTTATTTCCTTGATTCTTTGTAACTGAAGGGTTTGAATTTGGCATCCTTTCGATTCCTTTAGATAATCAGGTCTGGAGTCAGGATAGTCAATTCCTCGTAATCATAGGTTCAAAATCGAATGTTTTATCACTTCTTCATAATCACGAGTTCATTGTTGTTATTGTTAACATCATCTTGATTCTTTGGTCAATCAGGACCTGAATCAACATCTTCAAATCTTTCAATTGATTTATGTCTAGGAATTGGTTAGTCAACTAGGATCAGTTCCTCCATCACATAATTGAGCGTAGATCTTGTCAAATAGATTTATCTTTGAACCACTCCGCTTCGCACAGTAATTCAAAGAGGGGAAAAATGTAATACCCCAAAAATATGCTTTAGTACCATTGACCCCCTACATCAACAAATCGATTGAAATCGACCCTAAAGTCATAATCTAAGGCACATTTGCACATCAAATCATCAAAACCCTAATCAATTCTATTTCAAATCTGCATCGGGGAATATTCCTAAATATTCTTAATTTATCATAATTATTTTTGGTTAAATATTATTTGGCGATAAAAGATATTATTTTATTTATCCTAAGTTTGATTAATTGAATATGTTAAATATTTAATTAATTAAACTTTATTTAGCCACTTAATCCCTTTAATTAGATTTAATTAGATTTATTCTTAATTAATATTGTTTATTTGACATTAAATCACAAATTCTAAAAATAATCGATTGAACATTTAATTAATTGATTAAAATTAAATTGTCAAATTTAACAATATAATTTTGGATAAAGTTTGATTAAATAATTGATTAACCCATAAATCAGTTATTTTTAAGCAAAATCAGTTAAGTTGAGAATAAAACACATAGAAATTAAATAAATCAATAATTATCTATGCAAAAATCAAAAGATCAGTTAAACTAAAAAATAACTCTTTGATTCATTTTGTTAATTTTCTAAACTCAACGTGTGATTGTTAGTTAAAAATCAGATTGGAGTGATCTCAACTTCCAATTTTGAGTTAAAAAGTTGATTTGCATGATTTTACTAGATAACTATTTCTAATTCCCTGATAACTCACCAATCAATTCGAGTTGATCAAGGAGTGATTTTTGGCTTTTCCATGAGTTCTCAAACCTTAGATTTCTATATAAATAGGCCTCAGTCCTTCATAATTGAGGCTATGAATCTGGAGAAACCTTGAATCACGTGCAATTTGGAGAATAACAACGCTATACTATTGAATTCTGGAAATTGTGCAACTTTTGGAGATCTATTGCTAACCTTATTTTCTTATTTTTGCATTCATAGCCTAGTTTCAATTTTCATTACTTTCAAGTTTTAGATCAATTTCATTTAGCATACATTGTTATTTGCATTGAAAATCACAAAAACATAGATTAATCTTGCATCCATTTTCATAGTTTTTACAGTCAAATCCTTTGTTTTGGCATTGCATTGTCACTAATCTTGGTTGAATTCTGAGAATATCATACTGATGTTTACTAGAAGACAGTAAATCGCCTGGTTAATGATATATTTTTTTACTACATATTTTCCTATCATCGATCAATAATGTTTTACTAATGTGTTGTGTCTTATAAATAGATACAATTTTCACACACATTTTTGGCACCCACCATGGGGCCCGATTTTGGATTTCTATTTTATCTTTCATCATTTTTCTGACAAATTTCTAAAAGTTTTGGGTTTTGAAAAATTTTCTATACAATCTCGTATGACATTTTGTAGATTGTCATTTAAGAAGTCTCTGAGTGTCGTACGACAGATGACATTCCATCAAATGTCATACTAGTTCATATACTTTGTCATGTCAGGGTTGAATTGTCATATGTGTATGTACACACTATCATATTCAAATTGAAATGTCATATGGGTAGAGGTATATTGTCGTATGACTTTTCATACCAGTATTTTAATTTTCATATGGGATTTTTGATCAGTTTGTGAGATTTTTGATTTGATATTTGCTTGATAGCTAACCCTAACACTTGTTGTTTTCTGGTATGTGATCATTTGAGCTAGCCTAACACTTTTTGTAGGATGTGAGATGAAGGCCAGATCATTAGGACCTATTCTTTTGGCCTCTTCTTATCTTGTCTTGTAAGCCATTCTTTTGCAAGAAACCCTTTCAAAAATTATTTGCCAAAGATGCTCATATCAATCAAAATTTGTGACAAGTGGTTTTGCAGGTTGTCGAATCTTCATCGAGCAAATATTTTGTTTGCTTAATCTTTCTTTTCATAGGCACCTAGTTAATTAGGTACGTGTTTCTATTTCCATTGAGGCAGATATTGAGGCTATTATGCTCTTCTCCTTCTTAGGAGAATCAGAAACCTAGAAGGTATCTTCCCCAATGTGAGTTTGTGTACTATCTTTGGATTAACTATTGTTGGTGTGTCTTGGATAGGGAAAAGGACAAGGCTAGGGGATTATGCTCTTCTCTTTCAGAGAATCAAAAACCTAGATCTTGTGGTCCCCAATCTCACATTTGCTTTAATCCTTTAGAGGGCCTACTGGTGAGGTAAAAAGCTCTCAGGAATAATCCAAGTGGGGACAAGTCTTAAGCTGACTCTTCCACCCCACTATAAAATTTGATGTTTCCTTGAGGTTAAATCCTTGGAAGACATAGTTGCACTTGTTCCTTGGATTTATTCCATGAACATGCTTTGATTTTGTGTAGAGCGGAGCCGCTTTAATCTTGCTTGTGAGACTACATGGATCAGAGTACTCATAGGTTTAACAACCTTAATCTTGCTTGCAGGACTATGGGAGACAGTTGTGAACGGATGCCTTGATTAACAACCTAAGCTAGTTTTCTATTGATCTACCTCTAAAGGATTTGTAGTGTTTGTGTAAGGTGAATAGTAATCACCCCAAGACAATCATCATATCAAGCCCTCCTTGATGCTTGAACTGGGCTAATATGGGCTTCAACATCCATTGTGTGTTGTTGGACCACCATATTCTGAGGAGTCTCTGAGTGTGTTCCTAAGTCAACAAGCAAGTAATACATCTCTTCTCCTAGTTAGGTTAAGCTATGTGTATTTGATTCATTGAGTCAATTCCCACATGTTTGTTATTATTGTGAGCATATTACTATGTTAAAAACCCTCAGACAATCCCAAACACAGATATGAAAAACTGGACAAAAAATTTGAGAAACCAACTGAGACCAAAAACATCGAAAGACTTGAAAAATTGAAGCAAAAATTATTTTCTAGTGTTGACTGTCATCCAGACCCTACAATTGTCGTAAGACAATAACCTTGTTCCTTCAAGTGTCATACCAGAACCCCCAAGTGTCATACAAAAATTTGTACTCTATTGTACGAGAATTGTCCTTCATTGTATGAGAATTATCAACAATTTGAGAGCAAAAATTATTCCTGGCATCAATTGTCGTATGAATCTCTAGATTGTCATGCCAGACCCTTTCCTATGTCATATGAGCTTGCATACTGTCATACGAGATTTTACACAAATTGTCAGAAACTCTAAATTTTGTTAGAAAACCAGTCAACAGTCAACCTTGGTCAAATTCTGTTAGAATACCCACTGTGTTAGGTACAAAGTAGAGAAATAGTTAATTCATCTTATTTGCCCAAAAGTGATCTATTTTTCTTGATTTGTCATCCATTTGATCAATCTGAATCACATTTTGTCTTGTGTCAAAAACCTTGTCAAAACAACCTCGATTCATCATCTCAAAATGGCTAAGTGTTGTGAATTCATGTCCACCATCTTTTGGGCGTCTAACCATACATCTCAGACACAATATCCTTCATTTACATCTAATTAATCTTTTCATTGGCAATTCAATCCAATCTTGACAAGGTTCGGTCACTTGATATTTCCTAAATCAGATTATCTATCAGTTGTATTATCTTGCTCTAAAGATTCACCTAAGGTTAATGGTGGAAGCTAGAGCTTCCTCACATAGAAACCTAGAGAAGAACCAAATACATCACCTTTATCTTCTCTCATAGTTCCATCTTTTCATCAACCATATGATCTAGATCTTTATGAAGAAGATGAACTAGGCAATTTGCACTTAAAAGGAGGTCACACAACACATTGTCATGTCTCAAAGAGAAGCTATACATGGCTCACAAGGTCATAAATCTGATGAAGAAGGGAATTAAGAACCCACACCTTCTGAAATTGCACAATACTGAGATGATGATCTCTTTAAGAAAATGATGAAACACTTCTTACAAGAAGACAAAGAGACATACTTCCTCAAATTGGCATCGAAAGGAGCCAAAATTCCTCACAACTTCAATGTTGATGATATCACCACACCAGAGGAAGATACCCCTATCACAGCTATGATGAAATGGATTCATGTTGTGCAAGTCAAACTAAACAAGCTCAAAAAAGAGAAGGAACCCAAAGAATTCTCTATGGATACCTTGTGTCCATTTCCATTTGATTGGAGCTTGTATATGCCACCATTACCAAAAGGATTCGAACTACCCAAATATGACAAATACGATAGAAATTCAGATCCTTAAGATCATGTTAGAGAGTTTTGCATTCTATCCATGGAGTTCATGCATGAACCAACATACTTAATGCATCTCTTCCCATGATCTTTGGGAGGGGCATCCATCAAATGGTTCTCTAAAATACCTCCAACCATAAAAACTTTTGAGGAGTTAATCATGCTATTCTATCAACAATACTCCTACAATATCCAACATCCAGTCACCATGATTGACATCTATAATCTGAAATAGAGAACACGAGAAGAATTCCTGACTTTCCTCAAATGTTGGAGGAAGAAGTTCTCACCATATCCCTGACAAATCCTAGAAAAATAGAAACTAGAAATCTTCATTAACAATATGATTCTGGAAATCAACTATCATCTCTAGATGCAAAATCATACTTTATTTGACAAAATGGTGGATAGTGCCATGAAAATAAAGGATGTACTTGTTCACAAGGGAGATATCTTGCTTCATAAAGATAACAAGTATGATTTAGGTTCTAGTTCCAACAATAAGGCAAAGCCAAATTATGGAACAAAAATAAGAATGTTGTCACCGATGGTGTTGTTGATCACATTTGTGCACCCAAAGCACCAACATTTAACCTCACTATTTGTACTCAAGCTATAAAGGCCTCAGAAAAGAAAACAACTAAGCTTTCTAAAAAGACAAATGAGTACAAACCATGAGTTAAAAAACCAAAACATGAGTTCACTCCTTTGGGTGAGTCCTTGGAATCTTCCATGAGAACCTTATTGGAAAATAATATCATCACGTTACTTGAGATCAAAAACTACATGCATCTAAAACATCTTATTCAAGACAAAATTGATGCTGGATAAATTGTGATTGACAACCATAAATCCAACAACGATCACATGACATTCACACAACCTTTTCCGAAACACACTCAAGGAGATTCATATTCTAAAACAAACATGGGTGCTAAGGTCAATTACAGTTACTCTGAAAATAATGATGTCATCAACATGGTAGAACCATGCGCATCTCAACACTACAATGTCATCACTATTTTCAAAAGGGATAGAGACAATGAATCAGCTAATGTAGTCACTCGATCTCAAGCTTAGGTAACTATTCCAGGACCAAACTCAGGTTCATCAAACACCCTAAAGGTGCCATTCAATCTCGTATTCACATCTAAACAAAGGAATTAACCTAACTCTTCCAATTCTAAAGAGTCCAAAATGACATCATACAACATCATCCAGCAACTCCAATACACAAACATGAAAATATCTATATTTGAGTTGATTTGAATCTCTCCCGCTCATTGAGCTATCCTAGACAAATCTTTGATAAATTCCAATGTTCCAAAAAATATTGATCTTGATCAATTTCAAATCATGGTGGGTCATTTGACTTCCCCTTAATACATTTCCTTTTTAGAGGAAGATGACAACTCACTGAGTCATTCACATAACCAACCCTTGCATATTGAAGTCCTAATTGAAAACTGTTGCGTCAAGCATGTTTTGATAGATGGGGGAGCTGGTCTAAACATTTGTTCTTATAAGCTGGTTACACAACTAGGATTGTTAGAAGATGCTATTGATCCTAAAAAGAAAATAAGTATCAAATCATATGACAAGAAAGAAAGATCTTCCAAAGGAGTCATTGTGCTACCTATCAGAATGGGACCCATCATCAGAGATATCACCTATCAAGTCTTGGATCTTCCATTGGCCTACAACATCCTTTTCGAAAGACCCCAGATTCACTAAATGCAAGCTATTCCATCAACATACGACCAATGTGTCAAATTTCCCTATAATGGGGTAGAGGTCACTATACCTGCGGATATGTCAGCATCTTGCAATGCTTTGGAGGGAAGTGCAGACAAACTTGTCCCACACAACAGAGAGTCTTCTACCAAACAAGTTGACATAGCATCTACATCTAAAATGGAAGAAATAGCAAAAGAATTCAAGATCAAAGATACAAGTGTGAGAGAATACACAATAGAACTGGTTCTATCTCTCACATCTCTCCCACTTTCACCTAAGTCTTATGGAAAACCTTCAGAGAAAGTGAAACCTACAACTAAATAACCCTATGTTATCTTTAACAGGAGTTTCATAACAGAACAAGTATCCAAACAAGAATTTGATGAGGATGAAGCTATACTTTCCTGGTTATACAAAGATGAATATCAGTCACAAATAGTTCAAGCATGTGACTCTAAATCACTCAAGGTTCCTTAAAAATTGTATGGACCAGGACACAAGCTAATCTCCAAAATAGGATATACTGGAAAAGGGCCTATAGGAACAAGAGGCAAAGGTATCATCAAACCCATAGAACATTGTGGATGAACAAACAAGGATACAACATGCATAGGCTATCAGAAGAAACCTTTCCATCTCAGTGGAAACTCTACTCATGTCATAGAACATATAGAACCATAAATGGATGCTCAAGAATCAGAAGAAAATCATTCAAGCAATTGTAATTCTGATACAACAGAATTTTTTCCTTATGAGCACATACCTCAGCACATCTTAGACCTTCTCAATGAGGAAAACAAACCTAAGGAACAAGTCAATGTAGTAGACACAAAAGAACCTACTACTACAAAAGAACAGACTGGTCCAAAAGAAGGAGAAACATCCCTCACTATAGTTGAACATTTGTGACACTCTAGTGATTCTGAAATAGATTCTAATGAGTATGAATTCCATTTAGACTCTAAATGTAACCCTGCTTGGGGTATTCACCTTGATTTTACACATGTTCTTGACTTTCCTAGAGATCTCAATGAGGAATATAATGACTATGAATGGGGAATCATTCAAGAACCAGATGAAGATGAGCTTATAATAGATAAACATGTGGATGTTATTCACCAATACACACCTATGTCCAACATGATTCTAGAACTAAATAATGAACCTTGTGAGTCTGATTCACTTATTACTAACACAGGATCCAATGATGACATTGAGATGATTAACGAACTAAAAATTTTGAGTAGTAATATCACCTTTGAATTCGAGAGTTGGATCAAAACCAATGATGAAAACACTATGTGTATAAACTCTATCAGCCAATCCTTTCTTGTGCTTACTATCCAATATCCTGAACTCATTAACCAAACATCCAATGATCCAAGCCAAGACATCCATACTTTCTAAACTGACTACGCTCTCACATGCTACCTAAATGCAGTAGATCCCATGAAGACTTCCAATAGTGAACCCAATGTCAGCATGACGGAGTTGGATATCAAATATCTCAGTCAAAAGAATAAAAGCAAAAGAAACAAGAGCTCTAAGGGTGAAAACCACTATGTGGCAGTCTTAGAGCCAAAAATAATAAAAGTGAAAGATGTATCTAAAGTTGAAAACCTCTCTAAGGTGCCTAAGGATGAGATATTTGATGTCCTTCCAAGTCATTTATAGGATAGATCTCTAGTTTTGATAGAACCAACTCAGTCTATCAATTTCGGTAGAGCAGAGGAACCTCAGTTAATTCATGTAGCACAATCTCTATCTGAAGAAGAAAAACAAGCATTTTCCAAGTTCTTAATAGAGAAAAAGATCAACTTTTCATGGAAATATTAAGATATGATAGGGTTATACCCTAATCTCATCATGCATCATCTCTCTATAGCTCCAGGAGTTAAACAAATTAAGCAAAAGTTACGAAAGATGTATCCTCATGTTGCACTCCTTGCCAAAACTGAGCTAGAGAAATTACTTAAAGTCAAACTTATCCGAGTCATAGATTATGCTGAATGGATCTCAAACATAGTTCCAGTATTGAAACTAGATAACTTTATCAGAGTATGCATATATTTCAGAGATGTAAACAAGGCATGCCCTAAGGATGATTTTCCACTACCAAACATTGATATGATAGTGGACATGACTGCGAGATTTGAAATGTACTCTCTTATGGATGGTTTTTCTGGATACAACCAAATCAAAATAGCTCCAAAAGATCAATAAAAGACAAATTTCACCTATGCATGGGGTACATTCTACTGGAATATAATGCCATTTGGTCTTAATAATGTTGGTGCCACATATCAACGAGCCATGATGCCTATCTTTCACAATATGATGCATAAAAACATGGAGGACTATCTTGATGACACCTTTGGCTAAATCAATGAAACGATCTGAACATCAGGCTAACTTAGGTAAAATATTGGATAGAATGGAAAACTTTAGTCTCCAACTAAATTCTAAGAAATGTGCCTTTGGTGTCACTTTAGAAAAACTTCTAGGGTACATTGTTTCAAAGAAAGGTATCAAGGTAGATCAAGTGAAATTCAAAGCAATCATGGAGATTCAACCTCCCAAGAACACAAGTCAAATGTGTATTCTGCAAGGGATGATACAATCTATCAGATGCTTCATCTCTTAGTTAGCTGACATATCACAACCTTTCACAAAAATATTGCATAAAGGTGTGACTTATAATTGGAGTGAAGAATGTGAAATGAATTTCAATAATATCAAATAATACTTTACAAATCCACCAATTCTCATGCCTCCTATTTAGGAAAATCCATTGATATTGTACGTCTCTACAATAGACACATTACTAGGGGCATTATTGGCACAACATGATGAGAATAAATAGGAAAGAGATATCCATTATATCAGCCGAATATTGGTGGCTTATGAAAATAATTAATCTATGATAGAGAAGGTGTGTCTAGTTATGATCTTTGCATCATAGAAACTAAGGCACTACATGTTAGCTCATACCACACAACTAGTAGCAAAGATTGATCCATTAAAATATTTTTTAAGCAAAGCTTCTCTCACAGGTAGGTTAGCAAAATGGGTGATGCTGCTGAGCGAGTTTGACATTGAGTATGTTGAAAGGAAAGCTATCAAAGGACAAGTGATCACAGATCAATTAGTTGAAGCTCCAATATTTGATGATCAACCAATGTAGATGGAATTTCTTGATTCCTCTATCATGCACCTATCTTCTAGAACATGGCACTTATTCTTTGATGGATCTTATACACAAAATAGATATGGAGTTGGTCTATTGTTCATCACACCATAGGTTTACTCCATTCCAAAAGCATTCAGGATCAAATTCCCTTGCACCAACAACATAGCGAAATATGAAGCTTTGTTAAATAGAATAAAAATAGCAATTGAATGGAGAGTAATGGAACTACACATTCATGGAGACTCACAACTAGTCATTCACCAAGTCAATGATGTGTATCAAACAAAAGATGAAAAGCTCATTCCATACAAGCACATGGTCGATGATCTCAAGAAATACTTCATATCTATAACATTTGAAAAGATACCTAGAATGGAGAACAAGGTAGCTGACTCCATGGAAATGCTATCATCTTTACTACAACAACTAGAACATGAGCTATGCTATGAGTTCCTGGTTGAAGCATTGTCATTCTTTCCTTACAATTGCCCATAAACCCATATGATCTGCACTATTGTTGGTCATGATTCCTCATGCCATAAGAATATCTATTCCTACCTTTGAGACCAAATCATTCTTGATACCTTTAACCATCATGAAAAATACTAGCTTTTTGAAATGCATCACGGTATGTCATAATTGGTAATGATCTATACAAACGTAGTCTGGATGGTACACTTTTAAGATGTTTAGAACGTGAAGAGTCACAATGCGCATTAAAGGAAATCCACAAAGGTATTTGTGGATTGCATTCCAATGGTCTAATGTTAGCTCAAAAACTCATTCGGGTAGGGTACTATTGGCCAAATATGGAGAAAGAGGCCATGAAATATGCTAAGAATTGTAAAAAATGCCAGGTCCATGGTAACTTGATTCACGCACTAGGAAGAGATTTGATTCCCTTTATAGCACAATGGCCTTTCCAACAGTGGGCATTTGATCTCATATGAGCCATATATCCACATTTGTCAAATGGTCACACCCATATAATTATGATAACAAATTACTTCATAAAATGGGTGGAAGAAGTTCCTTTGGCACAAGCAACTAGCAAACAAATCTCCATGTTTATCCTGAACTACATAATTTGTCAGTATGGTATCCCACATTCCATCATCACTGACAATGGAGGCCAATTGAAGAATAAGGACCTAGACTCCTTATGTTCCAAATTCAAGATAACTCAACATTGGTCATCTATTTACTATCTAGAAGGGAATGGACAAGATGAAGCATCCAATAAGAATGTACTGAAAATCTTGCACTGCACAGTTAACAAAATAGGGCAAGATTGGCATCTAATGATAAATCCAGCTCTTTGGGCTTACATAATAAGTATTAGAACGCCCAATGGGGCTACTCCTTTTGCTTTAGTATATGGGACTGAAGCAATACTTCCTATAGAGGTTGAAATCCTATCACTCAGAATCAGGATGCATGGTCTAGTAACCGATGATGATTATAGAGTGTCTAGGTTACAAGAACTTGAACTACTAGATAAGCGTAGACAAGTAGCGTATGATAATCTCAGAGTCTATCAGAAAATAATGTCTCAAGGCTACAACAAGAAGGTCAGACATGAAAATTTTTAGGTCGGTGATCTAGTCTTGAGAGAGAATACTAAAAATCAATCCCATCAAGAATGTAAAGGGAAGTTTGAACCCAATTGGATGGGTCCCTTTGTCGTCACTGCTACTTTTGGCTCTAGAGCCTATCAAATCTCAATGAATGATAGTGAACAGCTTCACAAACTGATCAATGTTCTTCATCTGAAGAAATTTTATGTCTAGGCATTCAACATGTGGAAATATCCTAAAAAATAAACTAAAAATAAGAAAAAGTATTGAAAAATGATCATCACAGTGAAAACCTAGCAATAGGCGCCTTGGTGATTAAAAATAAAAAATAAAAAAATGGAAAAATACAAAAAAAGAAGAGAAAGAAAATGTGCCTTGGTGAAAACATGGTAAATAGGCGCTTTGGTAGCAAAAATAAAATCTCTACCAAGATGGTGAAAACCCAGCAAACGGGCACCACTTGTATCAAAATGCTTCATCTATCAAAGCAATCTTGGTAATTTCCCAGCTTTCTGTCTTGCTTTAGTTTGTATATATCTTGCAATTCAATAAAGTCAGTCTGTGCACCACACAACAAGCATCTACATCCTATCAAAAGTTTCAAACTTGGGGGCAACTAGTGTCATATCCTATGGTCCTTAGTATCTGAGATGAGTCATATTTGGTCAATGTCCTTCAATGCTCTATCCGAGTCAGTTTGTCTATCTCCCTACTAGAAAAGGATTTTGTACCTAACAATAACACAAACAAACACATTGCTACAACAAAAAAATCTCTATGACACACTTTAATCTTCTTGTATGTTGAATGATTCACATTGATATTTTTGCATATTTTGTCCCTTTGAGCTCATCGATGATGTCCTTTTATAGGATTTAGAGAGCGATGACTGGGGGCATAATCTTTTATTTTATTTTCTGTTTGTAAGTGAAAATCTAATTACTCTGAAAACTATGGATCAAATTGGTGTCCACTATAAGTGCCTCCATCATGATTAGATGGCCACGTGTACCTTGACCTTTGATACCTAGATGCTTTAGGGGAGTGAGGTCTAACTTTGTCTTTTTGAGTGATTTCTTATTCCTAATGTGAAACATGACATTATCCAAGGATGTGAATGATAAAGGATCATTGTAGGTGATTCACATTGGAACAAGGATGACCTTCCAACTACTTGGTGTGTTTGTACACTAGGTGTATTCAGGTCATCACAATGTTTATGCTTTGATGCTTATACAAATTGCTAAATCAAAATGAATATGATATTCATGTCATCCTAGATTTTGTACCTTAGTGCTTATATCTAATCTGACATTTTTGACTAAAAGTCAATATTTATATGTTCATGGTTGTCTAACCAGTGGGTATTGTATCGACTATCCGATGTTACCTAAAAATATTCAGTGATGATAAAGACCGACAAATGATCAGTGACTAAGTCCTAGGTTTGCATTTCATTTGTATTTTTCATTTAGTCTGGTTGCATGTCTTTTCATGATTTGAATTCAGCATGGTGCTTGATGTTCTCAAATTTGCACTAAAACACATCATAAGGACTAAGCATCATGTGAAGGTCTCTTCATCTAATCAACAACTAGTCATCGTTCTGGGTTAAACATATTTTTTGACAATGATTGAGCACTTGAAATCTTCATGTTCCTACAAAAACATCATGTGTATCACTTCATTTACCTTTCATATCATTTTAATCAACATCTCATATATCCATTACATACATACATTTGCATCCATAAAACATAAATAAAATCCATACATTTTCATCACATGATAAATAAACATCATAATCAAAATAACAAGTGCTATGAAGTCACAACCAAAATAATCTCATATATATATATATAACGTCATGAGCCACTGTCTAGGTGGCACCACTAAAAAATATGCAGACACATAATAAGCTGCCCTACTTGTCTGGTGTACCACCTCTGCCTGTAGTTGTCTCATCTCTACTCAAGCCTCTCGTAGCTGAGTATCACACTATGTCAATCGAATCTCTAAAGACAATCTCCAGTATCTCAAGTCCCTGATATGATGGCATAACATGCATATGACCTCTTGAGGTGTATGTCTCAATCCTGGCTCAACCTCCTTAGCTACATCCTCCTCTCTCGCCATCACCACGTCACCATTGCTACCACTTGTATCTGTCTATGCCTTATGGTGTTGAACCTTAGCCCCTAGGTAAAAATTAGGAGCATCTTGTACATCCTCCATCTGCACATCTTGGTGTACTCTCGAAACCTCCTCAGCCATTGTGACACTACCCATGGCACCCAGTACTCTACCCACACCTCTAGTGTATTACCACTGCAAAAGTGCCAGGCTTGCCAATGGCACTACTTGTGGTTATGGAGTAGGCCTAACATCTACCGTCAATCAAGGTGGATCCCCTACCACTCTCTGAACTTGAGGGATCAGTTGTGTTGGTTCCTCTCTCCTCCATTGTCCTCTCCCCCTAGGTGCCCCCATGACATCATCCACCTCCTCCATCGTAGGGATCAACTCTATCATGTTTGAAAATCACCTAAATGGATGCTCTGCTATATGTGCTATGTAGGTATCTATGACACCTGCATCTACTACCTACACACGGTAGTCCCAATCCCTGCTCTGTAAGCCAATATACTCCTGCATATAGATGGTATATGATAATCTAGTATCCCACCCCAATCTAATCTCTCTCACCTGTCAGGCATAGGAGGTGAATTCCTGAGGTACATCCTGTATGAGTCCATACTGCCTCTAGACTTGGGTAATCAAAAATATCTTGAGCATGCTAGTAGAGTGACCGATCAAAATCCCGCTCTGACAAAAATAACTAAACTGTGCTCTAGCAGCCGACCATGCCTCAACTTGTAGATAAGGGCACTAGATGACTATAGTCATATCATTCAAAATCCTCCTCCAATACTCGGTCCTACCCATGCACACCTGTGTCACATATCTAACATATCTGTATACCAATGGCTCCTGAGCCTGCTTCTCATCACCACATATGGGCCTACAAATGGGGATATGCTCCCATGCCCAGATCTGAAGAAGTAGAACTCAAAGAAAATGTCTTACTCTCATGGTAGATGACCTCATGCATCTCATAAAATATATATGTGCTAGAAGGCACTGACCCCATCCATACTCAGCTGGTTGTGCCATGAGACGCTGCACCATGGGTGCCCACCCCATCAGGAAACCATTCTATTGATGGTTTGACATGATGATCCCCCTAATCATCCTTGCTAGGATACACTTAAGGTGATGTATCTACCTGTATCTCTGTACCAAGGTCTCCCAGGAGATCTGCTAGGCTATCTACTCATCTTCCCTAAATAGTGTCCTAAAAGCGTGTAGACCTATGTTCCCAAAACTTAGGAAATCTGGGCGTGGTCTATGGAAAGGTATCCAAAGGATGCAATACACATCCTCAGGCATGATGGTAATCTCCACAATAGGAAGATGAAAGGTCTAGGTCTCAGAGTGAAACCGCTTGATCAAAGCTGTGATAAGTCCTTGATTCACCTGAATCTTAGGCAAATCGATCAAGTACTCAAATCCACATGCTGCTAAGTTTATTCTCATGGAATCTAGCAGTGACAAACACAACCTCTAAGTGGATGGATGCGACACATGAATGTGTATGTCTAGGTACCTCATATGTGAGCATAGAAAATGAAAGCAATATCAATAACTTGATCCAAATCAATATTAATTGCACGTAAAACAACAAATTAAACATATCACAAGGTGCATTAAATGTTATGAAAACTAGTTGAGTAGTTAAAACTTTTGAAAAAAATCACTAAATGACTTAAAAACACTCATTGTTTTCCATACAACACTTTAGAAAATAAAAAACTAGTGTCAAGTGTCATACGACACTATACAAAAACCCATACGACATTAATTTGTCATACAAAAATCCATTAGTTGTCATACAACAACTGAGGGACGTGATGAGATATCATACTATACTTGGGTGAGTCTCATATGATACTATACTACAATGGGTATGACAATTGAATTGGACTTGGAATGTCGTATGACACTCTACCGGTTGTTTACGACACTTCGTGATGCAAAATTTAAAAATGTGTAAAATGATAACAAAATCCTAAAAATGAATTTAAAAATGTGTTTAAATGATTAGAAAAGATGCTCAGAGGTCCACTTACCAGGTTCCCGTACTGCTGCGGTCATTGGTATCACCGAGATCACTCAAAATAGTGAGAAGACACAGGGACCGTCGTATTTTCTCTCAGAGGGCTCCACAGAATCTCCAAAGTCAACTTGCACGAATGATTTGAAAATGACCCCTTTTCATCTTATATAGGTTCCTAAATTTTCAAAGTTCTCTGATTTGCATGAAAATTGCACCCCTAGTTAATTTTGACATCTTGAATCCATTTCAAGATCAAAATTGAAATCTAAGATGGTTTACTTTGTCAAAAATACGATTTAAAATTTTGGACCCAGGACGACCGACTGCTTGCATAATCAACCTTTATGACATCACATGAATCCATACCTCAACTTATCTGATCAACTAACATCAAACTTTTAAAATTGTAATTTGGTCAACTCATGGTCAAACCTAGTCAAACTGGTTAACAAGACCCCTAAACAATGCAGAACATGTCCCCGAATGTGTACAACCACTTCTCCAATTGATTACATTGCTTCTAATCATTTTGCACTAGCTTTCTCACCATATTTTGATTTTAATCCCGAAGGGGGCATGGTATTTTATATCATTAACCATTAATCAAATCTATCTTTTTCAAAATTTGTTCAACAATCAAGACAATAACCACGTCTGATTATCGACTCATCAAAAGTCCTTGTCACTTGGGGCATATCAAATTCATTGAAATCCATATCAATATGGTGTTCTCCTAATCTTGTAAACTGTATCAACTCTTCATAACCATCAGTTCAGATGTATTATTTCCTTGATTCTTCGTAACTAAAGGGTTCGAATTTGGCATCCTTTCAATTCCTTTGGACAATCAGGTCCAGAGTCAGGATAGTCAATTCCTCATAATCATAGGTTCAAAATCAAACATTTTATCACTTCTTTGTAATCACAGGTTCATTGTTGTTATTGTTAACATCATCTTGATTCTTTGGTCAATCAGGACCTGAATCAGTATCTTCAAATCTTTGAATCAATTTCTGTCTCAAAATCAGTTAGTCAGCCAGGATCAGTTTCTCCATCACATAACTGAGTCTGGATCTTCTCAAATAGATTTATCTTTAAACTACTGTGCTTCGCACAATAATTCAAAGAGGGGCAAAATGTAATACCCAAAAAATGGGCTTCAGTACCATTAACCCCCTACATCAACAAATCGATCGAAATTGACCCTACAGTCCTAATCTAAGGCACATCTACACATCAAATCATCAAAACCCTAATCGATTCTATTTCAAATCTGCATAAGAGAATATTTCCAAATATTCCTAATTTATCATAATTATTTCTTTAAATATTATTTGGTGATAAAAGATATTATTTTATTTATCCTAAGTTCGATTAATTGAATATGTTGAATATTTAATTAATTAAACTTTATTTAGCCACTTAATCCCTTTAATTAATAATGCACAAATTCTAAAAATAATCAATTGAATATTTATTTAATTGATTAAAATCAAATTGTCAAATTTAATAATATAATTTTAGATAAAGTTTGATTAAATAATTGATTAACCCATAAATGAGTTATTTTTAAGAAAAATCAGTTAAGTTGAGAATAAAACACATGGAAATTAAATAAATCAATATTTATCTATGCGAAAATCAAAAGATCAGTTAAACTCAAAAACAACTCTTTGATTCATTTTGTTAATTTTCTAAACTCAACATGTGATTGTGAGTTAAAAATCAGATTGGAGTGATCTCAACTTCCAATTTTGAGTTAAAAAGCTGATTTGTGTGATTTTACTAGATAACTGTTTCTAATTCTCTGATAACTCACCAATAAATTTGAGTTGATCAAGGAGTGATTTTTGGCTTTTCCATGAGTTCTCAAACCCTGGATTTCTATATAAATAGGCCTCAGTCCTTCACAATTGAGGCTATGAATCTGGAGAAACCTTGAATGACATGTAATTTGGAGAATAACAATGCTATACTGTTGAATTTTGGAAATTATGCAACTTTTAAAGATCCATTGCTAACCTTATTTTCTTGTTTTTACATTCATAGCGTAGTTTCAATTTTCATTACTTTCAAGTTTTAGCTCAATTTCATTTATCATACATTGTTATTTGCATTGAAAATCATAAATACATATATTAATCTTGCATCCATTTTCATACTTTTTGCATTCAAATCCTTTGTTTAGGCATTGCATTGTCACTGATCTCGGTCAAATTCTGAGAATATCATGCTCACATTTACTCGAAGGCAATAAATCACCTGGTTAATGATATCTCTGTTTACTGCATATTTTGCTATCATTGATCAATAATGTTTTACTGATGTGTTGTGTCTTATAAATAGGTACAATGCTCACACACACAACAATAATCCATTTTCATTATATCCACCTCAGTGCGTAAATCAATCCACACATCTTCCACATGACAAACATGAGTGAAGGCTCTTTTGATTTTCAAATGCATCCCTTTGTAATCAAAGTCAGACCTAGCTTTGAATTTATTTAATGTGATAAGCTGAAGTTATGCTTTCATTTCTTTTGCCTTATACACTGAGTTACGTGTATATCAACCAATTTGGAGGGGTTTGGTAGTGGTGATACCAAAACCTGGCTTATGTAGATTATGTTGATATGATTGCACATCCATAAGCTATCTCACCATCTCCATGAGGATGATCCTATCAGTAGGATACCTTCGCAAGGTATAGGTTTCTCCTTGGAAATAACCCACTCTCAGGTAAGTATTAAAAGTTGGAAATCGCAGGAAGATGCAACCAAACTGATTTGCCTTTTTCCAAGCTTCATTTGACAGTCTCTTGATTGCTAATTCCTTATCAAAAAGGCATCTGAAATGCCCAAAGAATGCATCTTGGACCCTCCTATAATGGTATTTTCTCCATGTAACCATTATTTGATCATGATATTCCCAAATGGGTAAAAATGATTGATCACCTTTGGTGGAGAGTCCAAAAAAGGTTCCCATGGCTGCAGTAATGTAGACCAAATAAGAATTCATATAAAAAGGTACTGATCTACCCACATGGCTCAACTGTTCACACAAAGCCATGTTTACAAGCTCTCTCCAAGAGATTAGTTCTTTATTTTCAAGAATTTGAAAAATTAATTTGTACATCCATGGTTCAAAATTACAAGAATCCTTGAGACCATAGATTCTACTAAGGAGTGTTATTAGATCATTAACTTTTGGAGAAAAGTCTGATCTATGTATCATTTTGGGCCATCTGGAGAAATTTTACCTCTTATTAACCAACCATTGGTCATTCATGTATCTTTGATAATCTATATTATTCTAGTTCCACAACTGTATGGATATGTCCTTGGAAAAATCTGCACATTCAAGACTTGGAGGAATCTTGAAAATTTGTTCGATGACATCTGGATCCAAACTAAAAATTACTTTTCTATTTGTATCTTTGACTGGCTTGACCTTGGGATTGAAATGATGTGCACACTCAAAGACAAATTTTGGTTCTAGAGCATCCATAGGGAAAGTAGAAATGAAGTGAATATTACTCCTCTTGATGTGTCGTAGTTCCTTGTTAACAAGATCTTCAAGCCTTTGCACGAAATTTGTCATGTCAACATACCCAATTCTTGTATCTATAATTTGATCCAAGGATGATGAAATG
Source organism: Chamaecyparis obtusa (assembly GCA_027943335.1). Lineage (NCBI taxonomy): Eukaryota > Viridiplantae > Streptophyta > Pinopsida > Cupressales > Cupressaceae > Chamaecyparis > Chamaecyparis obtusa. Next base: position 73,318 of record BSBK01003400.1, read on the forward strand.
AGTGAGGCTGTAGAATGGGCCAACTCTTTATCATATTGATATTTCATTTTTCCTTTAGCTTTTGTCGGTGTTGACATATCTTGTGCTGCAACATGGAAATTCCAAAGAGTAAATACATCATCTAAAGAGATTGGATCCATGAGAGGATTATGCTTTGGCTTGTAATGATGGATTTATGAAGAACAAGGTATTCAAAGTATTGATGAGACACTCATAGAACACACATGTTGGCTGGAAAGGAATTGAAAGGCACATGCATATGGACAAATAGGAGCAAAATTGAACTTGTGAAGACAAATTACACGTGGGGCTTTTTAGTAATTTTTCTTGCACCCTCCAATTATAAAAGAGAAAATGGTAACTAGACATGGGATTTTTATTTGATTGTTAGATATCTACTTCTTCCTACAAGCTGGAGGACAAGAAAAGGCTAATGTTGACAAGGCCTACAACCTTCTACACTTTGAGCTCCACTCACTCAGGCGGGTACACCTCATCTGCACACACATAACTCCTTATTGCAAACAATAGGCCTACATGTATATCACTTTGTGGAATAGTTTTCAGACCTTTAGGTAACAAATACCCCAGCACTCACCAAATCTCATGCAAAATCCCACTTGCATACAATGAATCTAAAAAATAGAAATACTTCCTAACTCCTCCTATCAACATGAAAGGGAAAATGTTATCATTTATGTATTGGGTGGGATGGACCTTTGAAATACCCCAAATCCCTCACAGACCAGTGCCTTATCCAATGGGTGACAAAGTCAAATGAAATATGCAATAGACAACTTATGAAACAAGAAGATAAAATAGTCTAACATGATGATGCCTTACATCAATCATGCACCATTGATGAAACTCTTCTTAGCAATCCACCAGTGGTCTTAGATATGCAATCACTTACTCAAAGGACTTTAACCTAGAAATATGAAATATATTAATCAACATCCACTGAAAGACAAGTATGAGATACCCTTGATACCTCAACTCATACATATCTGAAACCAATCTTAAATTTAGTCATTTCCTTGAAACAACTCTATTGAAGACATACAATAGAAAAACTAAAACACCCTTGATGCTTTAACCAATAAATTTCAAGAAGCAAATGGAGACAATCTAATAGTAGTAAAAATAGTGCTGCAATCTTATTCACAAGATAAATTATTACACATATTTTTTTTTGAATAACTAGAGAGGATAGAAGAACACCCTATATGAGAAGAAGAGGGAAATATTACAGAAAATAACCACTCATGGAACCAATCTAGAAAAGATCATAGAGAATTTAGACTGCAAGATTTTTCCCGGGACTAGAACTCTCCCCCTTTTAAAATAATGGAGAAGAAGAAGAGATAAGGGAAAAACAAAGCCATTTACCACAAACTGGCACCTGTCAATTCTCAGCAAAATATCTTCTATTTCTCCCAAATTCATTTCTTTCTGCCACTTCCTCCATCTTTATGGTCACTTTTCCCTCCAAATTTGCATTCTTTAAAATTGACCCCTTTCAGCTACCTTTACCTCTACAAATATCTCTCCAAATAGATTTGATTCCAAAATAAAAAACTCTTACTGCTCTTTCCCACCAAGACAAAACTGAAACTATTCATTGCCACTGGATTCCTCATCTTCTGCCATTTTCGGAAACATATAACATGCCTATCTTTGGATAAAAATTGAATCTCCAGGCATTGTTTCCATGAGCATACTCAGTCATTAAATTTTTTTATTTTATCCCCATAGTCTGGACTTTATCATTTATTTCAATTTTTCATTTTACTTTTAAATTTTCTCTTTTCATATCATTTCTACACTTTACACATAGAAGGCACCAAAACTTGACACTTGTCACCGATCAATTGGCTAAGACTTAACCCTGGCACTTGACCTCTTGGTTTGGAGATTGGGTGAATTTCCTTAGTCTCTTAATCTCAGAGTGGATTTTCTAACCTTGTTGCATCTGGTGAACTGGTGAATGCACTAATCTCTGAATCTCCGGATGAGATCTTAACCACCGTCAACTCCTAGCGATCGCGCGATTAAGCCTTTAGTCTCTGAATCTCAGAATGTCTTTGCTTAACCATCAAGGATTTAGAGATTACATGAATAAGAAATTCACCAAGTCACTGAATGTTTGGGCTTAATGGTCAGCCATCCAGTGATCACGCGAACACTGTTCTCTGAATCTTTGGATTTTTTATCCTTAACCGCCAACATCTAGCAACCTGGTGACTAATCGCCCACTAAATCGCAAAAGATTTTCCTAGACCATCGATTTATCTTCTGACTAAGCACCATGTGTCCACATCTATCCTTGCTCATTGCCACCTATCTACAAAATTATCCTGATGTCAAGCTGTTGGCATGCTTCCCGAGGCACCTCTATGCACACGCACATGCAGAGCCTCCTGCTCTTTACTTCAAACTATGATGTGTACGTTGTTCCTCATAAACCACTGAAATCTCCCTATCGTGGTGAATGTGTGACTAAGTTTGCAAGTTTTTTTAAACATTTTACTAAAATATCTCTAGTGGGCCCAGTTGATACTCACTTCTGGGTGGGCCCACAAGAGCATGAGGCAACCACATAAGCCTCTTTTCCACTTGCTTTACATTCTATGTTGAGCATTCATGTATTTAAAAAATTCTAAAGCCCGAAATGGGGTGCATGTGGGATAAACCCACATGCAACCTCCTTCACAATTTCTTCATCCTCTGGCTTGTGTGAGCACCCAACCCTCTTTTCTTACCCTATTTTTTGCTTGGCTTTGTCATGACTTTGTTTGGGAGCCTCCTCCATTTCTATTTACATTGGTGTCTTTTTTGTTTATGCCTGCAACCTCCATTATGTTCTAACTACCAGGCACCCCTCTTATTCTTTCTTTGATGGTGCGAGTGTGCATGTGTTGGCACACACCAACACAACCCTGTGCACACACCCTCAAGCATACACACCCCTTACCTTGGCTATAGTTCACTTGGTGTGCACTCTTGCTGGCCACACGTGAGAACCTTGGAAATATTTTAACTAGCCTCACGCAATGGCCCGTCCATGCCTCACACATTGGTCTTTTCATCATGCGCTGGCTCTTCTAATGCTCACACAATGCCTTGCAAGCACCAATAGACTCACGCATAACCTACTTGCATTTTTCATTGCTCACTTCCTTTACTTTGTTTTTTAATGGCAGGTATTTGGTGTGTGTGGTGGCACACACCACATCTAGCAGCCCACACACCCTTACAAAAGCCAACAACTTCTTAAACTTGTGCAAATCTCCCTTGCTCTATCTTATGTGCTACCTTTTGTATTTTCTATTGTGATGGCTGGTGTCTTCAATAGCATACTCACATAAACACCTGCAAACTTCAATGTTAGACATTGGTGCATTCATTTTCCTTAGGCTCACGCACAACCTCTTTTTCATGCTCATTTACTTTTCCAGTCATCTTTTGTGACGGTGCTTGGTGTATGGCTGACATGCACTCCCTTTAAACATGATGGTCCTTCATTCCATGGTTCACGCACTAGTTCTAGATAGCTCCTTCACTTTTTGTTCAACGTGATGCCCCTTTTAATACTCATGCCTTGGCAAAAATGTGTGTGCACATTGGTTGATTCTCCACTCCCAAACATTTGTGCACTCCTTTCATTTGGCATTTTCTGGCTTTGCCTTACGCTGGCCATCCTCAACAACACATTTTAGTTCATGATTTAGACTTTGCCTATGGTTTAGGCTGGCAACCTCAATGCACTCAACCATTGCCTTTATTTTATTGTGTGTTGGCAGCCTCCTCTACCAATCACACACATTCCACCATTTCTTTGTTTGGTACATTGGTCTAGTGTTTGGTGTGCATGCTAGCACTTTTCCTTGTGTGCACCTTCTCTTTAACAACATACGCATCCCTTTCATGCATTCTCCTTTCATCTTCTTCCTTTGCCAATGCACCCATCCTCTTTATTTTATGCAGCCATTTTTGAAAATGGCATGCCAACACAATACCATTTAATGGTAGGTTCAAAGTGTTTTAAAATATGTAGAAATACGACATATTATTTTTCTTAAAATAAAAAGGCATGCTCAACATTGAAGAACACGAGGGTGCACATTTTTACTCTTGATGAGAAAATCAACCCGGAAGAATCTTGAAATAGGATTGACTACTTTTAAACCTCATATTTACCTCTGCTTGCCAAGACATAGCCAGTTTGATGAAATCAAATCATGACACATTAAATTTTTCAATTATAACAATTCATTCATTGTGCTTTCTGCCAGATTTCCCCAAAACATAACTGGCCTCCAGAAATGACCTCAAAAACTAACTAAGAGAGCCCATGGCAACACACCATCAGGAATATAGGTTCACCTCCAACATGTAAGTATGCTGGTCAAAGGAGAAATGATGAAAAGACTTGAGCCAAAATATTTTAATGACCAAACATGGCCCCTCAAAAAATTGAATCTTTCCGTACTACCAAATCAACATAAGTCACTTCCAGAACTGGCACCTGAAACCTTCCAACCGAGATCTTCATGAATTGACAACTTGGAGATTATTTCACATCCATAAAAGGAAAATGAATCCATAATCAATTCACCCAAAATATCACATGGTGAAATGCAATTGAGCACCAAAGTCAGCTTGTTAGAAATATTCAGGATTAAAACAGTGAATTATACAGAAAATGGGTTTAGAATTGGCTTAAGAACGTGACTAAAAGGATTGGAAGATATCTAAGAATTCTTTAGGGTAGGTCACTTCTAGGTTTACAATATAGGGAAACATTCAATTATGCTTGACCTCGAACAGGGTGCAAACTACAAAGCCTCAAAGTAGGCCACTTAGAAATCTGGACAATGCACTTCTGGTGACACTTAATAATCTGCAAATGAAATAGCTCTGGAAAATAGGTCAAACAGGCACATGAAGGGATAAAATTAGGTATGAATACTCTCTCTCATGCCTATAGCATGATACAGCAACCCGTATGTCATGACACTCAACTGGGAAAAAGATACAAACCTTGAAAGTGGGCTACTTAGTGAAATTCTGGAAACACACGGAATGCAGATTTTTGGGAACACCTTCAAATAGCCACTTCCAAAACATGTCAGAACTAAAAACTAGGACCTCAAACCTATTACATATGTCAAATGATAGGTGATGAACACCTTATCCAAGTGACTAATCATGAAAATCAATAGGCCCTTTTTTCAATGCACTCAAACTTTGCTTCCTTTTGAAGACTTTCAAAGCATTGATCTAACACTTAGAGAAATTTTTAAAATATGGAGTCAAAATATATTCTAGATTTTTGAGCTCCAATAGGGCTTTCTTTGTGTGGCCAAGAATGCAAGTTGGAAGTACATGGAAATATGTAAATGGTAATTTTGGCATCAAACGAGTGAACTTTTACCAAAAATGGACTCTTGAGAGGTGATTACATGTAATGAAGAATGAAATGTTTTCACATGTAATAGACTTGAGGAATGCAATTACATGTGTTGGAGAATGAAGGATGAATTTGTATGAATGGATGCACTTGCATTCTTGAGGAAATGATTTCAACTTTCTTCAAAACAAATAACAAATAAGAAAGCAAACAAGAAAGAAAAACACAAAACATACCTCTTGCTATTGACTCAAACATGTCAATTTTTTTTAATTAATATTCACATGCCATCTCATTTTTTAGTGTAGGGTAATTTTTATGCATTGAAAAAGTGAAGATTTCAAATTATTTAAACACAAAAATGCAAAAAACATAGGCTGCATTTGAACAAATGACCCATAAAATGCAACATTGTAGGAAAATAAGAGAAAAAATAAATCAAAATCAAATACATATACTTGCTTGGAGCTCAATGAGTAGAAAATGGGAGAAAGAGAAGTTCAAATGACTTTGTCTTCTCAAAAATCAGACTCTAGAGATGTATTTACATCCAACAACTCAAAAACCTTTGACCACTTAATTGCAAAGAATGATCTCAAGATGCAACAACAAGCCATGCTTTTACTTGCATTTGATCAAGAAATAAGTTCACAAACCCTTCCAATCAATCTTGTTGGGCGTTTTTAATGGAAATGCATCCAAATAATGCCCTTGCATGAGTTATTTTGGGCTAAGAATGCACAATACTTGTTCTCGGAAGGATGAAGAATGCATATGGAAGTAAAAATGGACTCTAGAGATGCACATACATGATTTATTTTGCAAACAAATGCCTTGTAATGAAGCGTTAAGCAAAAACACAGCCTCTAGATGCTCTTACATGCAATGTTTATGAGTGTTTTGAGATTGAATGAAGACCTCCAGCCAAAATGAACTCTCAAGATGCAATAAGATAAGTTATTTTTTCATGTAAATGGCTTAAATAACCTTTCCAAGAAAAAACACAGCCTTCTCATGTTATAGATGTCATATTTTTGCATGAAATGATTCCCTTAGTGCAAAACATACTCTATAAATGCAAATGCATTGTTAATTTTGCATGCATTGAAGTTGAACAAAGTCTCCAAACCATAACATACCCTTGGGATGCAAATGCATTTCATGTTTTTCGCTTGGAATGATGCATTTAGTCAAAACATGGTCTCTAGATGCAAACACATGCTTTGTTTCAGCATGACAACATGTTTTTATGCAACTCACAACCCAAATGCACTCTCGGAGTGCAAGCACATGTGATATTTTGGCTTGTGGAAGACTTGGATAAAGTTTCCAAGCCAAAATGGGGTCTTGGGATGCAAAAACATGTTTTATTTTGCATGTAAATCACTTCAAAACAAGTCCCAGCCAAAAACCCACTCTTGGGATACAAATGCATGTCACATATTTGGCATAAAAACACTTTAAAAACACATCCCAGCTAAAATGCACTCTTGGAGTGCAATAACATGTCATGTTTTTACATGCAATTACATGTTTTTATTTTTCACTTTAAAAATGCTTAAATGCAACCCCAAGTGTAAAACACCCTCTAGAGAAGCATTTACATGTAATGAAGAATGACATCTTGAGAAGGGACTGCATATATGCAATGACGTCTTTTAAAACAAGTTTTAGCATTTTTACATGTAAAGTGGACTCTTGAGATGCAATTGCATGAAAAGTAGGAGATTGTAGACATGTTGCTGCTATACACAACTTAAGTGAACAATTAAGCACGTGTCTATTTAAAATGTTGAGTGTAATATCACTTAAAGGGTTCAAAATAACTATTTACACTATATATATAAATATATCATGTGCTAACATTATTTAATAAAGTAATATTAACTTATATGTTGATTTAAAACATAAAGTAAATCTCAACATTAAAATAGAACAATAAAGTAATAAAGTCACTTAAGTGAAATATTAAAAAGAAACTCAACATAAAAATATATCATAAAGTGCACTATAATCACTTAAATGATAAATTTAAGTGATAAATTAACTTAAAAACATAACATAAATTGAATTCATGTTATGTTTTTCAAAAAGTGCAACTCAACTATAGAAAATAACATCTATTTTTTTAAAATATGGAGTTGAGCTTGGAGGGTCCATTTTTTGGGCACTTATATGACCATATCTTTTGATTGACAAGTCTGATTAAGCCCTACAATAGATCAAATTGAAGGGAAAACCAAAAGCAAGAGATTGGACGAAACAAAAAGACCAAAAGCAACTAAAAACACACCAAAGGACACCGAAGAATTCAAAATCAAGTATAGGAAGACAAACTGAAAAAACTAAAAAGACTTGATGAAAACCTTCAACATAAGGATTCACTAATCAAATTGAGATCAACTAATCGATCAATATTATCTAATTAAATAGTGAATCAACATAGAGAAACATGAAACTAAGTTCAAAAGTTTCATACTATTACCTACATTTTGTGGTGACAAAATGCAGGACAACAAGTTATACAAATATATGATTTATAGGCCCATGAAGAATAAGTTAATTGAGTGTGTCTACCCTTATCATGCTTATTAACAGACTTACAAAGAATTTTCTCAATTATCTTATTAGAAGCTTCAACTTGTCCATTAGATTGAGGGTAAAAATGACTAGAGAAACATTGTTTAATATGGTATTTTTCAATAAATTTCTTCACATCCTTTTTTATTTTTATTTTTTGGTAAAAGGCTTTTGCCAAGACATTCACATCCTTATTTTTGAAAGAGGTTCCATTATCCAAAATTATAGTCGAAGGTATAAAAAATTGAGAGATAAGGTTATCTTGTATGAAGTTACAAATAATATTAGTACCAGTAGACCAAAGCGGAACAACTTTAAACCACTTAGTGAAGTAATAAATGGAAGTAATAATGAAGACATGTCCTTTTGAGGAAGGATGACATATTTTCCCAATGAGATCCAAATGCCATAGATTAAAAGGCCATAACACTACCTCAGACAAAAGTTCATGAGAAGGAGCATGGATTAAATTGTTACATTGTTGACATCACTTTACAAATGCAAAGGAATATTTTTATATAGGTTACCAATAGTATACCATTCAAATTAACTTGTTGACTAAGGATTTTCCACCAAAATGTTCCCCATAAGAAGCCAAATGAGCTTCTTCAAGGGCAATGGGGATTTTAGTTTTATTAAGGCATTGAAGGAGAATACCATTGTAACCATGTCTATAAAGGATGTTAGAAAGAATGATATATCAAGGAAGTTTTATTATTTGAGATCTAGTGTTTCTTGTAGTGGTTTTAGGAAAATTATCATCTCATAAATAGTAAAAAATATGAAAATATGTGTTGTCATGAAGGATTGCACCCAAAATTATTAAGTATGAAACTCAACAATCCCATGAAACATTGAATGATCTGTAGGCCTATGTGAATGCCAATGGTGAAGATCAATATCTAGAGAAGGACAAATTCCTATCAGTATCACCTAAAAACTATATTTTTGAATAGGAAAAAGGGTAGAAGGATATTTTCAAATCTAAAATCTATCTCTAAAATAGTGATGCACCGAATAATAAGTATCCTCAAAACCCCCTAATAGCTTATAATTCACAAAAAAATTGAATAAGAGAATCTATGTTCACAAATCAAATTCAAATACTAGATTGAATAAAGGTTAAGCTTTAACATTTTAAAAGGGAAGATAATTTCCATAATTCAAATCACTAAAATCCTAATAACACAATATGCAAGCTAAAATGATGAAAAATAATATACACCAAAGTTGAATACCTAAATATAATTAATTAGAGGATTTTAAAAAACACAAAAATTAAATCACATCCACAAACTCAACACCAATAACACACCGATATGAGAAGAATCAATTTGCACTCTATTCAAGACCAAAGGAATGATGTTGCTACAAAGTTTGAAAATATGTAAGTCTCAATACAATATGCGTAAATTTGTAGGATGAAAGAACAAGCAAAAGGAAAGGACTGATAAAAAAACCCAAGGTAAAAGACCTTTTAAGAAGGTCAAGCCCAAAAACAAATGTGGAAACTCAACTACAACTGCACTTTGAACTAAAATTCAAACTCTCCTCAAACTACCTAAAATATTAGCCAATTTCAAAATTAAACAAAAAACATGCATAATATGTCCAAACTCCCCCTCAAACATGCATGTATCATGTAGAATCCATAACAGATACAAAAATACTCTTATCTACCTAAAATAGCTCCTTAGTCATGCAAGAAAAAGAAAACCCCTCTTTTTCACCTCTTTGACCATGTAGATTGAAAAATTGCATGTTATCTCTTTATTTTTGCACCTAAAAATATAATGTTTATTAAGTGAAAATATTTTGGGTTACCACTCTGAGTACACCAAATGCTAATAGTACACCACCGAGTATAAACATTCCTTAACAACAAATTCAAGTGTAAGTACCAGTAGTAATGGCTCATCCTACATTTCCATTTCCATTTCCATTTCCTAGCCTTATCGACAATGCTAATCTTAAAAATATCCCCATTGTTGCGTTACCAAAGTTTTATGGCCTAATAACTGAAGACCCTGATACTTTCTTGTTTGAGTTAGACATTCTTTGTTGAAGCTTTAACTATAACACTGATAGTCATAAACTCAAATTATTTCCAGCTACATTAAAGGAGTTAGCATTAAGATGGTTTATGGGACTAGGGGAAAATGCAACAACTGATTGGGATGGGATGAGAGACCTATTTTTACAAAAATACAAAGAATACTGCAAAGGAGGAGATTTGAGAGGAGATGATATCTTCTACATGTCACAAAAAGAAGATGAAACTCTGGAAGACTACATCTCACACTTCTTATACAATTTGCAAAAGAATCCTCAACATGCATTTCGGGAGGATTCACAAAAAATAATCTTTTTGAGAGGAGTGAATGATAAATGTCTAGAAGGATTGGACCTTATGGTTGGAGGGGATGTATCCTAGTCTTCTTGGGATGATCTCAAGAAAATTTGTTTGAACTATTCAAGATCAACAGTAAAGAAGGGCAGAGGATTTCATCCAACACTTGCAAAAGGAAGTAGCTCTGGCATATCAAAGATGGAAATCTCAAACTTGTTGTCTGATTTCAAGCAATAAATTATCAATAATGTTGCAACCCACTTGGACACAATGTAGGCCAAAAAGAAGCATGAAGAATCTGAGTTAAAGTTAGTAGAGTACTATCCACATTGTCGACATCAAAAGGACTGTATATACAAGCTAGTAGAAAATTTGGAAACACATCATGTTCTGACTGAGTTCAGGCAGATAGAGGGGGAAGATAAGAAAGTCTTCTTTGTTTCTCAATTTCTCCCATGGGATCCACGACAAGGTATGCCTAAGGACCCACTGCAATCTTTCAATAATTATAATAGTCAATGGCAGACCCAAAATTCCCAATATCCTTCACAATCTTTCCAACCTATGTGGAATAATGCATGGAAAAATACCTAGCCAAACCAATGGTATAGCTCCCAACAACCCCAATGGCCATAGTCACAACCTCCAAATCAATGGCAACCACCACAGGGAAATTGGAAACCATATAACCAATGGAGAGGATATCAATAGTGGCCTAATTAGAATTTTGGCTATCAACAATTACCACCTCCCATTCCATAGCCAACATTGATGCCACCTCCTACAACCACAAATTCTCCTCCATGACCAACACAATTGCCAGCTCAGCCACAACCAAATCCTAATAATGAATAGTGGTAAAATGGGTTCACCACTATGAAATAGAGATTGAGTATGGATAGGGGATGAAATATATGTGATGGAAAATGTTATGGACATAAAATATAAATACTTATCTTGAATGAAGGCTAATGAAGAAATCACTATTTTCAGATGTCTGTGCACAGTTTCAGGAAATTCTACAACCTACTTCGGACTAGAAATGCCGAGACAGAGAAAACCCAAATTTTTTTTATCCTTTTGAGGTCAGGTCAACTTTGACCCAGATAGAAGGGAAAAGTCTTACCCTAGGGAAGAATCCTACCCCCCACTAAAGGTCATCCCTGACCTGAAATAGCTTCGACAAAAATTCTGTTCGCAGATTCTGAAAGTTTTCTGAAAAGGGTATCCAGATCTGTACTTCAATTCATTGTTCTATACCTGCACCTGCAAGAAAAATGGTTTTGTTGTTTGGATGAGGGGTTTGCCTTAGTCAAACCCCAGTTTGGAATCAACCTTAATAATGGAATTAAAATAGAGAATGCTAGCAAGTCATAGAAGTAGATCTAACAGTGAAGCTATGATATTCAATAGATATGCAATTGTATTTCAAATGTAAACAAGTATGTTGATATGAAAGCTTGAACATAACATTAACAAATGTAAATCAAAACCTCCATGATTGCATGCTTGGAATCCACCTTGAGGGAAGAATGAATGGATCTTGAAGATGAACAAAGGATCTTGAAGGAAGATCACACAACCATGATGGCTAGATCTAGGGTTTTGAATGATGAATCTTGAATGCTTGAACCAAATAACTTCAAAGGCTTGAATGCTTGAATCCTTGATCTTCAATGGATAACTTGAATGCTTGAATGGATGATTGCTTGAATGCTTGAAGATGAATGAATGCTTTTTTTATTTCCTTCTCCTTCTTTCTTGCTTGATTGCACTTGAGAGCTTGAGAGATTATGAGCTGAGATGTGATTGCAAAACTTGATAATGGATGGAGAAAATGAGAGAGGAAGGCTTCCTTTTATAGTGATCTAGGGAAAAAATTTCTAGAGAGGCTGACATTAGAGAATTAAATCCCAATTAATCTTAACACCTAGAAATGGACCTATATTAAATGCAATTTAAGGGTTTACCATTTCAAAATCCAAAACAATCGACTCAAAAGTGGGAAAATAAAAATTTATGAAACCTGACATCCTGAAACTTTCAGAAATTGAAATTTGGACCTGGGGTCAGGGATGAGGTCGACTCTTCCCTAGGTCAGGGTCTAGGTCATCCTTAACCCTTCAGGTCATCCTTGACCCAAAAATTCAAAGTCTTCAATTTCTCAGAGAAAGTCTGTCAGAAAGAGGTTGGAATAGGGAGAGAGAAGTAGAATAGGGGAGACACGACTAGATCCATGTAAAGACCTAATCAAGACACTTTACATGAAACTAGACCACTTACTCAAAGGGCTAAACACTCTTAACATGGAAGTGCTTCCATTTTAAGATGATACATTAAGCCCCCACTTTAGCAAGAGTATGGACTCAATGCAAACTCTTGGTAAAGGAGAAGAAAGAAAAGATCCAAGTGGATTCACAATGAGATAAAATAACACTTAGCTAAGGATAGAAGCCCCCAGGCTAATGATTCTAACTCAACATACACGCACAAGGGTGCGAAAAGAAAATCCAAAAACAACACAAAAAAGGGGTTAGTACAAATAAACACAAGTCAATTAGAATAAGAAACCTTGCTAAGAAATATTTCTCATACTAATATCATATTTGGAAAGCTATCATAAAAGCATAAATAATTACATAAGAAAGACAAGAGCAACACTATAAATAACATAGCTTCATGATCCAGTCCTACTAGCATGAAAGCACAAAGAAAGAAAGGAGAAAGTGATTTCCTTACCCAGTAAGATGCCCACCTTACCATGAATCACCCTGGAGGGAGAGCCCAATAGGTGGCCAAACCTGATAGTTCACCCATAAACTATGCTTACAATTTTAATGCATCTTCTGATGACTTTTGGAATGCCCATAGATCCACCTTCTTGTATCACTATGAATATGAAATGCGTGTCTCCTCAAGATTTAGAAACTTATGTGCATTACCTTTGGAAGATTTAACACATTGGAAATGCATGTCTCTTCAGGATTTAGCAACTTATGTGCGTTACCCTCCAAGATTTAGCATATTGAAAATTGAAAAATGCATGTCTCTTCAGGATTTAGCAACTTATGTGCGTTACCTTCCAAGATTTAGCATATTAAAAAAAAACTATAGTACAAGGGAGACCCTATATATGCCCCCCTCCTTATCATGGCAGTCTACTAAACATGATAAGGAAGAGGAAGAGGATACCTACTTCATAATACAAGGAGATATCCTGTTTACATCAATGTACACCATATTCTTAGCAAGGGATATTGACCCCTACATCCAAGAGTATAGATAATCGTGAAAAGGATATGTCACTCATGGAAAAGGATCCTAAATGAAAAAGAGATCTTATCAACAAGACCCTCACCATAGAGGAGTACTTTTAGATAAAATATCATCTTTCAAGGATAAATCAGGTAGGAACAAAGATTCAATCATCAAGCCTCTGCAAAGAAGAGGAAAAGAATATTTGGAATGAGGGAAACAACTCTAACACCAACGATAGGGTAAGTGTTTATAAAGAACATAATTTTCAAAATAAAGAAGAGGTGATGACCTAGGACAACAATCTCTTATATAAAAAAGGTTATCCATAGTTAAAACATTTGTCGATATGATGAAATAATATTGCAATATAAATAAATACCACTAAGCTAAAGAAAGCAATTCCCTAGACAAAGAGAAAGAAGGAAGAACCTTGCCCCCCAGGGATGAAGGCAAGGGATACCTTTGCAAAATAAATGTCTTAGAAAAGATATCTTGAATAGGATCTATGGATGATTATAAACATAATACAAAACCATAGAGAGTTAGGAGAGAAAGAATACCAATTAAGCCCAATAAAAATCCTAATGGATCCTAAGAGACTAGATGGAAATACACCTATTGCCCCCTAGTATAGAGACAAGAGGAGATGAAATCTATATTATATCAGAATGAGGGGAATCCCCTATATAAAAATTATGAAGGAATTGTAAAACTGCATGAGAATGAGATATAATTCCTAAAGCAGCTCTTTCTCTAACATATAACTTGAAATGCTTACAATCAGCAAGTAAATGTGTATTACTATAATTAAAAGGATATTTATACTTGGATAAAGCATTTTTTGGCATAGGTTTAAAGATTTCATTTTTAGAATTCATCAATTGAACATACACCTTCTTAGCTACATCTTGACGAGTATCAAGATTATCTATTTTAGGTGTAGGGAGAAGAATATGAAGATGAGAACGATGATCAACATTACCTACCTTGACTTGAGATTGCGAACAACCAACACCATGAAAATCCTATTTAGGGGGTATATGAACTGGATACTCGATACCATGCTCATTAACTCCAAGCCCTAAACCTCTATAACCTTGTTTATTTATCATATTATATCCTATAGTGTACATATCATGTAAAGCTTCTCCAGGAGGTGATTGTTTATCATGCTCATGAGTAAAGGTTGTACAAGGTGGAATAATAGGTTTTGAAGAAGTTTCTTTACTATTTCCTTTAATATCATCATGAATCAGAGGAGAAGGTAAATCAAATAATTCTTGCACATATGCATCCTGAACTATAGCTTGAATCCCATCATAAGTACGGGAAGAACTAGGGATAGCAGATGGAGAATTAGGCATCAGATTAGGAATAGGAAGATTAGGAATACAATTAGGAATGATAGGATTAGGATTAGGAAGATGAGGAGATGGTGTATCATCTACCAAATTCTTCACATAATCCAAAAGAGTAATAAGGCTACCACATAAATCTTCAATGAAAGTTTTGAAAGTAGGAAGACTAGTATCAGTCAATTTCACAAAAGCATAGGCAAGTGCAAAATGAAGGATCATCAACGTAATGAAGTGAATGATACTCTCATAAACATCATACGTATGGTAAAGAGATGCTAAAAGAAGGGTAATAAAGAACATGACCACACACCAAAGCATCTTAAGAATCTTCATAGTAAATGAAATGCAAGCAATATTTTTGAATTTTATTGGATATATAGATTTTTTTGTATTTTTGAGTTTAAAATGCAAGAGCATAAAATAAAGCTAATCTTAATGCAAGAAGAGATTAAATAACAAATCTAACACAATAGGGCATCTAAATCCATAAAAGAAAAGGGGTAAGCTCATTGGGTTCACCAAAATGAATAGTGAAGGTGAACACATAATAAACACAATAGGGTATCTAATTCCACAAAAGAAAGGGGTAATCTTGTCGGATTCACCAAAATGAATAGTGGTAAAATGGGTTCACCACTATAAAATAGAGATTGAGTATGGATAGGGGATGAAATATATGTGATGAAAAATGTTATAGACATAAAACATAAATACTTATCTTGAATGAAGGTTGATGAAGAAATCTCTATTTTCTAATGTCTGTGCACAGTTTCGAGAAATTTTGTAACCTGCTCTGGATTGGAAATGTCAAGACAGAGAAAACCCAAAAATTTTTTATCCTTCTAAGGTCAGGTTGACTTTGACCTAGATAGCAGGGAAAAGTCTTACCCTAGGGTAGAATCCTACCCCCCACTAAAGGTCATCCCTAACCTGAAACAACTTTGATGAAAATTCTGTTCATAGATCCCAGAAGTTCACCGAAAAGGGTATCCAGATCTATACTTCAATTCACTGTCCTATACCTATACCTACAAGAAAAATGGTTTTTTTGTTTGGATGAGGGGTTTGCCTTAGTCAAACCCTGGTTTGGAATCAACTTTAATAATGGAATTGAAATAGAGAATGCTAGCAAGTAGTAGAAGTAGATCTAACAATGAAGCTATGATATTCAATAGATATGCAATTGTATTTTAAATGTAAACAAGTATGTTGATATGAAAGCTTGAACATAACATTAACAAATGTAAATCAAAACATCCATGATTGCATGCCTGGAATCCACCTTGAGGGAAGAATGAATGGATCTTGAAGATGAACAAAGGATCTTGAAGGAAGATCACACCACCGTGATGGCTAGATCTAGGTTTTTGAATGATGAATCTTGAATGCTTGAACCAAATCCCTTCAAAGGATTGAATGCTTGAATCCTTGATCTTCAATGGAGAACTTGAATGCTTGAATTGATGATTGCTTGAATGCTTGAAGATGAGTGAATGCTTTCTTTCTCTCCTTCTCCTTCTTGCTTGCTTGATTGCACTTGAGAGCTTGAGAGATTATGAGATGAGATGTGATTGCAAAACTTGATAATGGATGGAGAAAATGAGAGAGGAAGGCTTCCATTTACAGTGATCTAGGGAAAAAACTCCTAGAGAGGCTAACATTGGAGAATTAAATCCCAATTAATCTTAACTCCTAGAAATGGACCTAGATTAAATGCAATTTAAGGGTTTACTATTCCAAAATCTAAAACAGCCGACCCGGAAGCAGGAAAATAAAACTTTCTGAAGCCCGACATCCTAAAACTTCCAGAAACTAAAATTTGGACCTGGGGTTAGGGATGAGGTCGACTCTATCCTAGGTTAGGGTCTAGGTCTTCCTTGACCCTTCATGTCATCCTTGACCCAAAAAGTCAAAGTCTTCAATTTCTTAGAGAAAGTCTATCAGAAAGAGGCTAGAAATAGGGATAAAGAAGCAGAATAGGGGGACACAACTAGATCCATGCAAAGACTTGATCAAGGAACTTGACATGACCCCAGACCACTTACTGAGAGGGATAAACACTCTTAACATGGAGGTGGTTCCATTTTAAGATGATACAAATAATAAGCAACAACAACCAGTCTACAACACTAAAGCCCAACAATACCCTGCTTATGCATTGGACATCACTGATATCCACCTAAGATCTGGTACTACTCTGCCAACACTAGAACCACCTATTATAACTAAAGTACTAGATACTCCTATAGCATCAACACAACAATGAGATGTTACCTTGCCAAATCCAACCCTACCAACTAAGATGCTAGACCAGGATGATCCTAAAAGTCAAACTAGACCTCCATTCCCTCAGAGGCTTAAAATGGATAAACCTACACTCCAAGAAAAAGCACCATTTGATATCATGGACTAGTTAAAGAACATGCACACCTAGATTCTACTATTTCAGGCTATAAAAGATGTTCCACTCTATGGAAAATCCATTAAAGAAGCATGTCTTAAGAAACCTGGAAGAAAGAAAAAGGATCCCCAAATAGTGCATGTAATAGGTCAATTGGCTGATATAATGTTGGGAAAGATTGTGGTTCCTAAGTACTCTGATCCAGGAAGTTCAATTGTAGACATAATAATTAATGGCCAGTCAGTAAAGAATGCTCTGATAGACCTAGGTGTTGTTATAAATGTCATGACCAAGGACACTATGCATAGGTTGAGTATAGAGGGACTAAGGAAAACTCTAACAGTTTTACAACTTGTAGATAGTTCTATAATTACTCCAGATGGTATGATTGAAGATATTATAGTCACCCTAGACTCTTGGGAATACCCTACTAATTTTATGATTCTATCACCTAAAGTAACCCTTGCTGGTTATCTAGTAATCCTTGGAAGGCCTTTTTAGAAATAATAGATGCTAATATCAGCTGTAGATCAGGAAATATGACCATCTCTAATGGCCAAACTATCAAGAAATTAGCACTATATCCTCCATCCCAACCACAAGTAGATCTAAACAATCTTATATGGCCAAACTTGGGAGATGATGAAGAGGAAATAAAATTTGTTGCTCAGATGATGATGATGCATAGACAATCTTTTTTGAAATTACAAGAGGATGATGATATACTCCAAAGTATCCTCACAAATTATTGTGTTACAACAAGAGACATTTCTCAAAGCTCAATTTTGCAATTGACCACCTATGAAAATTGTGTCTTGCTAACAGAGCTTGAAATCATACGTCAATTGTTACCTTGTGAGATATCAACTAGCCCTATATTAGAAGCCTCCATGCTAGATATAACCACTACTGTGAAACTCTCACCTAACCATAACCTTCATGTTAACAATAAATTATCTCAACAACAATTGAAATTGTTAACACAACTCTTATGCAAACATGAAAAAGCTTTTGCTTGGGAATATGGGGACATGAAGGGATTAAGTCCAAAACTATGTACCCATAGAATATACATCAATGAAGGGATTCTACCTCTATGATAGCCATAGAGAAGGATCAACCTAGCCCTCAGGGAGATTTTGAAGATAAAACTATAGAAACTGCTAAATGTTGGTTTCATATATCCAATCTCAGATAGTAAGTGGGGTTCACCTCTTGTGATAATACCTAATTAGGGGGGTAAGTAGAGAATATGTGTACATTATAGAGAGCTTAATAATGCAACAAAAAGGGACTATTTTCCATTACCATTCATTGATCAGGGGCTAGATACATCAGCAGGCAAAAAGTACTTCTCATTTCTTGATGGCTATAGTGGCTATAATTAGATCAACATTGCACTTGAGGACCAATAAAAGACAACATTCACATATCCTTGGGGAATGTACACCTACTCTATTCTACCATTTGGGCTATGTAATGCTCTTGCAACCTTTCAGAGGGTCATCATCAGCATCTTTGTTGACATCTCACATGACTGCATGGAGATTTATATGGATGACTTCACTACATTCAGAGTCACATTTGAAGAAGCATTGAAGAATTTGGAGAAAGTTCTAATCAGGTGTAAAGAGCATAACTTGTCACTTAATAGTGAGAAGTATTTTATGATGATGTAGGAAGGAGTCATTTTGGGACACTTCATTTCGGAAGCTGGCATATAAGTGGATCTAGCAAAGATAGAGGTAATTCAAACATTGCCCACTCCTACTAAGAAAAAAGAGGTTAGATCATTTTTAGGACATGTTGGATACTATAGACATTTTATTTAAAATTTTAGTCGAATAGCAAGTCCATTATACATTTTACTTACAAAAGAGGCCGAATTCACATGGACCCTAGCTTGTGAAGAGTCATTCATGTAGCTTAAGAACCTTCTTACAAAAGCACCAGTATTAAAAGGCCCTAATTGGAATTTTCCATTTCACATACATACTGATGCATCTGATTATGCACTAGGAGATGTCTTAGGCCAGAAGTCTGGAAACCTTGAAAATGATATCGACTACATTATTAAAAGTCTACATGGCCCAGAGATAAACTACATAGTAATAAAAAAAGAACTATTAGCACTAGTATATGCTTTAAACAAGTTCTGACACTATGTAACAAGATACCCCATATTTGTTCATACTAACCATGTTGTAATAAAATATCTCATGAACAAACCTACCATTTTAGGTAGATTAGCTAGATGGCTACTTTTGATACATGAATTTAATCTCACAATAATAGATAAACTAGGAAGAGCCAATGTAGTAGTAGACTATTTGTCTAGATTACAACATGCATACACAGATACTTCATTGATAGATGACACATTCCCAAATGAGCATTTGTTTCACATTGGTATTTAAACTCCATGGTATGCTAATATAGAAAAGTATCTTGTAGCCAACAAGATGCCTGAACACTTCTCTCCAAAGGACAGGAAGTTGCTGGTGGAAAAGAGCTTTCAGTACTCATGGATTGATAATACATTATTTTACACAGGCCCGAACCATGTCATTTGAAGATGTGTTCAAGAAGATGAGACCTATGATATTATGCATGCATTCCATAATGAACCTTGTGGAGGACACTTTGCAGCAAAAATAACTGCAATGAAGGTACTAACAACAGACTACTATTGGCCAACACTTCACAAAGATGTAGCCAATTACACCAGAAAATGTGACAAATGTCAAAGGATGGGCAGGCCAACCAAATTAGATGAGATGCTACTCAACCCACAAGTAGCTATCACACCATTTGATAAATGGGGAATGGATTTCATTGGTACCATAGACCATCCATCAAATGGAAAATCATATATCTTGGTATGCACGGATTATGTAACAAAGTGGGTAGAAGTGAAAGCAATGAAGCATGCACATGACAAAAGTGACAGCCTTCCAGTATGAAGAAATATTTACTCACTATGGAGCACCAAGAGAGCTAGTGACTGATCAAGGGGCACAATTTACATCAAATCTGATAATAGAACTCATGAATGAATATAGAATCAAACATAGGAAGTCTAGTCCATACCACCCTTAGGTCAATGGTCAAGTGGAAGTAACCAACAGGGAAATTGAAGCAATACTTGCCAAAATAGTTCAACTCAACAGAAGAGATTGGAGCAGCCAATTAGCAGAAGTAGTATGGGCATACAAAATGACATGGAAAACTACAACTGGATTGACTCCATTTGAATTACTCTATGGAAAAACAACAATGCTACCAATTGAGTTTGAACACAAAACATTAAGGACTGCTTTGAGGTTGAATATGGACCTTCCTGCAGCTCAATGTGAACGCTTACTAAATCTCAACTCCTTAGATGAGATGCGAAAATATGCCCTTGAACGCATAGAAATATTCCAAAAATAGAGGAAAAAATGGCATGACACCCACATCAAGAGAAGGCAATTCCAAGTAGGTGACTGGGAACTACTGTTTGATTCCAGGTACCAAGAGACACAAGGAAAGTTGCAAACACGATGGCTAGGACCATATGAAATAACACATGTTTTTGCAAATGGAGAAGTTCAATTGATAACAATTGACCCAGTGCAATTCAAGTTGCTGGGTAATGACCATAGAATTCATCTATACCATTAGCCACAAACCAAGATAGATTTCCTATAGCAATTCATCGACGATGAGCCAAAGGTAACATAGGTAATAACTCTTGTAGCAGAAGGTGACAACCTTCTTCCTGCAGCTTCACCCTAGCATACAAAAGCATATATCCATAATAAAACTTCATTTTCAATGAAGTCCCATTCCACATTCACTTTTCTAAAATTCTCTTTCCAACCCACCTCATTTCTTTACCTTCCACCCGTACAAATTCCATGTCGCCCATTTTGCTCAATTTTCTAAGTTTTCAATAAAATCCACATCAACATTAATTCATTCAGGGACAATCAAATCAAGGCACAATCGATTGTTGTCTTTCAAGTGCACATAGAAAAATAATGTCAGGTACATATATTCAATTAATTTCTACTTTTAAAATATAGATTTCGGCAATTATATTTAATACTGCATGTGTCTATATATTATGGCATTACGCCAATTTTCTCTCCCACACAAAGGAGGAAAAGTGTGGACACTTGTCATTCTTTTATACAGGGGTGAAAAGTGTATTAATTCCCAAGTTGCCAGATCCTGTACCTATCATTTCAAACTAGATTGCACGTAAGCCAAATCAATACTTATGTGATGTGTCATCAAGTCCTTGTAATGTTTGCACAAATTATCATACTTAATTGCTCAGATTATTCTTGATTCCTACCCTAGGTGACATAATTAAATTTGTGTAAGGATTAATTGTACTTAAATGAAATATAATTCCTCATCGTCAAGTGTCATTATCATTTGTATTGCACAAATTTCAAAATAGTACGACACAAAGATTGAAGGGAAATGAAGTGAAGTGCAGTTATGAGCTAAATAAAAGAGGTTTTTCAAGGAATTTAGAATATTTGGGGTTTTAGAGCAAATAGACATTGTGAAATTGTAGACTGAGGAAGAGCTTGAGAAGGAATTTTGAAGGAAAATTTTAACATAATGGGTGG
The DNA here is from genome assembly GCA_027943335.1 of Chamaecyparis obtusa. NCBI lineage: Eukaryota > Viridiplantae > Streptophyta > Pinopsida > Cupressales > Cupressaceae > Chamaecyparis > Chamaecyparis obtusa. The sequence continues at coordinate 95,303 of BSBK01003400.1, forward strand.
ACAGTTGATGAGGCATGAACATGTTGTTCATACTATCTTATTGGCAGATGTTGAAGATGTTTGTAGGTTCCATGCCTGTGGATGGTTGGGTTACTTCTTGAAATTAATGGAATTTGATGAAGAAGTGGTAGCAGAGTTATGAATACATTCGACGAGGGGGAAGCTACTATGTGGGGAGTGACTGTTCTAGCAACAGAGGAAAGAATTACAGAGGTGACAGGCTTACCTGCAGTGGGAGAGAATTACCCAAATGAGCATGATGCCAAGTCTGCACAAGCCCAATTTACCCAACTTGTCGACCCTCCATTGGAAGTAAATAAGAAAGGATGCAAGAGAATGTCATTACTAGTCCCATATAATGAACTAGCTACACATCATCAGATATTTTACATGTGAAGGGTTATTTTCCAACTTGCATGCTCATTATTTCAAGTTACTTAGTTGTATCAGGAGTAATCTTCAAATAAATATTATGAGCTTTCTGTACAACATGTTAAGTATCAGTGCTGAGGAGACACAAAAGGGTAAAGAAAATTCCATTTCCCATCATTCCCTAATCAAAATTCTAGTTGAGAGAGCCCTTGGGGATGTCTCTCCTATGGAATGTAAAGAATTTGTTAAGAATAAAACCTTGTAACCCTAGATTGAGCTTGTTGAGCAGCCAATTCCTAAAAATGAAATACCCCCTAAACAAGTGGAAGTATCCCAAGACAAGGAATCAGAGAGTCCAAAAGAAAATTTACCTTCTCCCATTCCAATTGATAATGTACCTACCCCATCCCAGAGGAAAGGGAAGCAAAAGGTTAATGAAGAAACTCCAATTTTGGAAGCAAAATCTCAAAACCCTAGAGTTTCAAGAAGTCAAAAAAGAAAACTGGCTCCTAAAGCAACTGATCCTGTAGCAAAGAGACCGAATAAAGTTTGTAAAAGGAAAAATGTAGAAATGAAGGAAATTCCCTTAAGAAGAATCTCTAGGATGAGAGGACAAATTCCTAAGGATTTCTTAGAAAGTCAAAAAGTTCCACTAGAGAAATCTCCTACAGAGCCTCATATTCATGATGTTGATTCTCCAGTTCCACCAGATATTCTAGAACCCCCTCTCAATGGAGATAATTTATCTCCTGATGAGCCTCCCTCACAATAATTAGCTAGTGAGTCTAAGGAAAACATACAAACAATTCAAGAGGACCAGCAGCTGCCTAGGTCACCTGTCTATTCCTACACCCAAAATGCCATAGTGCCTTTTAAAAGGACCTGGTATACAAATTATGGAGAAAAAGCTCACATTACAGAGAGGAATCAAAGAACTCAATTAGAGGAGCCTTGTCCCCCTACTTTGCAATCAATTCTATTTGTTCTATATACCCAGTTTGTTTTCAAGAACATCATGTGGGGAGATGAAAAGAAAAGAATGAAGAAGGAAATTGATGAGCAGAAGGAAGAGATTGAACACCTAAAGGAACAATTAGAAAAGCAAAAACAAAGAATGGATCATGCCCTCAAGTTGGCTGATCAAATTATAGCCTATAGGCCACCCCCAAGGGTATATGCTATTTGTTTAAAAGAATAGTTCTTTATGTTCCAACTCATGATGACCATTCAAAATAAGGATTCTGAGTTTAAAATAGTTGAAGACTTCTATGGTCTTTATCAAACACTTCTTACTTGGAAACATAATCTGCTCTATGAATTATTGTTAAAATAATAACAAAATAAAGAGAGATAGGAAATTATTTAATGCAATGAGAAAAGAGTAAGAAGATTTACCATGAATTAACACAAAACTAGGAGCATTCATCAAAGAGAAAAGCAACAAAGGAGATAATATTTCTAAGGGGGAAAAGTATTAAAAAACCCCCATGATATAATGAATGTGGCAAAAATGCCTAAGAATGAGAGAGTGTGTGTGTGTGAGAGCTTAGCTCATACAATAATGTTCAAGAAGAAGAATTATCTCATGTGAAGAGAGAAGGAGAGCCATCTCTTTTAATAGAGATGTGAGAAAGGAGTTACATTGTAACTCCCATTTCTATGCATGCCACATTTCAATAGTGTGTGAGACAAGTGTAGGATTCCTCATAAGGAGGAATATCTATTTTCTTTAATAAAGGAATTACAAATATGACATGTCCTCCCACTTGGACTAGAGGACAAATACAATAAGATACCTTGGTTTATCCTTTAAATACATATTTTACCAAGGAAAGATTAAATTCTAACACCCCCCTTTAATCTTTACTTGGGGTAATTACATCAAGGGGTATCAAACCCAAATTGTTACAATGAAATTCAAATTTCTCTCTAGAAAGAGGTTTTGTCAAAATATCTACAGCTTGATCTTCACCTTTGCAATGGATGAGGGAAACTTTCTTTTCTGCAATGTACTCTCTAATGAAGTGGTGGTGGAGAGAAATGTGCTTTGACTTTTCATGGTAAACTAGATTCTTTGCCAAGGCTATTGCACTTTGATTGCCATAGAGCTTCTTTAGAGGCATGAGTACAACTTTTATATTCAGCTTCAGTAGAACATAGAGACATAGATTGTTCTTTTTTACTTTTCCAAGATATAGAACCTGAACCAAGAGAAAAACAATACCCAAAAGTAGATTTCCCATCATTGGGGTCTCCACCTAAATTTGAATTAGTAAAACCTTTTAAAGAAAAATCAAAATTTGTATCATAAAATAATCCTAAGGTAATAGTACCTTTAATGTAACGTAATATTCTTTTAGCAATTTTGAAGTGAGTTTGTTGAGGTTTGGACATGAATCTTGAAACTAAACCAACACTAAAAGATAAATCAAGTCTAGTGAGGGTTAGATAAATTAAACTACCTACAAGTTCTCTATAAGGAGTAGCATCTATGAATGGAGATTGCATATCTATCATTAACTTAGTTCCTAACTCACAAGGAATAGAGACATCATTAGCATTAGTCATATCAAATCTTTGTAAGAGATCTTGAGCATACTTAGATTGTGAAACAAATATACCTTTAGAAGTTTGCCAAATTTGCATGCCTAAGAAGTAGTGCAAGATGTCTAAATCTGCAATTTGAAAGTTCTGATTGAGTTGAAATTTAATTTCAGAAAGTAAAGGAGTAGATCTAGAGGTAAGGATTAAATCATTAACATATAAGATAATAATAACAATGTCATTTTTAGTATGCTTGATATACAAGTTTGGATCATTTTTACTTCTATCAAAACCTTGAGAAATGAAGAAAGAGTTGATTTTAGAGTACCATTCTCTAGGAGATTGATTTAAACCATAAATAGACTTCTTGATTTTACATACTAAATGTTCATTACCTTGTTGAATAAAACTAGGAGGTTGAGACATGTATATTTCTTCATGCAAATCACCATTCAAAAAAGCACTTTTAACATCCATTTGGTGAATAGGCCAATTCATTTTTGCAGCTAAAGCAAGAACAACTTTAATGGTAGACATTTTAGCAACAGGAGCAAAGGTTTCATTATAGGCTATTCCTTCAACTTGAGAAAAACCTCTTGCTACTAGTCTAGCTTTAAACTTACTAGATCATTATTTGCATTCAACTTAGTTTTGTATAACCATTTACAAGAAACTAGATTTTTGCCATGAGGTAAAGTAACTAAATCCCAAGTATTATTAGAAATTAAACTATCATATTCCTCTTGCATATCAATTTTCTAGTGAGGTTGATTTTTAGCTTGATCAAAGGTTTGAGGATCATTAGATTTAGAGAGAGAAGTCATAAGAGCATAATTGCAGTAGTTTATCCTTCTAGGTTTAAGTCCACCCATTCTAGAAATGTAATCATCACCTTCATTAAGTAAATCTTTAAACCATTTAGGATTTCTCCTAGAATTAACATAAATATTACTAGGAGGAGTAAATAGATTATTAGCATCATCATCATCATCCCTGCTACTACTAGAAGGAACAAAATCATTAGAAGGAGTATCATTACTATCTTTATGTTCATCATTATCCTTTTGAAGAGTATTTGTATTATCCTTAGTGTTAGGAGTAGAAATAGAAGGAATAGAAACATTAGGAGCAAAAATATGAGGAATAGGGTTGAGAGACGGAGGTTGGTCCTCCACAAGAACTATGTTGTTGTGACTGAAATCAGAATCTTAAATTTGAGAATAGTCATGGACACCATTTTCAGCAATGCAAACATCTCGATCTATTTGAACTTTATTAGTAAGAGGATCATAAACTCTATAACCTTTAGTGTTCTTAGAATAGCCAACAAATATATGAGGTGAGGATTTCGGATCTAATTTTTTCCTTTTCTGTTTAGGTGTGTGAACATAAGCAGTAGAGCCAAAAATCCATAAGTGAGACGAATTGGATTTTCTTCCTGACCAAGCTTCTTCAGGAGTTTTATTTGGTAGGGCCTTAGTAGGAGTTCTATTAAGAATATAGGTGGCACATGTCATGGCTTCAACCCAAAATTTATAATCTATATTTCTAGCATGTAAAAAACATCTAGCCATTTCTACTATTGTTCTATGCTTTCATTTTGCCACACCATTTTGTTCTGGTGTATAAGGAATGGTAAGCTCATGTTTGATACCAAAAGATCTTAAGTAAGAATGGAAAGCATGATTAACATATTCAATACCATTATCAGTCCTATGAATTTGAATTTTACAACCACTTTGTCTTTCCACAAAAACATGAAATTCAGCAAAAATATCAAGGACTTGATCTTTACTATGTAAGAAATAAATCCAAGTTCTACGAGAATAATCATCAACAAAAGTTAAAGCATATTTAGAGCCTAAAATAGAAGTATTTTCCATAGGACCTAAAAGATCACTATGAATGAGAACTAACTTATTATTAGCTCTCCAAGATGATTTATGGGGAAAAGATTCTCTATGCATTTTACCACTCATACATCCATTGCAATCAAACTTAGGAGTAAACTTAGGTAGCCCATCTACCATATTTTATTTTTGCATTAATGAGATATAATCAGAATTTAAATGTCCTAGCCTCTCATGCCAAATGTGAAAATCAACAGTAGTAAGTAATGAATATCTAGGAGAGGCAAATTGATAAAATTAAAAGAGATTATCATCATCCAATTTAGCATTAGCAACTATCTGATCAGTATTGGGATCAATGATATGGAAAATATTTTTATGAAACTCAACCTTATAATCTTGACATAATTGTGGAACATAAATAAGGTTAGCTTTTAAATCAAGAACATAAAGCACATCATGTAATTTACCATTTGGAACAGAAACATTACTAGTTCCTTCAACTTGACAACAATAATTATCAACTAAAGAAACATGAATATTCATAGAATCAAGTCGCAAAGAATCAAAGACTTCCTTATGAGATGTAACATGTTGAGATGCACCACTATCAATAATCCATTCAAGTGGTTTAGAAGCATTAAAACAGACAGTAAAAGAAGAATGAGATTGATTTCCATTAGATTTTCCATTTGAGTAGTTTTGAGAATTAGGTTGATCATCCTTTTATTTCTTAAAACAGTTATGTATTAAGTGACCATCTTTATCGCAATAGGTGCAATGAGGCCTATTTGAATGATTATTATTATGATAGTTAGTGGAAGACCTAGAATTGTAATGATCATTAAATTGTTGGCCTGAATTATTATTTGAATTATTAGAATTGTTTGATCTTTGATAATTTCGGTTATTTTGATTAGTGTTAGAAGATCTATTGTTATTGTGACTTTGAGAGACATATGCATGTTCGTGAGTTTTAATTATACCAAATTGAATCAATTTTGCTTCTTCTTGACGCAACATATTTTGAAAGATGACATAAGTTAATTGAGATGCTAAAGAAGGAATAGCTAACTGAGAGTAAATATTTGTAATAAACTGTTGGAACTATCCAGGCAAACATTTATGAATAATTATGTGGATTATACTTAAATCAGAGAGAGGAACTTGTAAACTAGTTAGTAAAACTTTAATTGAATCAAACTTGAGCAAGAAATCATCAACATTGTTGAAATCGGTATACCTGAGGTCTTCAAGTTGGTCTTGAAGCTAGATTTTGTGAGTCTTGTCTGCATTGTCATAGGTATTTTTCAGGATGTCCCAAGCTTGATGGGCTTCTGTAAAAGTAGAAATTAAGACATACAATTTGGGACTTAAGGAGATCCTGATTAAACCAAGTGCTTCCTCATTTTTAGTCTACCAAGCAGTTTGGTCAGCTTGAGGAGCAGAGGCTGCTGGTTTTGAACTGGCATTAGTTGCAATATCTAAAATATGTCTGAATCTAAAGATGAAGGTCATGTGTGTTTTCCATGCATGATAATTTATACTAGTTAATTTTATTTCTGGCATCAGGGTGTTCATGGTTAAATATGATTTAATGTAAAGAACACCTAAACTTGAGATAAATAAATGAAAAACCCTTAACAGAACTCAAAAAAGATACTTTTAAAGCAAGAGAACAGTGAGAGAAGCCAAAAAACTAGGCATGCAGATCAAATGCATGCAAAATAAACTATATACACTCGCATGAAACAATAGAAAGCTATGAAAGCTTACACCAAGGAGGCATGCAAGGAAAAAACAACTACAAGAGGTAAAGCTGAAACCAAGAACACTTAAGAGTTAACAATTGATTAACAGATAACGATAAGAATCTCTTGCATGCAAAGAGAAAGCTATACACTTAAGCATGCAAAGAGGAGACAAAGAGAGAAATAAACTAAATAAATTGTTAACAAAGAAAGGCAATACAATCCTGCAAAACAAATGTTAATCAGACCAAAGAATGGAGCGCTTACAGAACTAAGAATATGAACGGATGCTAAAGATCTAGGAAGTGATTAATATAAAGAAAAAAAATCTATTGAAGCCCGTTTACCTGCAAAGAGCCGGTGATGATTAGTAATTAAGGAAAAAAAATTGAATCTAACTAAAACCCTTAGCACTTGAGCTAAAAACCTATTAATACCACAACCAGATTAAAAAATAAATATAGCTATGATGTTAGAACAAAACTGATACCTTAAATAAACTCGCACTTATCCTTTTAATACATGAAAGAAAAAAATGAGAATAAACTAATAGATTAGCAAAAGGCTGAGTTTCTTGAATGCAAAGTGAAGTGAAGCAACTTGTTTTCATAGTTGAATATTCCAAAGACTAGGGTAACAGTAACTGACAGCTTACATGAGGAAGACAAAATGCATTTTTTCTCTTGTAATGATGATTTGCAGCATCAGAATCAAGGGTTAATAGTTTTGAGATAGATGGAAAGACAAAGGTTGGCAGTTATATTGACAAGAGCGTGCCACTGCACCATGAGGGCTATGGTGGTAAAGACAGAGACATAAATGAGATAGATGAAGTGAGTGTTTATTGCCATGAAAAAGGTACAGGTGACGAGAATAAAGAACTGTTATAAATGAAAGAATAAACAAATACAAGAAAAAATGTTAAGAAACGTTAACTATAACTATGAATAAACAAATAACTATAAACTATAAACTATTAACTATTAACACTATCTATGCAGCATTATGAAATGAGAAACCCCAACCAGCATTAGTCTCACACACGAAATGGATGTAACTATTAACGTTATCACAACAATGTTAGTTACAACATTCATTTTTAAGATTGTAGTTCGCTTACAGAATGAAAGCACTCTCAAATATTATAATATTAAACCTAATCAGCAAGCATAACAAGATTTCTTGGCTGTCGATGCAACCATATAGTGGATAGAGCTAAACAAGAAGAATCCAATTTTGAGCTTGCAGGTATCGATTTTACATCCAGGAAGCAAATGCTTAAAACATTCATTGGAGAGAGGCGTGAAGCAACAACAATTAGATCAAGACAAGGAAAAAAAATGCAGAGAGAACTTGAAAAAAAAAATGCATGCAAAGGATAATAAATGAATAGGAAGAAAAATGCATGCAACCAAAATTTAGAAGTAATGATTTAAAACTAAATAATACCAACTGAAATTTAGAAACAATGATACCAACCGATATGTATGAGATTATTAAGAAACTTTTAGAAACTAAATGGGAGATAGAGCGGTGTGAGAGGATTAAAAAAACACATGCAAGGAAAGAAACACATGCAAAGAGAATCTGGCAGTGCTTAATGTGGCCTTTTAAATTATTTTCAAATCATGTACACTGTTTAGCTATTTATTTGTGGCAACTACAGTACATACCAAGCCCATCAATGATTATAATTTACTAACCATTCATAACGCAATAAAAACTAGAATCAAAACTAAATCTGAAGAAGATAACTTATATATTCTAAAAGAAACTTAACTAAGGAAAAGAGATACAAAATAAGTGAACTAAAAAATATAAACTATTCTAATATTATATGATATTTTCACCAACTAAATTAGTAATGCATGAACCAAAATATATAAGATTAGTATAAATGAACCGATAAATAAACTAATTACAAAGAACTAATTGTAAGAACTAAAATGAGATTCAAATCTCTCTAAAAAACATCTCCGAATTTGGAGTGCACCAAGATATGGTAGCTTCTTTACCTATGCACTCAAAACACGATTAAACCAACCTGCTCTGATACCATGTTAAAATAATAACAAAATAAAGAGAGACATGAAATTGTTTAATGCAATGAGCAAGGAGTAAGAAGATTTACCATGAATTAACACAAAACTAGGAGCATTCACCAAAGAGCAAAGCAAAAAAGGAGACAATATTTCTAAGGGGGAAAAGCATAAAAAAAACCCCGTGATATAATGAATGTGGCAAAAATGCCTAAGAATGAGAGAGAAAGAGAGAGTGAGAGCTTAGCTCAAACAATAATGTTCAAGAAGAATAATTATCTCATGTGAAGAGAGAAGGAGAACCATCTCTTTTAATAGAGATGTGAGAAAGGAGTTACATTGTAAATCCCATTTCTATGCATGCCACATTTCAATAGTGTGTGAGACAAGTGTAGGATTCCTCATAAGGAGGAATATCTATTTTCCTTAATAAAGGAATTAAAAATATGACATGTCCTCCCACTTGGACTAGAGGACAAATACAATAGGATACCTTGGTTTATCCTTTAAATACATATTTTACCAAGGAAAGACTAAATTCTAACAATTATACATTCATAATTTCATTATTTCTAATGAAATTAATTGGAATCCTCTCCTTTATATAAGAGATGTACATTTAAGAGTATTGATGTCCTGGATGCAAAATGAAGCCAACTATGACATGCAGTTGGATAAATACAGAGATCAGGAAAAATCTGAACCTTTGCCTCTAAGAGTTGCATCCAGTAAACTAGATGTCCTTTTAAGAGATTGGTTAGCACTCACCTATGGAAATAGAAAACATGAAGTCAGGGACAAGATATTTTCTCTTAGAGATAAAGTTTATAGGGAATATCAGGGACTACCTTATTTTTTATTTCAAAGGGGCTTGGCTAGGGTGAGAAGTAGGTGGAATAGACTGCCTGAGATTTTCAAGAAATCTGAACCGCATAGCCTAATTAATTTTGAACCAGTTGTGAATAGGGAAATGAAGTACATGCAACTAGGAAGGTAGATCAAAAGAGAACTCTGGTTTCCTCTAACTTTCTAGCCACCTATGCTCTTGTGGCCATTATATGATATTAACACTACCAAATTAGACCAGCTGCAGAAAGATCATAGAATGGACTACTGGGAGCAGACCAGAGGATTTTATTACACCTTCAAGAGTAAAAGGAGAGGCAAGATAGAGGTTGGTGAATTTATAATAGTAGCCAATAAGTGTAATGCTTGAGAACGAGCACATCTAACCCTTGAGTCTTGTCTTGGTAGCCTCTTTGGACCCTGACACTCAAGTGACCATATGTGGTATTAGTAAACCTCTCATATAGACAAGGCTACTAACTATGTCAAGTACATAATTATCTTATTAATGTTTTCTTTCAGTAAATTTATTAAGTTATCACTTTATTAAACTACTTACAATGAGTGATCCTGGCAGCCACTTGAGGGCTCTGATGCTCATTGCAAGCCACTTCCCCTCTATGCTCCTCGACAACCTACCCTAATACTCCCAGTAAAAAGAACCAAAGAGAAGAAAAAACCAAAACTATAAAATACTTCTTGTAAGTTCTAGTAAACCATGAATGTCATCAAAGGAAAGTGTTGGAGCATAAAAAATAATATCTCATCCTATATAATGATCCCAAACTATCCATCCCATATTGGACATCTCAATGAATCAAATACCAAATCTCATAGTCCAACACATCAAAAATCAAGAACAAGTCATTACTAACTTCACTCTCCAACTTGGAGTAATAACATAATCCAAACCATCACTTAGATCATAGAATAGTCAAATAGAAGAAACAAGGTGACCAAGTTAATTAATACTCAATACAATAGTTGTCGTCACCTTCTATGGTTAAATAGTGTAATGATCAAGACTCAGGAACACATGACGTCTCATTATAGATGCACATAAGACAACATATGAACCAATTGTGTAACAAAAAAGGTTATCAACTTTCCACGGAATAAATCCAAAAGTATACAAGTATAAATCCAATCTTCAAAGACAAAGTCCACCTATGGAAATACCCTACCTATATAGACAAACAATTTAGAACAAGATCAACAAAGAAAAGCTCCAAAAAAAAATCATTGTGACATAAAGCATACTCAATTGAGGTGTATTTACTATCTTATCAAAACTGACTATTGTTATTAATTTAGATAATCATAAGCCAAAATTGACTTAGTTACTAACATCACCGGGTTAACTGCAGATAATAGAATATCAATTTATATTTTTTATAAATTAATTTGTAATACTCTTTATACAAATTAACTCATTGAGCAAAATTACTAAATAATATTATAATTAAATTTTTAATATAATGACAACATTTTATAATGAACCTCTGTAAATTAATTTATAAAAATCCTTTATATAAATTAATTTATTAAATATAATTACTAAATACACTAATTAAAGTAATTATAACCATCAGATTAACTAATACATCTAAATATTTTTATAATATTATTTAACCAAATCATACTATAAACTACCCACATATTAATTAATAAATATTAAACATGTAATACTTAAATATTAAATAAATTAATATTAAATATTAAATAAATTAATATTAAATATTAAATAAATTAATATTTTATTTTATTAAAATAAAACTTAATTTTTATTATTTATATTATATTTTTTATTTAAGCATTTTAATTGGTGGGGAACATAGGCTCCACCTCCAATGCTGCCACGTGTAGTATGAGCTGCCACAACAATGTTGGTTGTTATGGGTAGCATCAACTGCCACGACAGCTTGGTTGTCGTATGACAACCTTTGTTGCCAGGGAGTGAGGCCCTACCCCAAGCCCGTCATAGAATTTCATTTATCTTCATGATAGACTTGCTACTTGATACATTATGTTTATGCATTACGGATTTAGACCCTATATGATAGGGATTTGATATCACTAGATTTTGATGCACTTTATTTTATGTTGCTTTCAATACTCCTATGGATGATAATATGATACTTTATGCTTGTATTATGGATAGTTGACTTAGATGATTACAATGATAATGAAATTGAGTATTTGTCTTCATGTGAATTCTTTGGAAAAATGGCAATTGAATTCATATTATGATCAGATGTGATCATATTGTAATTGAATGTTAGGTGCTTAAATGTTATTTATATTTACATGTAGTTTCATGTGGAAATTGCATTGGAAAGGTGTTAAATTGCTCTATTATGTTGAGCTATGATTTTATTATGTGGAAATGTTAGCTAAATGCTAAAGGCTTAAATAATGTCTATTTTCTTACACTTTATATGCAAATGATTTGTTGGACTACTGATATTCGAATTGAGATGTGCTGAAAATTGACCATGGGATTATTCAAAGAACTAGAGCCAAACCTATGTGTGATAGTGAAGCCAAGGTTGCATCTAATTGAAGAGACAATACCTCATATGTGATGTGTTTTATTCATAAATGTGGATGCTTGCATGTTTATTCAATTTACATTTTTCTTAATTATGTAAATACCTAAATGAACATGCCATGTGTATTTTGTGATGTGTATTTTGCGATGTCACTTGACACTTTTGTTGTGTGTGAGTTGGAAATGACATGTCCATTTGAGGGAGATTGTGTAAAACTAATGCATACAAGTACCTTTTAGTATCCCCTTGCAGGCCACTTGGTTAGAGAGCCTTGAGTTTGGTCAAATCAAGTTTGACCCGTAGGTAAACTTTAGATGAGTTTTTGAGGGGTTAAAATAACTCCTATGGTGGATTCAAGGTCCTTTTAGTAATCCCACTTGATGTACCTATGGGTGAGAGACATTTTTAGCCATAGGACCACCTACATATGACTTTAGAGTCCTTTCAAAAGTTGTCTTCTCAAGATGGACTAAAATCAAGTTTTGGAAGATTTTCCTTGGGATGGAAACCATCCTTTTATTGGCAAGTATCCTTATCCCCATCCCCAAGTCACCTCTTTGGGTGCCATTTTGGAAGAAACCATGTAAGGAATGGATAAGGATGACCAATCAGAACTCACACCTTTCCCAATGGATTTGGGAAATGTGAGAAGCCTTTTTATGAGGATTTTCCAAAACTTAGAGTTATTCACCCACTCTCCAATTTTGGAAGACTACTTAGAATTTGGAGGAAGGTTTAGTTAAGGGAGAGTACTTTGGGAATTGGGAAGCTCTCCTACAAATTTTATATACCATTGTTGGAGTTGAAGTTGTTCATATTCATTCTCATAGTTTTATGTTTGCATTTTTATGTGAAGAGAAATTTGAAGTTGCATGAGTGTTGTGTTTTTCTTATGTGTTGTGGAGCTATGTTCTACTTGTATGTTGTTGTTTCCATCTTTAATGTTAGTTTTTTTTCTTTCTTGAATGTTACGGGAGTGTAAGGCCAAACTTACCCTTGGGAGTGAAGAGTAGCCTTGGGGTGAAGGGAAAATTGGGACAACCACGTGTAGAGTCTCTCTTATTGGAAGAGAGAGAAAAATCATGGATTAAGGGGTTCATGTAGTTGTTATTGTAATTTAAAATGGGGGTCATAAGGAGAGTTTTGAGCTTGTGACCAATGAGGGTCATAAGGGTGGTTTACGGGTTGAGAAAGATGCAAAATTGAGCATATGTGTAGGCCTTGTGAAGGCATTTGTTATTATGTATTTTTAGCTTTATCCTCTTAGGTACTAGGTCCACATTCATCCATATGTTTTAAGTCACTTAATGGATTTGTGAAAGCCTTAGGTTGGGAGTTTTTTGTTGCATGCATTCTTGTAAAATGTTCATTTTTGCATGTGTATTGTGTTGGACTGTAACCCATTTGACATCTAGTTCTCCTAGCTCAGGGGTGGCCTTGTAAAGGCCTAGGTTGGGAGGTGAGCCTCCACGGTCTCCACAATATCTTTTATTTTAAGGTTTTATTTTTGTATCAAGGATGGAAAGATGGTGTGAAAAGAGAAGATCACAATGCTCTCTTTTGTTGCTAAAGATTAAAGTCTTCTTGCATATAGAGTTATTTCTCAAGTTGAATAAGATGTAGATTTTCTTGGTTAGGTAGTTGTTTAGAGAGAGAGAGAGAGAGAGAGAGAGTTGAGCAAAAAGGAAACTATTTAAAATCTCATTGTATTCTATGCATTATTTTGAGACATTTATCTATCGTGAAAATCAAAAGAAAAGAGTTGTGTATTGTAAATTTGTTTCCTTGAAATTATATGTTGTATGTTAGATAGTAGAGAATACAAAAATTGTTAAAACTATAAATATGTATTTTATCATTCATTGTTAGAATGTTGTTTGAAAAACTATATAAAAAAAAAGAAAAAAATAATAACACTTGATAATGTGAAAGCTAGCTTAAAATACCTTTTATTTTAATGTACTTATATATAGGTTTGTAAAATAGAAAAAAAAATTTATGCATGTGAATAAATACATTTGTAGACAAGCATTTACATTTATAGATTCATATTACAAGAGAATGATATATATATATATATATATATATATATATATATATATATATATATATATATATATATATATATATATATATATATATATATATATATATATATATATATATATATATATATATATATATATATATATATATATATATATATATATATCTGTGTGTGTGTTATTTTTTTCTATAATGGATTTATATATGTAATATACATGTATGTATATATATAAATCTGTTATAGAAAAAAATAATAGATAGGTATATATATAAAATACATATATATTTTTTTTTTAAAATATAAATATAAAAAAAGGGTTGGCTCACGGCCCATGGCGGCCACCCAAACTATGGCGGAAGCCAGGAGAGGGGAGGGGCATACACAACCCCTCCCCAAAAAATAATATGTATTATTTAAAAAAAAAATATTAAATATAAATCCTGAAATCAAATGAAATCTCTATTTCTTCTCTCCAACCCTGCAAAAACAACAAAACAAAACCTTCATCCTCCACCTGCAACCAAGAAAACAAAAGAGAAAAAAGAAAGGAGAGGAAAGAAAAGAAAACATGCCCAAACCCTAATTTTGAAATTAGGGTTAGGGTGGGGAGAAATAAGAAACAAGAGAAGGAAAATAGGTTTTGAAAATAAGATAACAATTCATAAGAGGTTTAAAAAAAAACCCGAATAGGGTTCGTATTAAGAAGATCATTATAACATTAGTTGTTTAGGTGAGAATTGTTATTTTCCACTTGACTTTTAAAATTAAAAGGCTATTCAATTATAAAAAGAAGTTTATACTTAATAAAGGGATAGACAAAATGATTTATATATCATGTAGTAAAATAATGCTAGAATGAGACTAGATAATGTTTATAAGATAAGGTTTAAAAATAACATGTTAATGGTATAATTAAAATTTGAATACAGAGTATTATTTTAAAATGACCTAAATTAATTTGAATACAATATAATATTTTTATATTAATATTTAAATGTGTCATTTAAATAAATAACTTGTTACGATATGCTTTTAATAAGATTTTATACTAATGATTTAATCATGCCAATTAATTTTATTAATGGTCTTTAATATATATTAGATCGTAAAGAGTTACAATAGATGGATCTATTCGTTTATTAAAGGGGCAATTAAAATGTTATTAATTTTAAAAACACGACCTTATAAATTATTAATGGATAATGTGATCAAATAAATTTATAGCCTTATAAAGTTTAAATTTAATTAATAAATGTAGTAGCACAATCCTAAGAGTCATAATGTAATTAATAAGATACAATAATCTCATAGTTATTAAATAATTGTATTTCATCAAAAGGCTTTATTAAAATTTCCTCTTACTTAAAATATAGTTATTCAGATTTAATTATTCAAACTAAGGGTAGTCGCCCTAGTAGAAAATGTGACTAACCCTATTGAGCCTTGTTGGCATATCAACATCATACAATACATTACTTAATTTAACATACTTTCAAAAAAATTGGTGTGTTTTTGCCTTAACTTTTTGACATGACATTTTGGTATCAGAGCTTTGTTTCAACCTTGGGAGCCTTAACCATTACGCTTTACTTAAAACTTTTTGTTGATCATATAGGATTCCTTTTGTTATGCGACAAGCTCGTAGACATGGATGAGGCCCTAGACATGCTCGCTCAACACAAGAGGATGTTGAGAAGGAAGCAAAGGTTCCCAGAGGGGATCATAGAACTCCCAAGAAACCACCTAACCCAAAATAGGATATTTTGAATGCATTACAAAACCTTATCAATATAATTCAACATAGACTACCACCAGTGGATCAACAAGAAGAACACTAGGGTGCAGAGGGACATAGGTCAACAACTAGAGAGCATAGTAGAAGCCCTCACCCTAGCTATGTAGAGAGAAAAGTTGACTATGAGGAAGAGTTAGTTCATATGCCAGAACCACCACCAAATATAGTGCTAAGGGTTATAAAGAGAACACTACAAGATCCAGGGGATTAGATTAGAGAGATACTTCACCTACAACCACCACTCTTTTTACGATCGACTGACAGGATATAAGTTGAGGCATGGATTTATAGTTTAGAGTGGTGTTTTGGATTGCATCCATATGAGAGAAATCTGAAGGCATATTTTGTGATTCATCTTTTGAGAGGGACTTCCTCTACCTGGTGGAGACAAAAGGAATGTAAGAGTAACCTAGTCATTGAGATTCTCACTTGAGACACCTTCTTGGAGAGGTTCAGAGATAGATACTTATCTGAGCATTTTAGGCATCACCACATTGATGAGTTCCATGATCTTTAATAGAGGGGGCTCATCGTATTGCAATATGAGAGCAAGTTCCTTGATCTTCTACCTTATGTTGATTACATGAAGGATGAGAAGTTGCTAGTTAACCACTTTTTTAGGGGACTAAATACAATGATATCAAGATTGGTACACATGGTAGCTCTATGAATCCTTCAGGTTATTGTGGAGAAAGAATTTATAGCATAGGATATTTAGAGAAAATCATATGATGCACAAAATCAGTCTCAGAATAGTAACCCTACACCACCAAAATTTAGGGTTCAGAAAACCCACTGGAAGGGTAATCATAGATAGTCATTAGGGTTTTATAAAACCCCTCACCCTCATCAATAGTCTCAATAGAATAAGAGGCAGAGGCCACCATAGGGACATTAGGGCTCTAAGCCCAAGTAGTGGTAGTTAGGGGGTCCTAAGAGAAACTAGAAACCATAGGTTCTAGAGACACCTCTGGCTCAGACTCAACAATCCACCAAGGGTGGTTTCAATGGGTCTAGTAGGACTAAAGGACAATATTATTCTAGGCCATAGGGAGTTCACACTCAGGGACTTGGACCATGTTATACTTGTGGTACAATGGGGTAAATAGATAGAGAGTCCATAGGGTCAGATGGTAGGCAGTCAATGTATGGAAGCATTAGAGCCTATATTTGGGGACATGGGTAAGTCCCACAGGGTATTCACAATAGTTGCTAAGTTCCAGGTAGAGCATTAGGCCATAGTGATAGAGACCACATGTATGATCAGAGGTAGTAGTGTTACTATCCTATTTGATTCAGGAGATACTAATTCTTTGATTTCTCCATTGGTTGTGGAGCATTGCGGGCTAGTGGAAACTAGACATTATGTCAGTTGGGAAGTTGAGTTAGCATCAGGAGATAGAGTGTCCATTAAATTAATGGTTAAGGATTGTTAGGTGGAGATTGGTAATATGAACACCATGGAAAACCTTTGTATTACAACTTTAGGATCTTATGGCATTGTACTTGGCATGGATTGTCTTTATGCCCATAGAGCCAATATTAATTGTCAACTAATAAATATTGAGTGTTGATGAGACTAAAGTTGGTCTTTGTTTTATGATATTTTATGCTCTATTCCTAAACATTACTAAAACATTTGTGCAACTTTTTAAGTGCTTAATTTTGTAATCCTGCAAAAATAGAGGTAATCCTTGTTAGTATACAATTTTTTCCCTCTTCTTTAAATTAACCTAATGCTCTTTCAAAGAATGAAGAGAAGAAAAGAATAACTCAATACTAACAAATGAGTTGTTAAAACCCAACTCTGTGCAAATTCACAAGGTGCAACCCCTCGCTAGTGGATTTTCAATAGGATTTTATTAACAAAGAATGAATAACATGCGTGCCTTTAAACAGAAAACACATAAGGAAAAACACTCATTCCATCACCATGAAAAAAATGTGCAGAATAAAAGAACATTCACTTATGACATAATCAAAAGATTCACTGCTTAAAACCAAATCCATCCACTAATTCCCTTTGTTGCTTCAAGCATAAAATCAACCAATATAACAGTCAAGCCTTCTTCAAGTATAATTTATTTCCACAGGAAAACAAACCATACTTTGATAAATAATAGTATCTACCATTCCAAAAGCTTAATCACATATATAAAACCATAGGATAGCATATATGTTCTATTATATCAGTTTCAGAAACTTAAAACATAGACTTCATGAAAATAGTTTCAAAAATCTTAGAGAGCCGAACCCCTAATCAGTTTAAAGTTTTTGCAATAAATAGCCACGCAGGGCCTTGATAACTAACTTCATAAAATTATCTTCTTGAAATTAAAAATTCTAAATCTAAGAAACTACCCTAGCAGTAAGCATAAAAACTGGATTGGGACTCAAAAATGCCTTTAACTACTGCCAAGTGTCCCTGACGGTTACGGAGCTGAGGCTGCTACAAGTTGCGCTGCTTTCCAATCTTCGAATGAGGTGGTAAATGCAGATATTATTGGCTAATGTGGAAAACCAATAACATCAATCCTATGCTTCCAGACTTCACTTTCCTTGTTGAGCTTGGTAACCTTTTCGTTATGCATGACCAAATGATTTTGCTACAGAATCATCATTGATTCTATCCACACAGCTTTTGTAAAATGTTCATCTGTAGGCACCTTCATTCTTTTGATTTCATCAAACCAGGTGCCTATGTTTTTGATTACCTGCTCAACCTGCATATCAGACTCCCCTGGAGCCTCCTGACACCACTCATTGATCCATTTTATATCACTAGAGAGGATCTCCTTTATTGTTTTTTGCTTTTTCTCAAGATTCCTAATTTTAGTAATTCCCAAGACCATTGCTTCATTTCTCCACTCGATACACTCTTTTATGACATATAGGACTTTATCATCTAGCCCTGGCACTGCTTTCTCCTTAAGGAACTTCTGTAAACCATATTCTTCAACCTCTTCAATCCAATGAAGTTCTCTAACCCAAGTAGTCTTTTCTAGCTCCCATTCTTTGATCCTAGCTTCTATCTTCTTTATTAGGTGCTCTCCTTCATTATGGGCTTGACCTAAATCATTTAACATTTTAACAGTCTCTGATTTCACATGCTCAATCTAGTCATCAAATGCTTTGCTCACTGCTTTACTACTCTGAACTTGATCAAGGAAACGTTCGTTATCAGGCGACTTCATGTCAATTGAAGCAGGCATTTCACTTAGGGGAAATGGTTCAGGATGTTGAATGACATTTATATACTGAGTCATACTCTTTATTGCCTCTTTCAAGTCCTATTTATCTCTAGCATCTTTCCAGACCCGACTAGCGATCTTCTTATTTGACACTTTGAAAAACCTCATGTCGGCAGATCTAGTGTCCTTTCCCAAATCTACCTTGGATACTTGAAAGTCCTGAGCTGAGGCCTCTTCAACTTTATCACCTACGAGCTTTGCAATTTCTGCCACCTAGCGGCCACTGGCTTTGTCAAAATCAATCCTTGATTCCATCTTTGGCTTCTTAACCTTAGATGTTTTCCCCAAATATTTACTTACCACATCTTCAATAGGCACTGACAAAGGAACCATGTTCCTTTTCTTGGTTGTTGGGGTTTCTAACCATGGTGGAGCAGAAGAGGATTTCTTCTATGTGTCATACTTACTAAGAAGTGCCAGTGAGTCCATAAGAGTGTTTCCTATTTCTTGTGGTGCTTGTTGATCATCTGCCATCTCAGGTACACTATGATCTTCTATTTGTACTACTTCAAGATCAGGATCAGAAACATCTAAATCCATGATGACGCTAGGAATAACTTTTTTCTTCTGAGACCTTTCCGTCACCCTTACACTTGACCGGGTCACTCGGACTTCAGGTTCAACTGGGTGTTGAACTTGAACTTGAACTTGAACCTGTGGAGAAATTTGTTCAAGTTCAAGTTCAACTTTAGATTTGGCCTTCCCTGCACAAGGTTGATTAACACTTAAGTTAGTCAAAATAGAACTTTTCTTTTCTGAACGCTTCTTCTTGATTTTCACTTATCCTTTAGAGGACTGCAAAGGAGTATCAGAGGCTCTTCTAGTTAACAACCATGCTTCTATTCTCTCAATCACTCTTTTTATTTTATCATGCAGATCATCTTCTTTGGGCTCTGACCAATCAAATTCAGGGATGGGAAGAGCTTCAACTTTCTCCAAATATAGGGAATCTAGAATATCAACTTCATTATCTTCCTCTATCCCGTCCATGTTCATATTCAACCTGAAAGTAATGATTTGTCTCAAAGTGAACTGAGACCATAATCTTTTCCTCACCTCCAATTCATCAGGGCAACCAATCCAAAAATCTTCTAGCTTTGGGAGATGCATAAAGGTCTCTGGTACATTGAGATTTGTTCCTGCAAAGCCTCAGTAGTCAAAATTCACCCTGGGAATATAATTCTGTAAACAAAAAGCATTCAACTCTTCTTTCATAGCCAAAGCATCCTGGAAACTCTTACATTCCTAACTCAATCGGGAAAAGAATACCTGAAGATTTTCTTGGGGTCCTAGCCTTTTGCTCAACTAGAACCAGCTACTTGCATAGCTCCATTAGGACTATATCATTTAAATAGAATCTAGGGAGTTTGAAGGGTTCTCCACCAAATGCTCCTACCCTGAGATAAGTAAACTTTGAGAACTGAATGAAATGATAGTCGTACACATTGATTACCTGCTTGGCCTCTTCAGAAAGTCTAGAATTATCTTTACCTCTCAGCTCAAACACCAACTTTCCTAAAAATCTATCATTTACCAACTTATAGATGCTAGGAAACTTCTCCTTCCATAGGCATGTGAAATAATCATACACCGTCATATCGTTTGTCCACACCTCATGAGGCAACCCCTCCCAGACTTGGCAACAGGCTAAAACATAAATTAGATAGGATGACATATAAAATGCAGACAAATTACTAACATTTAAGAGTTCCTTATGAAGCTTCTCCGCTATCAGGTTCACCCAGTCAATGAATTTATCCCCTTCTATAATCTTCTGAATAAAACAAAACATCCAATTTTCCCAATGAAAATCATGTGAATTCCCTTTTACCCTATTTAGCAGGAGTACCATATCTGCTATGTCTTTGCGGAGGTGCTCAACTATAAGAGGCTTTGGCAACCTAGACCCACCTTTCTTTGGTTTCACAAGCCATACTTGGGCTATAGAAGAACTATACCTTTTCTTCTCTGCATCGTACACTTGTTCTGCTTCTACAAATGTCCATGGCTCATATGGTTCTTTCTCTGGAATACGCAGGGCCACCATTATTGTTTCTCTGCTAATTTTAACCAAAATCTCCCCTGACACATCCCTAATGCACCTATCCTTTGCGTCATATTTATTAGCACATTCCAACACCAGCTTAGGACAAATCAGAGCTGAGGGAAATGCAACCGCCTCTAAAAGTCTGCTTCCTAATAACTTCCTAGAAAAAGTTCCTTCTAAAGCGGTTCGTACTCTATCACAGAGCTCCCCAAGATTTACATTTAACAAGAAGGTATCTCCTATTTCTGGAAGGGAAACTAGCAGGTGTGTTCTACTCTCTTCTTTAGGAAGTTTCAGATGAAACAATGGCATCTTAACAATATCAAGGGAAAAGATTTGCAACACAGAATGAGCCTTTGTAATCTGAAAACTGCAAAGAGAAAGAAAAACTCACCGCTTTCCCGTGCACAATTTTTTGCAAATTTTTGCCACCAATTCCGTCACTCCTTCTCCTTCTCCAGGAAAAAATAACTTAACAGAGAAGCCTTAATCAATCAACATTTATTCAAAAATACTGTAAGATCTCAAAAATCCTCAGGGCATACTTGTAATAAATATCACAACTGAAGGAATGATTGATTTGATAGGCTAAGCTACTTGTAATTAATCCGCTAGGTGTTTCGGCATGAAAATCTCAATTCCCAAGGAAAGTACCCGATCTCCATATCTGCATATTAATTACTCCCTCTACGTCACGCTGTCATTTCCAATTTTCACATGCATGAATTATCTAATCAGATAAGACAACCTTTGTATGACAGTTTCCACTTCTGAGTAAACACTTAGAGCACTACAAAATAGAATTCCTCTTTTTGAAAATTGGACAAACCCGCCAACTTTCCTGTACATAAGCTATCTTTTTACAATCATGAACTTTAACTTGAACTAACTTAAGGTTCGAGACTAGGTTCAAGTTTAGGTTCATCCTTGAGACCGACTGATCTTTTAAGAAACCAAAAAACATGAGTATTATAAGACTTAGAAGCGGGAAATGGTTTGAACTTGAACCTGAACCGATTTCATAGAAGTTCAACTTCAACTTCAACTTCAGGACTTTCACTTACTAAGACTACACTTGAGGGTTTTGAGAAAAAATGAGGGTAACAATCCTAACATTGCCCGCACCTACTAAAAAAAGAAGATGTTAGATCCTTTTTAAGACATGCTGGATACTATAGACATTTTATTCAAAACTTTAGTCAAATAGAAAGTCCACTGTACACTTTTCTTACAAAAGATGCTAAATTCACATGGACCCCAACTTGTGAAGAGTCATTCCTGCAGCTTAAGAAACTTCTTACAAGAGAACTAGTATTAAAAGGCCCTGCTTGGACTTTGCCATTTCATATACATACTGATGCATCTGATTATGCAATAGGAGTTGTCCTAGGCCAGAAGTTTGAAAATGCTATTTACTACATTAGTAAAAATCTACATGGTCTAGAGTTAAACTACACAGTCACTGAAAAAGAACTATTAGCAGTAGTCTATGCTCTAAACAAGTTTGGGCACTATGTAATAGGATACACCATATTTTTTCATACTAATCACGCTGCAATAAAATATCTTATGAACAAACTTGCCATTTCAAGAAGATTAGCAAGATGGTTACTTTTGTTATAGGAATTTTATCTCACAATAGTAGACAAGCTAGGAAAAGTCAATGTAGTAGCAGACTATTTGTCCATATTACAACATGTAGATACATATACCTCATTGATAGATGACACATTTCTAGATGAGCATTTGTTCCACATTGCTATCAAGACTCCATGGTATGCCGATATAGCAAACTACCTTGTAGTCGATAAGATGCTTGCACACTTTTCTCCAAAGGATAGGAAATTGCTAGTAGAAAAGAGCTTTTAGTACTCATGGATTGATAACACATTATTTTACACCGGCCTAGACCAGGTCATGAGAAGATGTGTCAGAGAAGATGAGACCTATGATATTTTGCATGCATGCCATAATAAACCCTATGGAGGACACTTTGCAGCAAAAAGGAAAATAATGAAGGTGTTAACAATAGGCTACTATTGGCCAAAACTTCACAAAGATGTAGCCAATTATACTATATTATGTGATAAATGCCAAAGGATGGGTCACCCTACAAAATCAGATGAAATGCCTCTACACCCACAAGTAGTTATCACACCATTTGATAAATGAGGAATGGATTTTATTGGTCCTATAGACCCTCCATCTAATGGAAAATCATAGATTTTGGTATGCATAGATTATGTAACAAAATGGGTACAAGTGAAGGCCATGAAGCATGCCCATGACAACAAAGTGGTAGCATTCCTATATGAAGAAATATTCACTCGCTATGGTGTACCAAGAGAGCTAGTGACTGATCAAGGAGCACAATTTACATCTAATTTAATAACATACCTCATGAATGAATACAACATCAGACATAGAAAATCCAGTCCATACCACCCACAGGCCAATGGTCAGGCGAAAGTCACCAACAGAGAAATTGAAGGAATCCTCACAAAAACAATTCAACTCAACTGCTGAGATTGGAGCAGTTGTCTATTAGAAGCAATATGGGCATACAAAATCACATGGAAAACAACAACTAGACTAACTCCATTTGAACTACTCTACAGAAAAATAGCCATGCTACTGATTGAATTTAAACACAAAACATTGCGGACCGCTTTGAAGTTGAATATGGACCTTCCTGTAGCTCAGCATAAATGCTTGCTGAATCTCAACTCTTTGGATGAGATGCATAAATCTACATTGGAGCCCACAGAGATAGTCCAAAAATAAATAAATAAATGGCACAACTCCCACATAAAGAACAAACAATTCAAAGTAGGTGATTGGGCACTATTGTTTGATTCCAGATATCAAGAAACACAAGGCAAATTACAAACACGATGGCTAGGCCTATATGAGATAACACATATTTTTGCAAATGGCGCAGTTCAACTGACAACAATTGACCCAATATAATTCAAATTGTTGGTCAATGGCCATAGACTCTATCTATACCATCAACCACAAACCAAGGCAGAGTTCTTGTAGCAATTCCAAGAAGCCAAGACAACAACAACAAAGGTAATCATTCCTGCAACAGAAGGTGACAACCTTCTTCCTGCAACTTCACCCTAAGATACTTTCAAGTATGACCATAATAAAAACTTCATTTCAAATGAAGTATCATTCCACATTCACTTTCTTAATTTCTCTTTCCAGCACACCTTATTTCTTTATCTTCCACCCACACAAACTCCATGTCACCCACTTTCTTTAATTTTCTAAGCTTTCAATAAATTCCACGATAGTACATAAATACATCCAGGGATGGTACATTTCATGACAAAATTGATTCTCATCCTTCAAGCACATACCAAAAACATCATGATAGGTACAACTATTCAATTTATTTAATTAATTTCCACTTTTAACACACAGATTTTGAAAATAATATCTCATACTGCATATATCTATATATTATGGCATTACACCAGTTTTCTATCCCATGCGAAGGAAGACAAGTGTGGACACTTGTCATCCTTTCGTACGGGGGATAAAAGTGTATTAATTTCCAAGTTGCTATTTTTTGTACCTATCGTTTCAACTTAAGATTGCATGTCAACTAAATCTATACTTAAGTGTTGTGTCATTAAGTCCTTGCAATGTTTACACAAGTAGTGTACCTAAATTTATAGATTATTCTTGATTCCTGATTGACGTAACCCTAGATGACATAATAAAACTTGTGTGAGAGTTAATTACACTTAAAAACATAATTCCTTGCTGTAAAGTGTCATTATCATTCATATTGCCCAATTTTCAAAAATAAGTATGACACAGAGTTTGAAGGGCGTTGAAGTTGAAGTGTAGTTAGGTGCCAAATTGAAGGGAATTTCAAAGGAATTTAGGAAATTTTGGGTTTCAGAGCAAATGGAAGTTGTGAATTAACAAACTGAGAAAGAATTTTGAGGAAATAATTTTGCATAATGGGAGGATAGTTGATGTGGCATGAATCTATGGTTCGTACCATTTTATTAATTGATGTAGAAGATGTTTGCAAATTTCATGCTTGCGGATGGCTTGGCTATTTCTTGAAATTAATAGATTTTGATGAGGATGTGGCAGCTGAGTTCATGAACACATTTGAAGAAGGGGAAGAAAATGTCTAGGGAGTGACTATTTTAGCAATGGAGGAATGTATTGCAGAGGTGATAGGCTTGCTAAGAGTTGGGGAGCATTACCCCAATGAGCACAATGTTAGTTTGGCGCAAGCTCAATTCACCCAACCTTCCATTGGAAGTAAATAAGCAAGGATTTAAGAGAATGTCACTACCTGCTCCATACAACAAGATGGATACACACATTATAAGGTATTTCACATTCAAAGGGAGATTTTCCCATTTACATGTGTATCATTTCAAATTACTTAGATGCACTAGAAATAATCTTCAAGTGAATGTTCCAAATTTTATGCATAACATGCTAAGTATAAGTGCTGAGGAAACTCAAAAGGGTAAAACAAATTCTATTTCACATCATTCCCTAGTCAAAATTCTAGTTGAAAGATCTCTTAGGGATGTCTCTCCTCTGGAATGGAAAGAATTTGTTAGGGTCAAAACCTTGCAGCCCTAGAATGAACCTATTGAGCAGCTAGTTCTTGAGAATGAAATAGCCCCTGAACTAGTTGGAATACCCCAAGAAAGAGAGTATGAGAATATCAATGAAAAAGAACCTTCTCCTATCCTAAGAGATAATGCACCTACATCATCTCAAAGAAAAGGGAAATGAAAGGATGATGAAGGAACTTTAGTTCCTGAAACAGAATCCCAAAACCCTACGGTCTCAAAAAATAGAAAGAGGAAATTGGCTCCTACAGCAACTACTCCTACAACAGAGAGACCGAAGAAAGTTGGTAAAAAGAAAATGGTTGAAGAAAAAGAAACCCCTTTGAGAAGAAGTTCTAGGATGAGGGGACAAGCTCCTCAGGTTACCCTAGTAAGTTAAAATGTTCCATTTGAGATGCCTATTACAGATTCTCATGTTGACTATGTCATAGTTGATTATCCAATTCAACCAACTTGCCCAGATCCTCCACAAAATGTAAGTGATCCATCTCTTGATGAGCCTCCCTCAAAAAAATTAGGCCTGAGGAAAGCACACAAATAATTCAAGAGGACTATCATGAAGACCTTCAGTTGCTTTAGTCACCAGTCTATTCCTATACCCACAGTGCCATAGTGCCTTTCAGAAGGACTTGGTACATAGACTATCTAGAACAGGCTCACATTACATAGAGAAGACAAAGAACTCAATTAGAGGAGCCTGGCCTACATACATTACAATCCATTCTCTTTATCTTATACACCCAATTTTTCTTCAAGAAGACTATGTGGGGAGAGGAGAAGAAAAAGATGAAAAGGGAAATTCATGAGCAAAGAAGAAATTGAGCACCTAAAGGAACAAATAGAGAAATAAAAATAGAAAATGGATCACACCCTAAAATTGGCTGGCCAGATCATAGCCTGTAGGACTCCCCCAAGGGTTTATGCTATTATTTAAAAGAACAGTTCCTTAAGTTCTAGTTAATGATGACTATCCAGAATAAGGATTTTGAGTTCAAAACAACTGAAGATTTTTATGGTTTATATCAGACACTGCTTGTTTGGCAACAAAATTTTCTTTGTGAATTATATCTTCAAAATTTCATGATTCCTAATGAAATTGATTGGAATCCCTTGCTCTATATAGGGGATGTACATTTGAAAGCATTAATGTCTTAGATGCAAAATGAAGCTAACTATGATAGGCAACTGGATAATTATAGAGACTAGGAAAAATCTAAGCCTTTACCTTTAAGAGCTGAATCCAGTAAGCCAAATGTTCTCTTAAGAGATTGGTTAACACTCACTTATGGAAAGACAACACCTAAAACTAGAGACAAGATCTTTTCTATCAGAGATAAAGTCTACAAAGAATATCAGGGATTACCTTATTTTACATTCCAAAGATCCCTAATTGGAGTGAGGAGTAGATGGAATAGATTTCCTAAGATTTTCAAGAAATCTAAACCACACAGTTGAATTAATTTTGAGGCAGCAGTGAGAAGGGCAATGAATTACATGCAACTAGGGAGACAAATTAGGAGAGAACTTTGGTGTCCTCTAACCTTTCAACTACTGATGCTCCTATTCCCATTATATAACATCAACACTACAAAATTGGACCAGCTATAGGAAGATCATCGAATGGACTACTAGGAGTGAACCAGAGGATTTTACTATACTTTCAAGAGTAAACAAAGAGGCAAGACAAAGGTTGGAGATTTTAGAATAGTTGCCAAGAAGTGTAATGCTTGAGGACAAGCATTATAGT
Source organism: Chamaecyparis obtusa (assembly GCA_027943335.1). Taxonomy (NCBI): domain Eukaryota; kingdom Viridiplantae; phylum Streptophyta; class Pinopsida; order Cupressales; family Cupressaceae; genus Chamaecyparis; species Chamaecyparis obtusa. The sequence goes on from BSBK01003400.1 coordinate 122,763, forward strand.
TGTTGGGGGGCAAAATGATGAGACCTAAAGTTGGTCTTTATTTTATGATATTTTAAGATCTATTCCTAAACATTCCTAAAACATTTGTGTAACTTTTTAAGTGCTTAAGTTTGTATATATAATATAAGTACAGTTAGATCCCCAAACTTGTGGGTAAGAAATAGTAGACACACCTTGCTAACACTATATATATATTATAATATTTCATATAACTATTTTAATGTGTGTCTTAATATTTGGATGAAATTGATTAAGTTGAGTCTTGAATATGCATGCATACACTACTAATCTACTAGGATTGAAGGAGCAGCTAGAGAACAAATCGGTTGCATTGATGAAGGAGTGATTATGTTTCAGCCACGATAAGAAGAACCATTAAGACAACCATGGGACATGCTTATAGAATTGAAGGAATGAATGTCTCAGGGAATATAGGGGTATGACCATGCTAAATCTCCTCCAAAATCAATATTCTGTTGAGATGGTTGTTTGGTCTTTATGATCTTTTTTTGTTGATTGACATGTTCTCCTTCCTTCATGGATGAATCGGTCAAAGTTTATTTTAATGTTTAAATGTCAATTCTCTATATATAGGGAGATGATTGATGGAAATCTAGTTAGACAAATAATGGTATTATTGTTGTATTAAGAAGCAAGTTACTCCTTGGACTTGTGTTCTGTTATGTTGTAATCTATTTTTTTTGAAATATATGAAATGAAGGAGTAATTTGAATTATCTTTTGTGTTTGTAGTTAATCAAAACCAACCAAGGGGGGGCACTTAGGAGGTGGAGAATATTAGAGTAGAGAAAGTAGTTTAATTGTTTTCAGTATTTGAAGTAGTGTTCATTGCTTGTTCCTATAGCATAATATTTGTGCTTGTTCTTGTATCATATGCAGAGATAGCCATAGTACATGTATTGGAATGATAGGATAGGTTAGAGTTAAATTTATGATTTCTTACATCAGTTCCTTTGTTCAGCTGTGTATTTTACTTTCCTACAACAATAGCTTAGTTCTTTATATGTATTATCCTTTCCAGCAGCTTAAGTAAGATGACTTTATGAGAGGCTTAGTGCACCAACTATGTTGTCCCATTTCAAGTATATGTCCTTGGATTGACAATTTAAATGCACTCTGTGATAGGGAAATAATACCTAGTCTGAATACACTATTCCTAGGGAAAGCTTTGGTGTAATTATTATAACCTATTATGGGGTTGTTGAGTGTGAATGATGAATCTAAAATAACCATTGTAGAACTAATGGAAAAGAATAAAACACTCACTGAGTAGATGAACATAATAAAGAAAGATTAAGAGGCACAAGGTATTAGAATGGGTGAAATAATTGAATCAAAGAGATCAGCTGAAGATGTAAAAAGAATGGAAGAAGAAGACAAGAGACAAGTTGAGGCAAGACTAACTGAAAAGGATGATAAGATCATGAGAATGACACAAACACATTATGCTATGACCAACCAACTACTAAATGAAAATAATGAGATAGCCAAGAATGAATCTGAGACTCAAGAATTAAGGTATGAGGTTGAAAGATTGACAATAGAACTAAAATCAGAAAAGGAAGCAAATGAAGTACTGAAATAGAATGAAGAAACATTAAGGAAGTTGGATGAACAACTTAGAGGTCAGAGACAACCAAGAGATACAACTAGACTTGGGTTCACTGAAAATAGAACTACCGAGAAGGGAGAGTCCTTAAACCAATTTGCCAACTGAGACAGTGCTACCCCACTGAAGATAAAGAAACCAATTTGTTACTATTGTGGGAAACTTGGTCATACAATTAATGTTTGTAGGAGAAAAAGAGGTAAACCACTGAGCATTGCTAAATTTGATGATTATTGTTAGAATTGCAACAAGTATGGACAATAAGCATTTGAGTGTAGATCAAGGATTGCTAACAATACAAGGAAACCAAAATTCAATAGTTACTGCAATACTTGCAATAGATATGGTCATAAGTCTGAAGATTGCATGTCACAAAGAAAGAATGTCAAATGGCTAGCTAAATGACATAATACAACAAACAATTGATAAGGCTCAACAATACCATGGGACTACAACACAAGAATTTCATGTATAGCATTTGGGAGATATGGACACATTGCAGAAAATTGCATATTGATGCATGGTAGAAATAACAAAAGATCATGAAGAACTCTTGGAATGGAATGTTTCCATTGTCACAAGGTAGGTTACTTAGCCAAAGATTGCAGGTACCGAGGCAAATCTCCAACTGAGGAAAAGACAAATGACACATCACAAGTGAATGTTGAAGAAATAAGAAACCAAATGAATAAAATATGGAGAAAGAAGTCTCTAGATGATGCAACATCATTTGGAACAATCGATGACACCTCATCCTCTGGATCAGTTGCACCTATCTTGACCTAATCGGTTAAAGGTATGAATAGGAATTGCGAGTCAAATTTCAATCATAAATTGGTTCCTAAAATTTGGGCAAAGATCCATATAGGCATATTTGGATGCATTTGGACATATATTGTGAAGTTAACATTTCATGTTTGATCAGTGAAAGACAATGTTATTTTCTTTCATTCAGTAAAAGAAAGTATAATTTGAAAAGTGAGTTGGTGACAAAATTTATTGCTATTTTTCTAGCCATTGGAAACCCTAACTGAGGAAAAAGTATAAATAGACTCTTTTGTTAGTCATTTTCACCTAACATTTTCAAAGAGCATTTGAGAGCATTGTAGAGTTAAGTCATTTGAGGAGCATTTGAGCAATTGTCAAGGTAATTCTAACCATATATAAGCATTATTTAGCATATTTGAGTGATTTTTGGTGTGTGCCCTAGTTATGGAAGCGTGATCAATTTGTTTCACATGAAACCCTACTTCAATCAAGTAGTGATACATCCAAAATTATGGCACCTAAGGTACAAAATCATATTATTGTTGAGAAGGTTGATCCTATCAACCCCAAATAGAAGATTCCTCCCGTGAAAGCCTACTAGACAAAATGGGAGCTTTGCCATCTATTTGATGAAGGGTGCTCCCCTTAATACCACAAACACATAACAGAAATAGAGAAACAACAACAGTAATATGCAAGAACAGAAAATTGGCTTCTTATTATCTCCACAAATGTGGAATTACAAACTTTCAGAATTACAATATGCAAAGCCCCATGGGCATTCCCTTACAATATTCTGTAGGACAAAGCCTCGAATTATTGCCCAGATCTACTACCCAGAACTATTCTGAACTGCCTAAGACAATAATACAGCCTTCCTTATATAGGCAATTTTTCCACCGCCTGGGAAGGTTCCAGAATTTTAGCCAATAAGGCCGACCAAACTTAGAATTATTTTATTTTACATTTTATTACATCATAGTCGGCTCAAGATAACCTTTGAAACCCGAACAGAAATTTTGAAGAAAATTATTTTTCGCCGTTTCAGGTGGCCCAACTTCCGAAGACCATAAGTCATCACCAGTTGACCCGATCGGCTATTATAACCCCATTTTAGAAATGCCACGAAGCGCTCTACAGGCTTGACCAGCACAAGCGCCCGTCACCCAAATTTTTGACCTCATCCGGGGCCTCTAAAGCCTTCAAAACTGAGTTCAAAGTTTCTGTACCCTGCTGCCAATATCGAAAATCTTCAATATCTTCCAATATACACTTGATCTGGCAATGAAACTTTACTGGCAGACTTACATGACCAAAATGAACCTCCAAGAAAGAAATTAGATCATTCTGAGCACAGATGAAAATTACCAAAAATAGTAACTTTCCATAAATAGCAGCTCTGCACAAAATAGCCCTTATTGAAAATAAAAACAGAAATATTTTTGGGTGATGCAAGATTGCTCTTACACCCAGGATGCTCCTGCATCACTATTCCACCAAGATTCATTTTGATCAAAGACATCTGTACTTTTATCCACTACAAAATTGAGGAAATTTGTCAAGCGAACATTGATACATATTTCTATAGTTTGTGTGAAAATGGGAATTTGAAGGATGAACATATCCACCTAGAGGCTAAGGGTTTTATGCATGCCCTGCATATTCTTAGTATTTTTGAGATTGAGTGGATGAGAATTGTGTTAAGCTGAGTGCATGATCAATTTATGTGGCTAGATCAACCAGTCAAAATTATAAATGATGCTCTACATATTGTGACTGGATACCCAATCGGTGACAAACCGAAGGCAAACAACTAGACCGACAAGAACAAGCTATGTGAATTGACAAATACTGAGTGGGACATAAGAGGTCTTAAGTTATCTATTATGGAAGATCCTGAACTCAAATTTGTATGCATCATATCATACCAAATCTTTTGATCTTCTTGAGTGGACAGTGTACCATGTGGAGCAGTGGACTTAGCATACGAAATTGTCAAGAAGAATATGAAGATTGATCTTTGTGAAATCCTGTTGAAGCAATTTCATCACAACATGAACACAATCTAGAAAGCCAAGACCAACACATTGAAGTTTGGTTCTTTGTTGGTATGCATTTTCTTCTACTTCCAAAACTTCTTTCCATCTATCAGTAATGTGAAGAAACCAATTATCTATTAGATTAATGAGTATACCAAAAGTTTAGGAGATAACTTTGATATTGTCATGAATTATTATTTTAACAAATTTCAAATAAGGATGCATAAGAAATTCAGAATTCCACCTCAACTAGTGGAAGATCACCAATATACTATATATTTTAAGGTTGACATCGACACATGTATTTTGAAAGCTATTGAGCCAAGGACTATTTGGCTACAATCGATGGGATATGAGATTGATATTGATACAAGATCACAACATATTAAAGCCCCACTAGCTAAACTTGTGGATAAGAGAGAAAAATGCTATGGAACTTATGAGGAAGTTAAGGAGAAGATAAAACTAGGTATCTTGATACCTAAGGCTCAAAGGAAAATAAGTAGAATGATTACTGATCTATTAAAAATTCTTGGAGTTAGTATTGAAGAAGATGAAGATGGACCATTTGAAAATAAGGGAAAGAAACCAAAAGTGGAAAAGCAACTGAGCCCCAAGAGAATAAGACCCCTAACAAGGTCTACAGATACACCGAGGAAACCTAAGCCCAAGAAACCGAAACTGAAAACATATGTAAGGGTAAAGAAAACATCTACCAAACCAAGAAGAAAACTAAAATTGCAAGAGGATAGTGAAACTGAGTTTGAAGATTTGAGTAAATTTAAAGTTGTGTAGAACCATCCCTCAAAACTAAAATTTTTTGATGAATTTATAGAGAATCCTAATAAGTATGGAGGGTTTGGAGGATTAAATATACTAAGTATGATATGAGGAGTGATGAAGACAAGGTAAAGATAGAGGATGCATTTGTTTTTACATTGCACAAATTCATGACAATACTTGTTGAAATTGCCAACTGACTACCTGATGATCTCTATAATAAAATTGATGCAAGATTTCATGCAATGACATTTGAGAAAAAAATGAGGGAAAGATCTCTAGCAATAATTGTACCTAATTTGGCATTACCCGAGATCAAGGAAGCATTGAAAAACCACTCTAGAAGATTTCTTGTCAAAGGAAGATCTTTAAGGATCGTGGTCGCAGAACTATAAGAAGTACAAAAAGAAATTGATGAAACATGGAGAAAAATATTCTTCCTAGACCAATCAACCAAGACTGAGGTACAACATGATAAGTTACATCCTATTGATTTAATATAAGACAAAGATGAGGTGATAATTGAAGACATCATAGATAAAGATCCAGATGAAGAAATAAGATAAGATGATGTGATGGATACCGAGAATAAGGACACCGAATACATGGATATTGATGATACTGCTATTGCTAAGCTGATGGATGAAGATCCAATTTTACAACAAGTTAATGATTATTCTGAGGTTCATGAAGTTGTTTCTGAAGTTGCAAAACAAATTCCTATAGATGCAGAGAATAACTCCACCAAACAATAGAAGGAGACTGAATAGAAAGCAACCAAGGAAAATAAGGAAATTGAGAAAAATACAAAACAACATACTAATTAGGTTACCTCTACCAAGACTATAGGACATAAACAACAAGAAGACATGAAAGAATAGGGGAAATAAAAGGGGAAAGAAAAAAAGAAGAAAGAGGAAAAACAAGAAGAAAGGAAAGAAGAAAAACAAGAAGAAAGAAAAGAGGAGAAACAAGAAGAAGAAAACAAAGAAGAGAAATAGGAAGAGAAGAAATAAGAAAAGAAAGAAGAGAAAAGAGAAGAAATAATAGAAGATACTAAAACTGAGGCTACATCTGATGCCATTAAGGCATCACATTCCCCTAAATTTTCTATTGGTGAAAGCATTATGGTTGAGAAGAAGAAGACAAAGAAAATAAAACATGAGAAAACTAAACTTCACTTGAGCAAACTAATTATAATACCTAAGGTAGACATCTCTTCACTTAGTCCAAAGGAATTATCTGAATTCAAAGATCTACTGAAGATGAAAGCAACCCAAGATAAAATTTTGGAAAAGAAAGAAAAGACTGGTGTGCTAGAAAGTGTCAAGGATATACTACACCAAATTGTTCCTGATGCACATGTCAATGAGACGAGTAGTCTACTTAGTCAACTATAGGAGTTGGTGAAGCAAGTTAAAGAACTTGGTACCGAAATCACTGAGTACCTAATGAAAGTTCATGAGAAGAAAATGGAACATAAAATACTTGAGCATATACTAAAGAATGTTACATTGGATAAGGTGTCACTTTATGAGTTGATTACAGATTTGGAAAATAAGTTGCATGATATTCATTCATTATTGTTACTCAAAATTACAACATACAATACAATAAGCATAAATAGGAAAAGGTTGCATTTGTTTGTCTAATTAACACTACCTTGCAGGTTTTGTTAGTTTACATGTCATTATTGCATTTATTCTAGATGTCATCATTCTACTCTAAGTATTGATCAAATATTCCAAAGATTTCAAAATTCATAAATGATCATTATATTGTGCATTCAAACTGATTACAGTATACAAATATCATTTCGTGTTCCATATTTCATATCAATAAGTAGAGTACATTTGTAGAGTTGTAAAGAAAAGATTGAAGTATGGAATAGGGGTCCCATGCATTGCCTTTGTGTTGGTTTGTTGTCAGTTGGTTGTCTGCTAAGTCTCAGGTTCCAGGCTCTTCAAGGTTTGGGTCTTCATTTGCATTTAGGTCTTTAGGGTTCATATCTACATAAGAGAGAAAATGTGGTTAGATCATGTTGGATCTAAGAAATGCATAAGAAACAAATAGCATACTGTAACAATCAAATTTTCAATACTGCATATCAATCTAAAAACTAAATGCAATAAGGAAATGTACACTAACACTCACTACAAGGTAGTATGAAAGGGACTTGTTTCTAACATGAAACCTTTTACTATTTATGATCATTGCGGTGTATGTTGTCCTTTTTATTAATTAGAAATCTGAATCAAAGGGACTTGGTATGTTCCAAACTGAGAAACCTTTTTCAGATAATGTAGTTCATGGCTAGATTAGTGAACATAATGGTTTGAAAGTAAATTTGCAAGTTGTTTATTATGTTCACTAATCTAACCATTTCATAATGATGTTATTTGAGAGCTTAACAAATTATTTTGCAGAAAAGAGTTGACTGGTTTTCACATTCAGTCATTGTCAAAGATGCAGATCAAGCTGGAATTTCAAAGATAAATGCTACAGGAAATGTCAAATGTTGCAAGCAATTATGTTCAAATCACAAAATATAGCTACATAAATACTGGTACATTATGTCCTTGTTGATTTAAAAAGTACAGATTCAAGTAATGTCCTTATTATTTCTGATTACAAAAGAATGCTTCAGAATTAGGCCATAAAATTAAAATGTTTTTAGTTTGATATTTAGTGAGTGTCACGAGCCCGTGCTCAAACTTAATTAAATATTATTCTGATGTTTTTGAGTGGCTCGAGCCCATGCTCTAACTTCATTAACAATGAACAAACATTTTTATCTGGTTGCAGTTTTTGTATTTAAAGTTTAGATTCAACATTTAAAAGAGAAAAGGATTTTGTTTGAATATGTTTATATGTACCAGTGAGCTCAAGGGTATTCTCTATTCTCAGCATTGAATTAAGAATTTAGAATGTTAATAATGTAACATGAGCTGTCAAGGAAAAAAATTGAAATAAACAACAAGCAAAAAAGAAATGTACTTATCTTTATGAGCAAGTGGCTTGTGTTCTTTGAAAACTCTGGTCATGTTTTTTTTTGTCAACTCCCAAAGATTGTGAAGCTTATAACTGAAAGTAGTCATAGAGAAATTGAATACAACTACTATAGCTTTCAGTCATAATCCCACAATTTAATAAGTTGTTATCAAGTGGCTCTGCCAGTGGAAGATGATCATAGTTGAAAGCCAAGGGTGTAAGCCAGGTTCATGGTATCATTGACTCATAGTTTGTTAAGCACAGAAAAACCCAAGTTTAAAAAAAAAAAAGAGTTTCCATTAGCGGTCTGTTACTCTCGAGTTCATGTGTTTTGACAAGATGGTTCTAAACTCGGGTTTCCAAGAATTGAAAGAGAAAGGCCGATATGTGAAGTTGGCACTATCGACATTTGCAAAGGGCCATGTCAGTAAAATTGGTATATGAAATATAAGTCTTCAAGCTGGAAATAAGGTTGTAAACTTAAGAGAATGACCACTTACTAGTTTTTGATGCCGAGTCCTTGATTGGTGTTAATTCATAGTTATGAAAATTCGAGTTCAAATAGAGATGAAACTCCATCAATCAAGGTCGTGATTTATGTCAGAGAAGTTCGAAGTCATGTGGGTCACCGAGCTAATAGTTGTAACTTGGGTTCTATAAATAGAAAGAAAAACAAAGTTACGGCTGAGTACATGACAAAGGCCAAGTTTCCCCTTGCTAAGTTCTTAGTGCAAATCACAACAGTGTTCAACTGAGATTTAATAGATGGAAGTTCTTGTTTGCAAATAGAAGATTTGGTATTAATCACATTAATGGGTTTTATGAAGCTGACTATTTGATGGAAAGGGATATGCTCACAGTTCTAAACTCATGAGCATGGTAGAAGAACTCTAGTCATGGCTCTAGAGAAAGTTCTAGCTCTAGAAGAATGAGGTTAAAGTCATAGTGATAAGTGAACAAGAAGAAATCACCAAGTCTCAACTTACTCATTGAATGGCTATAGTCACATAGTCGTGACTCAAGTTCTTTTCTATTCAAAAACCCACGAGCCCAAATTACCATAAGTCATGGTTTTAACACTCAAAGAAAAAGATGTAAAATTTGAATAAATAGAAAACTGAGACTTATGATGATTTAAAATAATGCTATATTCAAGCTAAGAAATGAACAGAAAGCTGTAAGATGATGTCCAAACAATGCTATGCCCATCAAAGGAGGTCGAAAGTCACTGAATACTTGCCTACTAGGAATGAACAATAAAAGCAATGACAATAAATACAAGGGGACAGTGGCTTACCATTTGTAGCCAAGTGCCATGATTGATGCAACAGTCACAGTCAAGAGTTAAGCAGTTACTTTCAGGTAGTTCCTAGTTCCAGAATACAAAGCTCAACATATCAAGTTTCAGATCAAGTGCACACTAGTAAAAAATTAATAGCAGAGAACCCAAGTTTCATCACTGAGAGGCCGAGTTACATCATTTTCTTTTAGCAAAGAGAGGCTAGGGTTTGCGGTTTTTCCTTATTGTCTTCTCTTTGAAGAGATCAAATCACTAAGTTTGAGAATGGAGATGAACTTAATATTTTTGGAGTCCGCCAAGCAGTTACATTCAAATGCCTTAATTGCAATGGTTCAATCTTGTAGACCTTGAGAGTGAAGAATGTGCCACCTCACTACCTCATAACTGAATCATGTGCAAGTGGGTAGAATGGTCATGTCGACCTTCTCCCACTTTGTATTTCCTATACTTGGTGACTTTTTCATAAGTGAGAAACTATAGGTAGTATAGGTGTTTATTTATGTTGGATTTTATTCAATTTAAATAAAATTAAATATTGGTAAAACATTGTAAAAGGCTTTTTAATCCTTATTAGAAACCAATATTTAGGGCACTAATTATGGTGATAGGTTGCATTTTTGGCATATTTTTGGGCCAAGATAGGAGATTTTCAAAGGGCTTAGATTTTTGGATTTGGAGCTAAGGCATGGTATAAAGTTGATTTTTAGAATCAATTTTAGGGGTTGCACATTTTGGAGAGAGGGCATATAGAGAACTTATATTTCCTAGATGTTTTGGAAGCCATTTTTTAAATCACTTTTATCAGATTTTGGAGAAAATAAAGCAGAGATTTTTGACCCATATTTGTGGAGTTCTTTTGATATATGATCCTCTTTTCATCTTTTTTTACAAGTGTTAATTTCATTGTTGTCGAAAAGAAGTGAGTAAATTTTTGTTCCTTCTTAGGGTGATCAATTTATTTAAAAGCCTTGTATGAAAAATGTATGTCTGTTAACTATTTGATCTATTTTTGGTCTATCCCTAATAGTGAAATCCGTTAACCTATATGTTGAGCAGAGATTTGAAGTGTCAAGACCTTCATATATGAGTTAGGATTAATGATTTAGCTTTCTGCAAAGTTTGAATCAATTCTTGGTGTATCACCCTAATCTATTTTCAGTTTGAAGTATTCTTTTTCCCTTTTCCCAACAAGTTACAGATCAGGAGGTGATATTCTATATTTGATAGGAACTAGCCTAGAATCTGAATATTCCTCCTTATTCAGAGTCTACCCATAGCTCAAGGAGGTTTCCATTGTTAGGATAGAATTGTCGTGTAGCCCTAATGCCTGAGTTAGGGTGACAATTCTAAACCTGAACAGTTTTTAACACACCCAATGGGACAATGAACTGATTCTCAGTTCTGAGCTGCTAGTTCTATGGTTGTTTTTAATTTTAGTTGCAGCTCTCAGTGTGGATTTTAATGAGTAAAAATCCAACAAGATCAAACAAGGAGAGATTTGTGTATCAGGAATTACAGTCAAGCAGAAGGGGAGGAAGATCATCTAGAGGTGGAATGACATCACAAGATCCAAGAGGTATGTAATGTCCCCCTTTTAGGGTACATTATTTTGTGTCGGGTTGTTAGCCTTTTTAGTTTGGCTCGGAGGGTTAACCGTGGTGTAGTAGTCCACTAAAAGATAATTGGCCTAGGTGTTTTCAGTTCTAGGCCAATCAGAGCAGTTCAATAGGTTTTTGAGATACTATTTTTAGTAAGTCAGCAGGGTTCAAATTTCTTGGCTTTTCAGTAGTGGACTCAGAGCATCTCATCGAGAGCTTTTTGGTGAGCTATCACACGTTAGTATCCAAGCTTGTTTGGGCCTCCATTTAATGCTAGAAGTTTTCCTCACTTATTTATTATTTTACTTTATAACTGAATGGACATTTATTTAAATTGACTTAAAGTGAGTTTATAAGAGACGAAATGGGCATACGAAGAGTCATAGTGGGGAAACTGAAGAGTCACAGCTACAACCATAAGAGGAGGTTGAGAGTCTCATTTCAGCATACTTCAATTTATGAATATTACTTCTCTTTGAGAATTTGAGAAGCTTCAGCTATCAAATCAGAAATTTGAGGACGGAAACCTTTAGCATTTCTTGGTGGATTGGATGGAAACCTGATTCATCCCAGTGCAGATTCATTTAGAGTTCACCATTGTTATATCAGGTTCTTCATTATCTAGTCTTACTGTTCTTTGCTATATTTTGGATTAGATTGAATATTGTAATGTTGGGTTTATGTATTGCTGATGTATAATACAAAATCATATTTCTGAGAAAGTTAATAAAGTTATATCTGCTGGTTATTCAAATTTATCTGTTGGATACTCCATGTTTTATTGGTTTTCAAATCTGCATGTGATTTGATTGGGAAAAATAGTAAATGGTCAGTTAGGGTCATTTCAGTGGTATCAGAGCTTAAAATCCTACCCGCCTATGAGGTTCTTACCAGAAACACAGTCACAGAGTTTTGTGAGGCTTATCCTACAATGTTATTTCCAGACTCAGATATTTTAGTTACAACATCTCCTTGATAAGGGCTAACTATTTGGAAGGTTTCATTTGGTAATAGTAAGCTCTATTTATTCAACATTTTCTCTCCAGTATCATTCAGTAAATATAGACATAAGCTTGGTATCACTTTGAGTTGGTACTACAAACAGCAGCATGATGGCACACAGGATGTTATGACTGGCTATCTTATACAATACATGGGACTTAGTAACCATTGAGCATGTATACTTTCATACACGGGCATGGCTATTTACTAGGTTTTTTTCTTCATCTACGCCAGGTCCCGTAGTTCTAGGTGACACATAGTCACGTTTGGTTTGCCAGTTCAGGGGCATCACCTCACACTGAACTCCCTATCACTCTAGTGGTTGGAATTTAGCTCCACAGGGCCAAAGGACTACACTCTTTGGTAGTTTTGAGAGTTCACAGGTTGAACACTTAGCAGGGAATCCTGTCAGGTAGTGTAGGTTTGGTGCATGCACTGATTTCTGCTTATGCGGGTGACTCTATATACATTGGAGCATCGTGTAGGAGTACCATGAGCCACTACATTCTCTAGCCTCAATATACGCACCTCCCCAAATAATCTTCTACACACCCAGATTTTATCTGATAGCAGTTACGAACTGAGGAAGGGCTCATGCTATCACAGGTAACTCTAGTTTGCCTCCGGATTATCTTCAACCTCCAGTAGCTCTTACTACACACACAAGATTGACTAACCAAGAATGAGGCCCTCAACTAGTCTCAACCCCTTGTGACAATAGATTGAGCTACGTTTGGTTGGCATTAAGAGCCGTGTGGCTTCCTTGGTCACACGTGAGCTTCTGGTGTCACGTCGGCTCCCTTTCTATCAAGAACTTTAAACCCACACTCGCAAGTGCCGAGACAACATTATTGATGCATTTGGGATGTGTCTGGGTTGTGAATAATTATCGAGCCCTTAGTTGCTTCATTAGCTTACTCTTGCAGTCGAGAGGAAAGAGTTGGGATTCTGTATTTTTAGAAGTGCTTCAAAGGAATTAAGATTACATTAGTTTTGACTTGCGTTTGGAGGAACCTCATATTCCCGTAAATGAAGTTTTGGCAAATATTTTAAAGCTCAAGAAAAGTATTAATTCCATTTTGGTGGATTTATTAATGAGCCATGGTATCGGTGATTTTATTTATTTGTTGAGCGGGACTTTAGCATCCCAAAGGAGTTTTAAATATTTCATGAAATCATGTGGACCCAATACCTTGGTTGGCTCAGGAAAATAATCTCTCATTACTGTAATTAAAAATTTCATCATCTTTGACTATTGTAGTGAGTAAATAAATCTGTGCCCGAACTTTAATATTTTACAGATTTGTGTTGTGGGAATATCGAGTCAGGTATCTTTACTCAGTGAAACTTGGGAGTTATAAAGTTTGAGGTATATATTTCATGAAGGCATTTTTATTGCCTAGAGAAACATTACTATAGCCATCTATACCTGCTGTGAGTTTACAAGAATATTTGAAAGTGACAGGTCTATATCATCACATGAATTTTGGAAGCTAAATCTGAGAATTGGAACCCTGTCATTGCAAGAAAACTATTTGTCAAAACAACAAACACTAAACAGGGAGTTCAAACTATTTGAGAATTGAACATTGTGTTGTTTTAATTACCCAGATTGACCAAGGAGGACAGGAAGTGTCATTATGAGTTTGTAATCTACAAGTATTATGTTCAATATATATGTTCTCACTGAATACTCTGACAAGGGGTTTTGGCAGCATCAATTCTGGTTATACTTTGGCATGTAATCTTTACTTGCAGTGCATATATTCATCAGTGACAACATAAGCATGAGAGTTTATCAGAAAATAATTCAGTTCCTACCATTCTCAGAGAGGAATCACATAACATTTAACAAACTTAAATCAATCTTCATAAGCAAGTTGCTTGACTATACAAACCTCTCTATAGTACAATAACTCTTATTTATTAGGGAGTTGCATCGAATCAGTCACTTCAGTTAAAGGACAAATGAATATGAAATCTGGTCATCTTTTGTTAGTTGAACATTGTCTACCATCAGAATGGCATTGAGATTTTAACAAGACTACAATAACAGTAATTTAAGTGACCATTTTTTCAGCCAGTATAAACCAGGGATTGCACAAGAAGTGTCAGAAGAACCAAAATTTTTATTGCAAGGCAGTAGTTCTTAGTTTTAAAAACACTTCAGTCTTTGGCATGATTTTGTAGGAAATTAATTCATGGAGTCATTAGAAATTCCCATGTTCTTGCATGAATTTAATGGCACATTTTACGGTGTGTAGCTCTGAGATATCCGAAAGGAAATGGAGATAGGAAATGAATTGATGGAATATGAATGAAGTGACTGAGAGGGGGGGTGAATCAGTCAACCATAAAACACTTCACAATTAATTCTTTCTAGATCCCTTAGGATATCTTAACAATGTTATCTGTTTTAGCACTCGGTAAATAGATTGCAGTAACTTTGAAGATGCAGAAAGTATTAGCAAAATTATCTTTTAGATATTCATCAGCACTGGTGTATGATTAAGATAGCAATTAAGAACACAAGAGACACAAGATTTAACGTGGAAACCCAATATGGGAAAAACCACCAATGTATCTAGATACTGATTTTCACTTTTCTGAAGTGATGCCCGGTTAGAAGCCAACCCGGTAAAAGGTTACAAAACACACTGTTAGGTGTGACCTTGTTAGAGGATTTAAAACACCTTGCTAGGAGTGGCCTGGTAAGAGGTCTTGAAAACAATTCAATGGAACTGTCACCTTGTTAGAGGATTTACAATATGGTTGTTAAACCAACTCGGTTAAGAGATTTAGAATTCACTGTTACAATGATAAGAAGGTAACAATGAAAAATGACCTGTATAATAATGCAACTGTCTTGCTGATTACAGATCTCTATTCTGCATATGTGTGATCCTTCCTGATCGAATAAATCTGTGCTGCACCTCAAGGATATCTGAACATCCTTCACAAATTCGTACACACCTTTCCTGTCTTTCTTCTGTAAATCTTCTGCTATATTTCTTGTTTATTTTTCACATTTGACCTTTTATTTATATGATTTTACATTTGTCAAATCGACATTATTTAGTATAACAGTCAGTTGAATTAAGCAAAATCCTTTAAGGGCCGACAGTGCTCGGTGACCATAACTTTCTATAATCTTTCAGAGACCGAGGGAACTTGGTAAACACCGTCAATCCTTTACCTTCGATAACCGACTGAACTCGGTAAACACTAAATTTTCTTCGACAACCGACTAAACTAGGTAAACACTAACTTTTCTTCGACAATCGACTGAGCTCGGTAAATACTAACTTTTCTTCGACAACCGATTGAACTCGATAAATGCTGAATTTCCTTTGGTAACTGAGTGAACTTGGTAGACACTGATTTTCTTTGATAACCGAGTGGACTCGGTAAATGCTGAATTTCCTTTGGTAACCGAGTGAACTCGGTAGACACTGATTTTCTTTGATAACCGAGTGGACTTGGTAAGCACTAATCTTCCTGTCTGGCAGACCGACTGAGCTCAGTAGGAACTGATTGCTGCGGACTATGACATTGTGTGACATCAAAGACAATACATAATTTGAGTAGCAATTTCCTTCAGACAATTGTTTCCAACAATCTCCCTCTTTGGCATTGATGGCAACACAATATGTCATAGCATAAGAAATTTGAAAGAGTTAGCTCGGTTCAGATTCAAATCTCCCTCTGTCAGTAAACTTCCTTTATCTTGAAAATTCTTCCTTCTGACTATTGAAAATTTCTTGAAGTAATAGCAAAGACATAGCAAACACTCCCTCTTTGACAACACATGCCAAAGACAATTCACATATTACCAGTGTAAATTAATGTACCTCAAGTACTGATTCATATGCAATGATTCCTTGAATATGCTGCATCAACTGGTTGATTTTCAATCATTTTCTGGTTGATGCATCACTAAAACTGTATTTAGTGAGCCTCGGATAAGGGAATGACCCCTAACTTACCTCTTAGATACACAAATGCATCCTTAGGTAATGGTTTGGTAAAAATGTCTACAATCTATTCTTTTGTATGAATATATTCTAATCTGATTTCCTTGTCCTGCACCAATTCTCTGACAAAGTGATATTTAATAGCAATGTGCTTGGTTTTGGAATGCATCACTGGATTCTTCAAAATGTTTATTGCACTGGTATTGTCACAAAATATAACAACTGGTTCTTTGATTTCAACCTTCATACCTTCTAATAGCTGTTTAAACCAAACAATATTTGAACAGTTTACTGCAGCAGCAACATATTCTGCTTCAGCTGTGGATTGAGATGTGCAATTTTGCTTTTTACTAGTCCAGGATACCAGTCTTTTTCCAAGAAAAAATGCTCCACCACTTGTGCTTTTTCTGTCATCAATGTTTCCTGCCCAATCAGCATCAGTAAACACTTTCAAGTCTAGATTGCCTCCAAATTTATACCACAAACCATATTCTTCAGTTCCTCTTAAGTATCTTAAGATTCTTTTGATTGCCATCATATGATTTTCCTTAGGTTTTGCTGAGAATCTAGCTACTATACTGACTGCTAAGGCAATATCAGGTCTTGTATGTACTACATACTGCAATTTTCCAATCATAGATCGGTATAGGGTCTGATTAACTTCTTTTGAATCATCATTTTTGGTAAGTTTCAGTCCAGTACACATGGGTGTACCAACTGGTTTTGAATCTTCCATACCAAACTTCTTAAGTATTTCCTTAATGTATTTTGATTGAGTAATGTATATACCATTCTTGCTTTGCTGAATTTGAAGACCAACAAAGAATTTTATTAAACCAAACATAGACATTTCAAATTCTTTGTTCATTTGCTCTGAAAATTCTTTGCACTGATCCTCATTCCCTGTAAATATAGTATCATCTACAAATATTTCTGCCAATACAATTTTGTCATCCGGTCCTTCTTTAATATACAGATTGCTGTTATCATTGGCTCTTTTGAAATTAATCAGAATCAAATAGTTATGGAGTCTTTCATACCATGCTCTAGGAGCTTGTTTCAAACCATACAATACTTTTTGTAACCTGCAGACCATGTCCTTTTTATCTGGATCAACAAAACCTTCAGGTTGTTCAATGTAGACTTCTTCATCAAGAATTCCATTGAGAAATGCAGATTTTATATCCATCTGATATACCTTAAATCCTTTGTGTGCTGCATAAGCAAGTAGAGTTCTTACACCTTCTAATCTTGCAACAGGAGCGAAAGTTTCTCCATAATCTATACCTTCTTCTTGAGAATAACCTTTACATACCAGTCTAGCTTTGTTTCTAGATACTTGACCATCTTCATTTAGCTTATTCCTGAATACCCATTTTGTTCCAATTACATTCTTATCTTTAGGTCTAGGTACAAGAGTCCAAGTTTTGTTCTTTTGTATTTTTTCTAATTCTTCATTCATTGCTTCAATCCAACTTTCATTTTCCAATGCATCTTTCATATTTCTAGGTTCAAAATCAGTAAGCAGACATGTACCTTTTAGCTTGCTTCTTGTCATAGTACCATCTGATTTGTTTCCAATGATTTGATCTGGTGTATGATGTCTTCTGACATATTTGGCTAGTATAGGTTCCTTGCCTTTTGAATGATTCATGTTGTTGTCTTCTAGGATCTCTTCTTCAGGTTGCTCGGGCTCGGTAGATATTTGCTCGGTAACTTCAGGCTGAGACTCGGTCTGAATTTCTTCCTGTGACTCGGTTTGCACTTCTTCCTGTGACTCGATAACTGTGCTCGGCTCGGTAGATATAGTTTCCTTATTGATAGTTGTGTCTGCCAATGTTTCAGGTTCAATGTAAACGAATCTTCTGTAGTTCTCAGGTTCCCTTTTGCTTTCTTCTTCAGTCTTTTCTGCAAACTCATCAAATATTACATGTATACTTTCTATGACTTTGTGAGTAGATAAGTTCAGACATTTGTATGCCTTGCTTTTGCTAGAATATCCTAGGAATATTCTTTCATCACTTTTCACATCAAATTTATTTCTTCTAGATTCTTTTAAGATATAACACTTGCTACCAAATATTTTCATGTAACTTACATTGGGTTTATAGCCATACCATAATTCATAAGGAGTTTTGAATGTGTCTTTCTTCAATTGTACTCAGTTCAAGGTATGAACTGCAGTGCTGATAGCTTCCTTCCAGTATTTTATAGCAATGTTCTTTTCTATCATTAGAGTCCTTGCACAATCCATAATAGATCTGTTTCTTCTTTTTGCTATTCCATTCTGCTCAGGAGTTCTAGGAGCTGATACCTATCTTTTGATTCCTCTTTCAATGCAAAATTTGTTAAAATCATGGGAGATGAATTCACCACCTCTGTCTGATCTTAAGCATTTCAATCTTTTCCCTGTTTCCTTTTCCACTCTTGCTAAGTACCATTTGAACTTTTCAAATGCTTCTGATTTTTCTCTTAAATACATAACAGTCATCATTCTAGAATAATCATCAATGAAAAGAATAAAGAATTTATCTCCAGTATAGCTTTGTATTCCAATAGGTCCACATAAATCAGTATGCACCATTTCCAAAATTTCTTTAGACTGATAGTTCTTACTCTTGAAACTAGTTTTACTCATTTTGCCAATCTGACAATTCTTACATAGACCAGTATCAGATTTCTTCAAAGTAGGAATGCCTCTAACCTTCTTGAATTTGCTTATTTTTATCATGTTATCAAAATTCACATGACATAACCTTTTGTGCCATAGCCAACTTTCTTCTATTTGAGCAATAAAGCATGAATATTCACTGAGATCAAGATAAAATAAATTACCTTTTGTTTGTTTGCCTGATCCAATAAGTTTTCCTTTTCCATCCAGCAGTCTTGCTTGACCATTCATGAATTCAACCTTGAAACCAGTGTTGATTAGCTGTGCTACACTTAGAAGATTATGTTTTAGTCCTTCAACCCAATAAGCATTATCACATATGAGTTCTTTGGTTAATGAGATTCTTCCTTTTCCTTTTATACAACAAGGTTCATTGTTTCCAAATCTTACATTACCACTATCACAGTCTTCTAGATATTCAAATTTTGTCTTGTCACCAGTCATGTGGTGTGAACATCCGCTGTCTATTATCCATATATCATCTTTGCTTATATGAGAAATAAGTGCCATCTTATCTTCATCATCATCAGATTCATCTTTTATAGCAATAAAAACAATTTCTTCTTCACTATCATCAGAATCTTTAGCCATAAAACATGTTTTCTTACCTTTATCCTTGTATGATTTGAAATTCTTTTTGCCATAGTACTTGTGACTTCTCTTCTCTTCCTTGACTTGCTTGTTTGGGCACCTAGCTGCAATATGTCCAATTTCTTCACATGAAAAATAGATTAAAGGAGTTTTACCTTTATATTTACCTTTCCCTCTAGAGTACTTCTTTGCAAGTAATGCTTCTACAATTTCAAGATCACTATCAGAACTTTCTTCTGATACTTCTTCACTTTCTGACTGAACTTCTTTAATTTTCTTGTTCTTCTTTAGTGAAACCTTGGCCTCAAATGCTGATTCAATATTTTTGGAACTAGGAACATAGTTGTCATAGTTGTCTAATTCAAAGGCTGTCAATCTTCCAACTAAAGCATCCAAAGTTATATTGTGGTTTGTTTCACATCTTCTTTCTTGAATAGCTGATACTCTTATTGCATAGATAGGGAGTAATGTTCTGAGTACCTTACTTATAACAGTTTCATCTGAGATTGTTCCTCCAGAAGCTCTAATTGCACTTACACTTGCTTTGATTCTTTCAACATATTTTGCAATGTTTTCATCTTCCTTCATATTCATCTTGTCAAACTGTCCTCTTAGGCTTTCTGCTTTGGCTCTTTTCACATTTGCATCACCACCATATATTTTCTTTAGTGCCATCCACATTTCATATGCAGTAGTGCAGTCTTTAATATCATCAAATTCTTCATAGCTGAGAGCAGATGCAATGTCTATCATCATGGTGTTGTGAGTCTTTTTATCTGCAATGTCTTCAACAGTTAATGCGCCATTAGGAATTGTGTATTCTTCATCAATGTATTTGCATCCTGAATCACCAATGGAAGCCAGATGAAGTTGCATGAGACCTTGCCATGCTAAAAAGTTATCTCTGTTGAGTTTTGGAATTTCCCTCTTGTAAGACATCCTGATCTTTAGCTTAGGTCCTTGAAACCCTTCCTGCAAGCACCAAAAGCTCTGATACCAATTGATGGAATATGGATGAAGTGACTGAGAGGGGGGGTGAATCAGTCAACCATAAATCACTTCACAATTAATTCTTTCTAGATCCCTTAGGATATCTTAACAATGTTATCTATTTTAGCACTCGGTAAATAGATTGCAGTAACTTTGAAGATGCATAAAGTATTAGCAAAATTATCTTTTAGATATTCATCAGCACTGGTGTATGATTAAGATAGCAATTAAGAACACAAGAGACACAAGATTTAACGTGGAAACCCAATATGGGAAAAACCACCAATGTATCTAGATACTGATTTTCACTTTTCTGAAGTGATGCCCGGTTAGAAGCCAACCCGGTAAAAGGTTACAAAACACACTGTTAGGTGTGACCTTGTTAGAGGATTTAAAACACCCTGCTAGGAGTGGCCTGGTAAGAGGTCTTGAAAACAATTCAATGGAACTGTTACCTTGTTAGAGGATTTACAATATGGTTGTTAAACCAACTCGGTTAAGAGATTTAGAATTCACTGTTACAATGATAAGAAGGCAACAATGAAAAATGACCTGTATAATAATGCAACTGTCTTGTTGATTACAGATCTCTGTTCTGCATATGTGTGATCCTTCCTGATCGAATAAATCTGTGCTGCACCTCAAGGATATCTGAACATCCTTCACAAATTCGTACACACCTTTCCTGTCTTTCTTCTGTAAATCTTCTGCTATATTTCTTGTTTATTTTTCACATTTGACCTTTTATTTATATGATTTTACATTTGTCAAATCGACATTATTTAGTATAACAGTCGGCTGAATTAAGCAAAATCCTTTAAGGGCCGACAGTGCTTGGTGACCATAACTTTCTATAATCTTTCGGAGACTGAGGGAACTCGGTAAACACCATCAATCCTTTACCTTCGATAACCGACTAAACTCGGTAAACACTAACTTTTCTTCGACAACCGACTGAACTCGGTAAACACTAACTTTTCTTCGACAATCGACTGAGCTCGGTAAATACTAACTTTTCTTCGATAACCGACTGAACTCGGTAAATGTTGAATTTCCTTTGGTAACCGAGTGAACTCGGTAGACACTGATTTTCTTTGATAACCAAGTGGACTCGGTAAATGCTGAATTTCCTTTGGTAACCGAGTGAACTCGGTAGACACTGATTTTCTTTGATAACCGAGTGGACTCGGTAAGCACTAATCTTCTTGTCTGGCAGACTGACTGAGCTCAGTAGGAATTGATTGCTGCGGACTATGACATTATGTGACATCAAAGACAATACATAATTTGAGTAGCAATTTCCTTCAGACAATTATTTCCAACATGAATTGTGTTGCCTTGGATGGCAACTAGATCATGGGAGGTATGCTTGCCAAACTTGAGAAAATAAGTTTGTATTTATTCTAGATAGAGAAAGCTGATTGCAAGCTTCTTAATTGGGTCGTGCATCCCACAATGGTTTCCTTAGTGCAATGCAGACTTATGAGTCATCCACTTCGAGATGTTAGGCTTGCAGTCACCTTATGTCTCAGTGAGATTGCTCAAATTACAACACCTATTGTTCCTTACACCAAGTACATTTGGGGACAAGTGTTACAACTAATTGTAGATAGCTTGGATGGACTGAAATATGATAGAGATTCTACCTTTGGTACTTAGGTAAAAATCTTGGAGTTAGTGAACAACACTAGAGTTTTCAGTCAAATGTTGAATCTTGGTTATGGTGAAATGTTTCAGCAATTATTTTAGTGTCTCCTAGACAATTACAGGGGAACATCATTTAGATGAGGTGTGGACATGCATTATGTCTATCTTATCCTTGATCATTGAGGAGAACTATGACATATGCAAACAATTGCAGTCTGAATTATTGGCATTATGGAGAGGAGGAATAAGGAGAGCATCCATGACATATGAACTCTTAGCTGAATTAATTAAGCTTCAGGCTAAAAGATTCATGAGTTTTTTTATCTAAAAATGAATGGGCATCATTAGGCTTACAGGTTGCAGGATCTCTGGTGATAGGCTAGGACTCAATGATTGTAGGGAAACTTTGTTTCTTATGCCAGGAGGGCTGGTCATAGGGGCATGTTTGCAAGAATGAACAAGGGGAAGATAGATGGTAGCCTAGTGATGGAAACATTACAGTTGAGACTACCCCACTTCCAAGGCATGGTGGTGAGTGTTCAACACTCTACTTTGGTGATTTTGTGGTGGAGTTTGATAACTCCATAATTATAGGTTGTGGTGGCCAGTTGGAGACTTTCAGGGATTCCGGTAATGAGGAATCATGTGACTTCTTTAGCAGCACTTCATTTTTGCATCACACTAATATGGATGACCCATTTTGTAGTATATCTTAGGACAACACTGATGAGAAGTGGGCCTTGAAGAGTCAGCTGAAGGTTAGTGACGAAGCCATTATTGCAGTGCTAGTTCACCATGATAGCACTCACCAGATCATTGATGATCTATACAGGGTAGCTCAGAGAGATCAAGGGCAAGGCAACCGAGGGATTAGATCCTATACTACAAGTTTACAGGGAGTCAGGGCAGAATTTGAGGATTGGAAGTCAGAGTATTTAAGACTACTTATAGACCGTGACCACCTGTTACAAGTTGTCGGGAATTATGCTCAGTAGTCGGGGAGTAAGGAGGTTGAGATCGGTAAGCTCAATAGGGAGCTTAGTGCTAGTTAGAGAACTTTGGAGCACATTCGTATCACTCTACAAGAGGTGAGGAATTAGATTGTGGTCTCTAGCTAGTACAGGGAGCATGATGATAGGGATAGGTCTAAATTCTATCAAGAGGTGATTCAGGAGCTTGACAACATACAACAAACCTATGACTTGGACAACTATCCAAGAAGATCTTTGGGTCATCAAGAGTTAGGTAATGAGTTAGATCACTTTTAGATGATGGATAACTCCTTGTTTGATATGGGTGTGGAGTTGACTATTGATAATCCCCTCTTTGAGTTAGATGAGGGAGATACTTCCTATTCCATGGATGAGGATGAGTTTGAGTGCAGGGTCTGGGACCCAGGAGCAGTTATCAGGGGTGAGCTACGGTCGTCAAGTTAGAGTAGCAGGATGAGCTCAGTTGATGAGCAATATGGTTTGAGTACCCACAATACATGAGAGGTAGCTATGTCTAGTGGCATGATGAGAGTTATGTCTTTTCTTACACTATTGCTCGATGAGGATGTTGATCAGGTAGGACTTATTTAGTATGAGGCTACTAAGTTTGGCATGCTGGTTATGCTGGGTGGTATGAATTTTTCACACAATGATATACATTGTATGACTCTAGGTATTAAGGGACAGTCATGGAGTCCTTATGCTAATTTGGGGTTTCCAATAGAGCTAGTCAGAGCATTACAGGTGGAAGTCTTATCCAGCGGTTTTGACAGTTTGCCTTTTGAGCATAGTTTCTAGTTTAGGTTATAGATTACAGGGGCAATTTTATGGCAGATGGATACTTTTGATATGTCACTCAGTATGGATAGTGAGCATTGATATATTTCAGTTAGCTGGGGTGATGTAGGGCTCTTTTGCTTGTGGGATCCAGGAGGGGCATACTCACGATTGGTTCTCATTTTTGGAACTGATCGACAGGAGATTTAGTTTTCTCCAGCATTTGATGGTAGAGGCATGGGAGATCCCAATTGGAGTGAGGTTCTTAGCTGGGTTGATTCCTTACTCATAGATGAAAACAACACATGGAAGATGGGCATAATTGATCTTGCAGTGAGTTGGGAGTCAGGCTTTGGTTTTGTTGTTGTTTGGTTATGGAGAGAGGGGCTTTATAGATCAAAGCCTAATGACTATGTTAGCTACACATGATAGGTCGATGGAGCAGCTTCCCTAAGATTAGTTTGGGATCCAAGTATTTGATCACAGCACGTAGATACCGATTGCTTGAGGGAAAGCAATCTTCGGGAAGGGATGATTGTAATGTCCCATTTTTAGGGTACATTATTTTGTGCCGGGTTGTTATCCTTTTTAGTTTGGCTCAGAGGGTTAACTGTGGTGTAGCAGTGCACCAAAAGATAATTGGCCTAGGTGTTTTCAGTTCCAGGCCAATCGGAGCAGTTCAACAGGTTTCTGAGATACTTACTATTTTTAGTAAGTCAGTAGGGTTCAGATTTCTTGGCTTTTCAATAGTGGACTCAGAGCGTCTCATCGAGAGCTTTCTGGTGAGCTATCACACATCAATATCCAAGCTCGTTTGGGCCTCTGTTTTAATGCCAAAATTTTTCCTTACTTATTTATTATTTTACTTTATAACTCAATGGTCATTTATTTAAAGTGACTTAAAGTGAGTTTATAAGAGATGAAATGGGCATACAAAGAGTCACAGTGGGGAAACTGAAGAGTCATAGCTGTAGCCATAAGAGAAGGTTGAGAGTCTCATTTCAACATGCTTCAGTTTATGAATATTACTTCTCTTTGAGAATTCAAGAAGCTTCAGCTATCAAATCAGAAATCTAAGGACGTAAACCTTCAACATTTCTTGGTGGATTGGATGGAAACCCAATTCATCCCTGTGTGGATTCATTTAGAGTTCGCCATTGTTATATCAGGTTCTTCATTATCTAGTCTTACTGTTCTTTGTTGTATTTTAGATTGGATTGAATATTTTAATGTTGGGTTTATGTATTGCTGATGTATAATACAAAACCATATTTTTGAGAAAGTTAATAAAGTTATATCTGTTGGTTATTTGAATTTATCTGTTGGATACTCTATGTTTTATTGCTTTTCAAATCTGCATGTGATTTGATTGGGAAAAATAGTAAATGGTCGGTTAGGGTCATTTCAAGGTACCTTATTGAATTCAAATTTCTCATCATTTGATAACCCCATTTTTGAAAATCAAACTGCAAATTCAGAGGAACTTGAGGTTATTATTGAAGAAATTAGTCTTCCTGAAGATCTAGGTGTTCCTAATCATTCCGGATCAAAATTTCCAAGTGTTGAAAATTTATTTATAGATAATTCTATTCTTGGAGCTTCTACAAGTGGTACTGCAGCAACTCCCCAGAATTTGAAGACTTACCAAAGGAAGGTAGTTCAGTCTACTCAACCTTCTATTACACCTGCCATTCAACAACAAGCTCCTCCACATCAAGCAATGGCAAGAAATCTCCCTTTTGTTCTATTTGATCAAGGTAGTCCTTTGAGGATTGCAAATCATAATGATATTCCATTGGCTAGTTTGAAAAGCTTGCCAACTTTTACTAGTGACACACATGTGACAACTATTGAGCATATCTGAGATATTGCAACTCTTTGTAATGTTCATCATATTACAACTAAAGATGTAACTTTGAATTTTTTGGCAGCATCCCTCAAGGGTAAAGCCCTTGATTGGTTCAGAACTCTCTTGGTGGATTCTATTGCTACTTGGGATACCTTAGGAGAAAGGTTGTCTAATTTTTTTGAGGACAAATCTGATAACCTGTCCTTGGTGGAGAAATTAACTACTATCAAGAGAGTCCCACAAGAGGAGATGAGTGACTTAAATCTCTATTTTCAGAAGACTTGGAACATGATTCCTATTACGGTAAGACCTTCAGCTGAATATGCTTTCTTGTATTATTTAAAGAGCTTAAATAGTGATATCTCTATAATGATTCAATCTATGGGAGGAGTGTCTTTACCCCAAGCTTTTGATACTTCTATTAGGGTAGAAAACAATCTTTTCCAAGTAGGAAAGATATCTCCTAGACCTCCTATGCCTTTCTTTCCTAATATAAAGTCTAATATGCCATTGGTTGTTCCACCATTAACTATTGTCCCATCATATAAACCCTCATAAATAGATCCTACAACTACTCTAAATGAACTATAAACTATTAAGGATAGTCAACAAAAAATAGAGAGTTTACTGCAATCTTTTGGTAATGATTTAGTGGCCCTTAAGAAGAATCAAGCTCAGACAAACCCTACTATTCAAAATTAGTTTGCTAGTTCTGCTTCCCAATATCCTAATCAGCCTAATTTTTAGGCCAATAGGCAGCAATTTCAAGGAAATACTAATGCAAACAGGCAGAATTGGAATATGAGACCAAATAGATAGTACAATCCAACACCTCTTAATACTGTTAGGGATATTGTTCCTCCTTAGAATAATATTGCTACTAACTATTATTTTTCATGCAATGAGCCACATGACCAGTCCACATGTTCTAACAAAATTCTTAACCAAGCTCTTATGGTACAAAATGCAATGAATTCACAACAAAATGTGTCTATTGAAGAAGTACAAAATCAACCAGATCAAAGTGCTATGGATATCAGGTTCCTAAATTGGCAAGAAGAAGAGCTTTGTGGCCTTAATGAACATTCATCAACTACAGCAAATACTAGAACAAAAAAGAGAGCCCTTGGAGCAGATCAATCCGCTGGTAATGTTTCTTCTCCACTAGTTTCTATTTTAAAGAATCCATCAGTTTCCTCTAATAAAGATCAAAGTCAAAGGAATGCTTATCAGAGTTCTCCTAGGTCCTCACATAAGGTACAGTTTGTTGTCCCATTCAATATTGTTGATACAATGAAAAAAAAATGTTACTTTGTTTGCATGGGAAACTTTATCTATTCTAGGACAGATTGAGATTCTAAAAGAAGAGTTGTGCAAGCTGGTAGTTAATTCACAGCAGACAGTACAACAACCACCTAGAGTGGTTATGACTAATTATGAGCCTCCTAAGGTTCAGGAAAAGTTGTTAAAAGAAGAGAAAAAGCCTACTAAAGTTCAATGACCAGTAATACCAGAAGTCAAGAAGGCTGCAAATATTGGAAAACCAGCAGTAACTACTGACAAGAAATTGTCAAATGTACAAAAGACATCTGAAAAGGAAGGTAAGAAACCTACAAATGATAAGCCTCCTCCTTTTTATATCTCATTGATTATTGGAAATAAATTAGTTCATAACTGTATGGTTGATAGTGGTGCAACCAACACTGTCATGCCTAAGAAGATAGCAGATCTGCTAAATTTGAAATATGAACCTCTTGAGAAGGGTGTAGTCCATCTTGATGGAACTTTAGCTAAGACCTTAGGAGTCATTAAAGATGCAAGTTTGACCTTACAGTCCTGCCCAAATTTCTCAATACCTCAGGATATATATGTCATTGATTTACTAGCATATTTTTCTATGTGTCTATCCAGAGACTTCACAACCAAAATAGATCGCTATTTTTCATCAGATTGGTCACATTTATACTTCAGAACTAGATATGGTACTAAGGTAACCATAAAATCAGAATCATTGGCCAAAAATCATATAGAGCCCTATAATCCAAGTCCTATTAATGCAAGCTGTGTGATCATGGATCAAGATGAAATACCTGATTATTCAACTTATAATACTCAAACTGAAGCATATCTTAATATTGTTATAGATGAATGGGCTACTAGGAATGAACATAAAGGTGATATGCTTGATGCTAGTTTTGGAAATTACATGATTTTAGAGTCTGATTCAGTAGTGCCTAATTTGATTAAAGATCTAGAATTTGAATATGATGTATCTAACCAGCTTTGGGATTTGTATTTTGATGGGTCAAGGAATAAGGATAGAGTTGGTGCAGGGGTTATGTTGGTGTCACCTAATGGTGATAGATTTTATGCTGCATTTAATTTGTCTTTTCCTTGTTCTAACATTGTGGCTGAATATGAGAGTTTGATTCAGGGATTAGAGTGGGCAAGATTGAGAGGTATTAAGTGTTTGAGAGCATTTGGCGATAGTGAGCTTATTGTTAAGTAGGTGAGAGGTATCAATACTATTAAAAATGATTTTCTTAAGATGTATAAATCTAGATTTTCTAACATTCTAGATGAATTTGATGCTTTCAACCTGATTTCAATTCCTAGAAGGGAAAATCTACATGCTGATAGGCTGGCTGGTATTGGTGCTCATGTTGCAATAACAGAAAATAAAGGATAGATTTTAGACCAGTCACATGTTAAGATAATTGTTAGACAATCCATTATAGATAATGACACTTATTGGCAAGTTTTCAATACTGATGAACATATCTTAAGTTTTTTGATAGAAACAGATGGTTTCTTAGCTTCTAGAAATAATAAAATCCATCAGCAATTGGAAGACCAAATTATTCAATTGAAAAACAACAAGCTTCCAAAGGGATTGGTCAGTCTGGAATCAGCTTTCAACTCTGATGATCAATTTAGGAAGGGTAAAACTAGCTTGCTGATTAAAGAAGATCATTATGAGGAAGTGAAAATTTTTAGAGACAAGTGGTTAAAGGTTGGTAAAATTAATTCTCCTGAAGAAAATGAATTGTTTATTGATCTTTTTAGAGAATATAGTGATGTTTTTGCTTGGGATTATTCTGATCTGAAAGGATTTGATCCCCAATTAACCCAACATACTATAGAATTGGAGCCAAATGCTAGGCCAATTAGACAAAGGCAAAGACCTATAAACCCCAAGTTAGAGCCATTAATGTTAAAAGAGCTGAGAAAACTCCTAGATGGTGGTATTATATTTCCTATTAAGCACATATCTTGGGTTTCTAACTTAGTCCCAGTAAGGAAGAAGAATGGAGAGATAAGACTTTGTGTAGACTTTAGAGACCTTAATAGGGCATCTCTGAAAGATAGACACCCTCTTCCTTCCATGGAATAGATTTTACAATATGTTTCTAGTTCTGAGAGGTTCTCACTCCTAGATGGGTATTCTAGTTATAACCAAATTTTAGTCAAAGAATCTGATCAGTATAAAATAGCTTTTACAACTAAATGGGGTACCATGGCTTACAGAAGAATGCCATTTGGGTTATCAAATACTGGGGCCACTTTTTAGAAAGCAATGGACATGGCTTTCAAAAACTTAATGTATAAGTTTGTTCTAGTATACCTTGATGATGTAAAAATTTATAGTAAGGTTGCAAATCAACATATTGATCATTTGAGACAGATTTTACAGAGATGTAGAGAATTTGGGATTTCTTTAAACCACAAGAAATCTGTATTTGTAGTTCATGAGGGAAAACTCCTAGGATACTAGGTGTCTAAGGAAGGAACAACAATAGATCCTGAAAGAATTCATGCAATTTTGTAACTTTCATTGCCTAAACACAAGAAAGGATTGCAGAGTTTCATTAGGAGAATAAATTTTGTAAGAAGGTTTATTCCTAATATTGCAAATCTATTAAAACCACTTACTGCTATGCTTAAGAAGGATGTTCCTTTTAGCTGGACTGATGAGGGAAAGAATAATTTTGAATTGATAAAAAAAGCTTTGTCTTCAGCCCCTACTCTTGTTAATCCTAATTTTACTAAAGATTTTATTCTATATGCTTATGGTGGTTTTGATACTATTTTTGCAATACTGGTTCAAAAGAATGATGACAAACAGGAGCAGCCAGTTGCTTTTTTTTAGCAAAGGTATGGATGATTATGAGAAAAGGTACAACTTTGTTGAAAAACATGTATTAGTTGTTATTAAAGCTTTGAAGAAGTTTAAGCATTTAATTACCAGGAATAAAGTACATCTAATGGTTGCCCATCCTAGTATCAAAGAGTTTTTGTTGAACAAAGATGTTAATGAAAAGAGGGATGGTTGGATAAAAAGATTTATGGAGTATAATGTACAGATTCATGTGACTAAGCTAGTTAGGGGAAAAGGCCTTTGTACTCAAATGGTAGAAGAGGATGAACAAGCTGAAGCTTCTGAAGAATCTAAAAATTTACAAGGATATGTTGTATTATTTAATAATCCTACAACTTGGTTATCAGACATGACCAGATTCTTGCAAACTGGGCAATGCCCAAACAATCTTGATAAGGCAAAGAGGAGATACTATAGGTTACAATCTATTCCCTATGTTCTTATTGATGGTATACTTTATAGGAAGGATTATTCTGGAATGTTTCTCAAATGTATTGATTCACTAGATCAAGATATAATTTTATCTGAATTTCATGATGGATCTTGTGGAGGACATTTTAGTCCTAAGACTACAGCCTGGAAAATACTAAGGGCGGGCTATTATTGGCCTAATTTATTTAAGGATGCTCATGTTTGGGCCAGAAGATGCCAGAAATGTGCTATGTTTGTAGGTAAACAAAAGCTAGCAGCATTGCCATTAAAGCCAATTGTGGTGGATCGACCATTTGCTAAGTGGGGAATGGACTTTATTGGTCCTATTAATCCTAATTCTTGTGCAGGTCATAAATGGATTTTGACTGCTACTAATTATTTTATGAGATGGACTGAGGCTATTGCACTAAAAGAGGCTACTAGACCTATTGTGTTAAAATTTTATGAAGATATTGTAGCCAGGTTTGGAGTTCCTCAATCAATTATCTCTGATAATGCTATGGCTTTTATTGGTTTAGCTATTACAGAAAGGGCTATGAACAATGAGATTTATTTAAATACTTCTTCTAACTATTATCCTCAGGGTAATGGTCTTGCAGAGTCTACTAATAAAAATCTAATAAGAATTATCAAAAAGACTTTGCAGGAGAATAAGAGAGATTGACATTCTAAATTGAAGGCAACCTTGTGGCTGGATAGGATTACACCTAAATAGGTAATTGGGAATTCCCCTTATGTCCTGGTTTATGGTAAAGAGGTTAGATTACCAGTTTCTACTGAATTTCTAGCCTTACAGCTAGTTGATCAGATGTTGCTATCTGAAGAGGAAGATCCTCTTAAACTAAGGTATGTTGATCTATTACAGCTTGAAGAGGAAAGAAGGAAGGCATTGGAAACTATGGAACTAAAGCAAGAATAGACTAAGAGATCATTTGATAGAAAAGATAAGTTCAGAGAGTTTAAAGAAGGTAATTTAGTACTCAAGTGGGATGTACTAAAGAGCAGGCCAGGGCAGCATGACAAAATTGATAATTTTTGGTTAGGCCCTTTTGTCATAACAGCCTGTAAGGAGAATAATGCTTTTTAGTTGTCCACAACTGAAGGGGAAGAATTGTAGATTCCAGTTAATGGAATACACCTCAAGCTTTGCTTTGAGGGTTAGGTTAGGTTTAGTTTTTAGTTTAATAAGTGTTGTCCAAGCACTAGGTCTCTAGGTTGCATTGAGTCTAGTTTTTCATTTCAATAATGGTTGCATTCATGGTTTCAGTTTTCCTAAAATCAGTTCCCCTTTGATAAGTCTACAGGTCATGTCTAGTAGGCAGACATCCAACAAAAGTCACCAAATTTTTTACTCAAAATGAAAGCATACAATACAATAAGCATAAATAGGAAAAGGTTGCATTTGTTTATCTAATTAATACTACCTTGCAGGTTTTGTTAGTTTACATGTCATTATTGCATTTATTCTAAATGTCATCATTGTACTCTAAGTATTGATCAACTATTCCAAAGATTTCAAAATTCATAAATGATCATTACATTGTGCATTCAAACTGATTTCAATATACAAATGTCCTTTCTTGTTCCATATTTCATATCAATAAGTAGAGTACATTTGCAGAGTTGTAAAGAAAAGATTGAAGTATGGAATAGGGGTCACATGCATTACCTTTGTGTTGGTTTGTTGTTAGCTGGTTGTCTGCTAGGTCTTAGGTTCTAGGCTCTTCAAGGTCTGGGTCTTCATCTGCATTTAGGTCTTTAGGGTTCATATCTGCATAAGAGAGAAAATATGGTTAGATCTTGTTGGATCTAAGCAATGCATAAGAAACAAATAGCATACTATAACAATCAAATTTTCAATACTGGATATCAATCTAAAAACTAAATGCAATAAGGAAATTTACACTAACACTCACTACGAGGTAGTATTAAAGGGACTTGTTTCTGACATGAAACCTTTTATTATTTATGATCATTGTGGTATATGTTGTCCTTTTTATTAATCATAAATCTGAATCAAAGGGACTTAGTATGTTCCAAACTGAGAAACTTTTTTTAGATAATGCAGTTCATGGCTAGATTAGTGAACATAATGGTTTGAAAGTAAATTTTCAAGTTGTTTATTATGTTCACTAATCTAACCATTTCATAATGATGTTTTTTGAGAGATTAACAAATTATTTTCCAGAAAAGAGTTGACTGGTTTTCACATTCAGTCATTGTCAAAGATGCAGATAAAGCAAGAATTTCAAAGATAATTGCTACAGGAAATGTCAAATGTTGCAAGCAGTTATGTTCAAATCACAAAATAAAGCTACATAAATACTAGTACATTATGTCCTTGTTGATTTAAAAAGTACATATTCAAGTAATATCCTTATTATTGCTGATTACAAAAGAATGCTTCAAAATTAGGCCATAAAATTAAAATGTTTTCAGTTTGATATTTAGTGAGTGTCACGAGCCTGTGCTCTAAATGCATTAAATATTATTCTGATGTTTTTGAGTGTCTTGAGCCCATGCTCAAACTTCATTAACAATGAACAAACATTTTTATCTGGTTGCATTTCTTGTATTTAAAGTTCAGATTCAACATTTAAAAGAGAAAAGGATTCTATTTGAATATGTTTATATGTACCAGTGAGCTCAAGGGTATTCTCTATTCTTAGCATTGAATTAAGAATTAAGAATGTTAATAATTTAACATGAGTTGTCAAGGAAAAATTGAAATAAACAACAAGAAGAAAAGAAATGTACTTATCTTTATGAGCAAGTGGCTTGTGTTCTTTGAAAACTCTGGTCATGTTTTTTTTGTCAACTCCCAAAGACTGTGAAGCTTATGACTGAAAGTAGTCATAGTGAAACTGAATACAACTACTATAGCTTTCAGTCATAAGCCCACAATTTTAATGAGTTGTTATCAAGTGTCTCTGCCAGTGGAAGATGATCACAGCTAAAAGCCAAGGGTGTAAGCTAGGTTCATGCCATCATTGACTCATGATTTGTTAAGCACAGAGAAACCCGAGTTAAAAAAAAAATTGAGTTTCCATTAGCTATCTGTTACTCTCGAGTTCATGTGTTTTGACAAGATGGTTCTAAACTCAGGTTTCCAAGAACTGAAAGAGAAAGGCCGTGATGTGAAGTTGGCACTATCGACATTTGCAAAGGGCCATGTCAGTAAAATTGGTATATGAAATATAAGTCTTCAAGCTGGAAATAAGGTTGTAAACTTAAGATAATGAACACTTACCAATTTTTGATGCCAAGTCCTTGACTGGTGTTAATTCATAGTTATGCAAAGTTGAGTTCAAATAGAGATGAAACTCCACTAGTCAAGGCCATGATTTATTTTAGAGGAGCTCGAAGTCATGTGGGTCACCGAGCTAATAGTTGTAACTTGGGTTCCATAAATAGAAAGAAAAATAGAGTTACGACCGAGTACATGACAAAGGACAAGTTTTCCCTTGCTGAGTTCTTAGCGCAAATCACAACAGTGTTCAACCGAGCTTTAATAGATGGAAGTTCCTGCTTGCAAATAGAAGCTTTGGTATTAATCACATTAATGGGTTTTATGCAGCTGACTGTTTGATGGAAAGGGATATGATCACAGTTCTAAACTCACAAGCATGGTATGAAAAATGTATGTCTGTTAACTATTTGAGCTATTTGTGGTCTATCCCTAATAGTGAAATCCATTAACCTATATGTTGAGCAGAGATTTGAAGTGTCAAGACCTTCATATATGAGTTAGGATTAATGATTTATCTTTCTCCAAAGTTTGAATCAATTCTTTGTGTATCACCCTAATCTATTTTCAGTTTGAATTATTCTTTTTCCCTTTTCCCAACAAGTTATAGATCAGGAGGTGATATTCTATATTTGATAGGAACTAGCCTAGAATCCAGAGATTCCTCCTTATTCAGAGTCTACCCACAACTTGAGGAGGTTTCCATTGTTAGGATAGAATTGTCGTGTAGCCCTAATGCCTGAGTTAAGGTGACAATTCTAAACCTAAACATTTATTTCATAAGATTTGTTTAATATCAAATTTCATTGAGGAGATAAAAAAGAAGGATGATTCTGTTGAGAAAGATTTGACCGAGTAGCTAATGAATGTTACAACTGAGCCTGGATCACTTCAAACTTACTACCTGAGACTGAAACATCTGATGGGAATGCAACATGAAATTAGAAGAGAAGAGAACAACATAATAATGGAACTTCTTGAGCTACAAGAACTTTTGATTCCCCAAGTTGAATCATTGCAAAAACATATACATAAGGCCAAGGAATTAGTCAATACCCCCGATATCAGTGCAATGGATAGCATGATTGGATTAGTAGTAGATATTGGTGAACATATTGTTGTACTACTAACATTGAAGGAATCATGGGAGACATCAATGGATGATGTAAATAAGAGGTATAAACATATTTTTGATAAGATCCAACCACCTAATCCAAGTAATTTTTTTTGGCATATTTGTCAAAAAAGGGGGATATGTATATATATATAGGAATTATTTTATAAATATAGACATTATTTTATAATATATAAGAAGTATTATTATAGGGGGAGTTATAAGAGTTATATGGAGTTATAAGTCACAATTTTGAGCAAATTTTGAATGACTTTGAGTTTTTAACAAAAATGGCAAAGGGGGAGATTGATACTCCTAAAGAGTTAGTTTTTTGTCATTAGTTTTGTCAAAGTCATATTAGAGAGTTAAAGTCAGTCGGTAAAAGGAGTCATAGGAATTAGTCGGTAAAGGAAGAGATAATTTCGATAAAGGAAAATGAATGGAAGGCACCGAGCAGAGCAAGATAGGTACTAAGTAGTGCATGGTAGTTACCAAGTTGAGATCACATGTTATCGAGCAAGAACAAAATGTGTTATCGGGTAACATAGGATGACATAACAGATTATCGTAGATACATTGAATTTGGACATCAAGAAAAAACAAAATTTTTTTTACTGATTTGAAGAAGATTGTTTGGTAAAACATTGGGAATGTAAATATATGATTGTGCATGATTACAAGGTAAGTATTAGGATTTGGTAACACTAAGAGGGTGGTGAATCAGTGTTACAAAACTTAACTGAATTCTTAAACTTCTTGATTTTATTCAAACAACATATAAATATATAGCATTAAATAAATAACCTTGCAACATAGACAAACACAGAAGAACTCTTAACACCATATTTGTTTTTGAGGAAACCTTGTTAAGGGAAAGACCTGAGTGGGGATGGTACCCACAAATATATGCACTATAAGAATAATAACCCTGTTAGGAGTTATGATCCTGTTAGGAGTTGAGTATTACAATAGGTAGGTCCTAGTTAGAGGAAAAACCCTGTTAGGGGTGTACAATAGGTGCAACAACACTTACAATAAATCTATTGTCCTGAATACAAAGAGTTAACAAAGTATTCCTTGGAGAACACCTCTTATTCTTTTTTCTCTTGATCTTTGCTCTACCTTTTAGATGCCTTCACAATTTGCATCCATCTATTATCTTCTTTAGATCATCGCACTCTTATACTACATGCTGGATCATGTAATATGATCCGAAACGTTGATGGTAAAAAAACTCCACATAATCGAATCCAAAAACTGATATAGCATACTTATACCTTACTGGAGGTATATGTACAAGAGGTCGTCGACATTAATTGTTGGAAATTTGGCTAAGTAGGATATCACAATGTTGTCATTATGGAAATATATATTCAACATTGAGACAACATGATCAGAGGAAGAAGTTCTATATGAGCACACATGAAAATTGTCTAAGTATAATAGTGTTTACCAGTCTTCACAAAGACCGTTTTGATTAGCAACATTCATAGAAGTAGGTTCATTGCATGTGCACTTGAACATAGATCATTCCAGGTATATCAAAGCTACATCTAAGAGCACAAGTCTGTATGACATGTATGGAAAGAGATATCGATGTTTTACAGAGACATTGTTGAGCCGACTAGAACAGAGCAACGATCAGAATATGATTATATTGAGTTAAGGGATTATTTTATTTATCAAAATAATGACTTAAATAATTAGGGACGACATCCTAGATGTTAACCCTCAAGAAGCATGAAATGACTTTATGTTTTGAGAAATGTATAATGTATTGTAAGCCGACAGGAAAGTTATTTTATAATAACTTGTATATAAGTAAGAAAAATGTAATGTGGAAATATGAATTTGACATATGATGTGAAATTGAAAGTTGTAAGAAAGAAAAGAAGCAAGTATTATATATCAGTGTGAAGAGACTACAAAGCTAGATCAGAATATTAAAGATATTTGACAACAGTAAAAGGTTTTTGTATTATACCTTTTGTATCTAAAGTTATCATTGTATATTGCATGTTTGGGCAGTGAGCTCATCTTGCATACATCTATGTTTTATAATAGAAACTCCTAATAGGGTTGAGGCTTCTAATAAGGCCTAAAGTCCTTTAACCAGGACAAAGACACTATACAGATGTAATAGACTCCTAATAAGCTCAATATCCTTAACCATATACTTTTGATTAGTGGATCAGTTGTGGGTATCATCCCCACCAGGGTTTCCTCGAGAACAAATATGGTGTTATGAGCTCATTGATTTTATTGTTATGCTTATTGATTTTATTGTTATGTTTATTGTTATGCTTATTGTTATGCTACAAGTTAATTTCATATATCCATAATTGGGAAAAATAAAAAGTTTCTGAAATACGGATTTACCCCCCCTCTCAATATTTCCTATTTCTAACAATTGGTATCAGAGCTTAGTTACTCAAACAAATTTATTCAGAGAAAGTCTAACATCTTGGGTAAGATCTCTATGGATATGGATCAATTGCAGAAAAATCTTGATGAAGCTCTTGAACAGATTGATATTCTTACTAAAGAAAGAGATATACTAAAGGACAAATCTGATAATGTGAAAGATTACATTGATAAACTAAAAGAAAAGATAGAAGATTTGAAATCAAAGAAAGAACATACAAGTCAAGTCAAGGACTGTAATGAAGTTTCAAAACTAAAGAAAGAAAATGAGATCCTCAAACATGAACTAAAGATTATAGATCTAAAGTTAAGCTTGAAAGATGATAACAGTAAAGATGAATCAAATTTGAAATCTAAAAAATGTAGATCTGAGATCTGAACTTACCGAAGTGACATCTGAACTTGAAACTGCAAAATTGCAGTATGATCAACTTGTGAAATACAACACAATTATGAAAGGAGAACTAACTCAATCTAAACAACATCTTGAGAAACTATATTCCAGTAGTGAAAAGATTGATGAACATATTTCTTATTAGAAACCCTCTTATGATAAAACTGGTCTTGGATACTTTGAAGATAAATTCCCAAAGAATATTGAAGAATGCAAAGAATGAGATCCAAAACAATTTGAGAATAAAGAAGAAAAGAAACTAGATGAATCTAAAAAATCTGAAGATGTATCTAATCCACCTAAGTAAGATGAATCACCTAAAGAGATGCAAAGAGAATTCAAAGGTAAATATTTTTCATGCAATTCTTTTAGACACATGAAAAAAGATTTTATAGGTAAGCAATTCAAACCTATCTCTGGTTATTGTTATAATTGTCATGGTTTTGGACATAGAGCTATTGATTGCAAGAAACCTAGATCTAATGATTATGGTAATAGTAGAATGTTTAGAAATACTAACCCTACAGATAAGAGACCTATTGGAGAAATGAACAAAATAAGAAATGGAGTTGTGTGTTATAGATGCAACAAATTTGGACACATTGCTAGAAATTACAGATCACAAATCATTCAGTCAAGACCAAGATATGGAAACAATGGAATAATTTGTCAGATATGTAGTAACATGGGTCACACAACAAGGTATTGCAGAATGAACAACATGAGAAATCCTAATCCTAGAAGAAATGTAAACTGTACCAAGAGAAATGTGAACACCAACAACAGTCAGAAAGAAAGTTGCAATAACTTGGAAGAAATTGAGTTTGTTAAAGCTACAGATCAAGCAAGTAGACTCAATATACCAGGAAATCAGACAGGTGAAGTATTTGAAAGTAAGTATGAATCATTTCCAAATTCATCTCAAAGTAATTAAGCATAAAACCTCATGAACTATGTATTAGAATAAGCATCAGAATAGGAGAGTAAGTTGAATTAAGCCTTGCAAAGTTAATATGAGATAGAATATGATATAAGGAAGCTATGGTTAAGAGCACATGAATTCATGAACATGCAAATGATTACATGAAAAGAAATAAGTTTTGCAGGTAACTACGAACAACTTTTGGCTTGAATGCACTTAAGAAATTAATGCAATGAGAATGTCTTGAAAGATTTGAAGGATAAAAGTAGATTATTGACATCATTTGATCATTCAAGTGTTTACAAGAGATATAGAGAGCTAGCCAGTGGAGATTGAAAGAAGTTTACAATATTTGGAGACAAATTCTTTGCCAGATCTATGCAAAAGCCCTAAATCATGATTCTGAGGTATTTAACTAAGAAATCATTGTTAAAAGTAGTTACTCTTCAGTAGAATCATGGATGCATCACTAGTTCACAACATCTGAGACACAACTAGACCTAAGATGAAGAAGGAATCAATAGAAACCTTAGAGGAAGACCCTAGTTTGGCTTTATCGACCATTCCGGATGGAGTTTTACATTTGGAAAATGTAAAAGGGTATTTGAAATGAAAGTTTGAAACAACAGGAGATGGTAGTTTGACCATGGAGTACAATAAGATATACAAATTGGACATGACCTACAAAGAAGGATTTGAACATTTAGGTCAAATGGACATTATTAAGTATACATTTCACTATGAATATCACAATGACAAATGGACCAAAATCATTTTGAGCAGAATCCATAATGGAAATTTTTGGTTGGATGATAGAGTTATAGATATTACAACTAATCTTATACTTGAGGTTACAAAATTGTCTAAGACATGAGAAATTCCTTTAAATGAAAAGAATGTTAAGAAAATAGTGTTGGATAACACCAAGTCTTCATATAATGGAAGAGGTATAGTCATAAGCAAGATTGAACAAGATGATGTGAAATATGTATGTAAGATTTTAACTACAAAATTTAGTGCAAGTTCTAGGGAAGATGACATGGTGATAGGTATGGTGCAAGTAGTCTATCTTATGTGTATTGATAGAGTTGAAGTAGATACGGGTAAGATTATGAGAATTCAGTTGATTGAGAATCTTGAGAAGATCAAGAAGACTAAGAATTCCCAATTTAGATTTTCATCCTTGATCACCTATATGTTTTTCCATGTTTTGAGGAGCTGATTGGAATGATGACAAAAATTAAATGGAAAGGATTAATAATGTATATTTAAGACATCCTATTGACAAAGTGAATGAGAGTACCTCCCTTGTCATTAAGATCCTTCAGAATGAAATGAAAAGAAGATCAAGAATTCCACCATCTGTTGTTGACAAATACAAGAATGAAATATGTTTCTTAGTGGACACTGATTTTACCTACATTGAAGCAATAGAACCGAGGATAGAATTTGTAGATCCTCTTGAGTATGAGATATCTAAAGAATAAGTTGAAGGATATCTATGTAGAATACTTAAAAGTAGTTTGGATTCCAAGAGTTCTAGATTTGGAACATATGAAGAGAACTTCAGTACAACACAATAGTCACAGGTGTAGAAATTGGCAAAGAAAAGAGTAGATAACATAATAAAGAAAATCTTAAAGGATACATACATGACTGAGAATGAATTCAACATTTTGAAGTAGACAACAATAACTATTAGAGATATAGGAAAGAAAGAAGTGTTGTCAGCTCCACCCTTGACAACCCATGCAACCCCTATTGAGGATATTTAGAATGTTGATGAAGATATTGTAGAATTGGATGTGCCAGTAGTGAGAAAATATATTAGATCCACCTCTACTACATTGACTTAGTGATTCAGGGGCATCCAAGGTTAAGGCAAGGGCATTCTGTGTCCTTAGTGAAACTGCATGGAGTATTAGTATTTTGGCCAGTGTTACTCGGTTGCAACCTTGATCGATGGTCTCGGTCATTGAAGGAAGCTCGATCACTGAAGGAACTCGGTAGTCTTTGGTGCTCGGTGAAGTGTTACTCAGTCATGCCTATGGTGCTCAGTCGACACTGGTTCTTGACGATGCCTAGCATGCTTAGTTAATTTACTGTCACTCGGTAGTTCTGGTTTATCGACTGTAGTTTTGTGTGATTTGTTGAGCCGACTTGGTGAATTTATTGTTGGTAGCCATTGTTATGGGCTGACATGCTAAATTAAATATTTGTATACATTTGTAGCCTAACTTGTATGGCATTTAATTATTTGTTTTAGGGAGTTAAGGGTTTCATCTTGATGACTTATGGCTGATGACTAGTATTTAAGGAGTGTTTTGGTAGATGTTTAGGATAACTTAGAATATTTGGGATATCAAATGTGAAGCTTAAAGTTGAAGTTGGAAAAGTTGTGGAAAAGTTCTTGATGAACTTGTAGATTAGATTGTAATCTGATAGTTGTCTATAGCAGAGCTAGGGGTTTGCATACTTGGAGACAAGGAGATTGCTTAGAGGCTTGCGAGCCCAAGTTTAGATCTACCTTAGGGTTTCCATCAGCTTCTGATTGTCTTTAGAGCTGAAATAGCTGAGATTGTATTAGATTTGGTTGTGGATCTTGCAAAATTATTTTTTGGTTGTAATTGGCCCTAACCCGGAAGGCCTTACAGCCAGACATGTTAATGAAAATCAATGTTAAACAATTACTTGGTGTTGCATTGTTGAGTAATCCACTATGTAATTTTGTTGGTTGCAAGGTTTAGATTGTCCTTAATTGGATCCACCATCCTTGACTACATCAGGTGGTATCAGAGCGAGAGTTTGATCTTGATGAAGCAGAAGGTTGACCTAGCAAGGTTGATCTTGCAAAGTTGATCTCGTTGGTGAAGAGATTGTGCATAATCTAGATTGTAGATCTGATGTACTAAACTTGTGGAATTGTGCCCTAGTTGTTTGCAAGATTGCAAGTTGAGATCTAACTTGTTACAACTTGGAAATTGTCACAAGGTGGTCGATGAGGGTTTGTTGCAGAGGGTTTCTCTTATCTTTAAGGATTCCTCTGAGAATATTGGACCCTAGAGTTATTTATGATCTTTGTGATACTATTGAATCTTGGATCATAGAGAAAGTGAAATTAGATTTCAGATCTGAGATGGAATTGATGAAGAATGACATGGTCACCGAGATCATGAGAAATGTTGCTGGTATACCTCAGAATGTTGGTACTGAGGATGGCTATGAAGAAGTTGCTGAAGAATTTGAAACTACTGGATCTAGTGGTGATGACTAGAGGAATAGATCTAGTGAAGATAGAACTACTCGGTTGCCTAGATTTTTTGCTTGGTTTAGTAATTACCGAATGAAAGTTTCTACTTTCTTTGGTACTTTGAAGCCCGACAATCTGATTGGATTGGATTGGTGAACTTGAAGATTTCTTTGAGCTGGAAGAAATTAAAGATCCTCTTCAAGTGAGATTAGCACAAACAAAGTTGAAAGGACATGCTGCTCTTTGGTGGAAAGAACTACAAAGAGATCGAGAAGATGAAGGTGAAACAAAGATCAATCGGTGGAGATTGATGGTGACTAAGTTGAAAGCTAAGTTCATACCTGTTGACTATGAGCTTGACTTGTTTAAGAAGTTGCAGAATCTAAAACAGAAGGATTTGTCTATTGAAGATTATACCGAGGAGTTCTACAAACTTACTATTTAGTTTGGACACTGAGAGCTTGGTAAGGAAAAGGTAGCTCAGTTTGTGAATGATCTGAGATTCAATATTCAGGATGAACTTGGTATGCTAAAGATTGATTCTATGGAAGATGCTTATCAGTATGCTCTGAAGGCAGAAGATAAGTTAAAGAGGAAACAACCTAATAACTCATGAGGGAAGGAAAAGATTTATCACTCGGTGAAGGATAAACCGAATGATGTAGAAGATGAAGAAAAACCTATGGAACTGAAGAAGAAGACATATAGAGTTATCTTTAAGGGTACTTGCTATAA
The DNA here is from genome assembly GCA_027943335.1 of Chamaecyparis obtusa. NCBI lineage: Eukaryota > Viridiplantae > Streptophyta > Pinopsida > Cupressales > Cupressaceae > Chamaecyparis > Chamaecyparis obtusa. The sequence goes on from BSBK01003400.1 coordinate 165,038, forward strand.
CTGTGGAGAGGAAGGACATCATTCTTTTGAATGTACATAGAAGAAGGTTGACCAAAAAACTACTGTGATGAATGAGAACATTTAGAATGAACTTGAATTAGAGAACTTGCTGCTTCGGCAAACATTGCTCGGTACAAAGGATGGACCTTGTTAGAGGAGTAATTTTTTTAGGACCAGATGAAAGATTGAAGGTAAACTCTGTGATGTTATTGTTGATAGTGGAAGTACTGATAACCTTGTTGCTGAGGACCTAGTTTAGAAACTTGGTTTGAGTAGAATGAAGCATCCTTGTCCTAATAGGCTTGGTTGGTTACAAGATGTTCATGCTTTGGAAGTTAGAGAACAATGCTTCATTGATGTTCAAATTGGCCAGTACAAGAATCTTGTATTATGTGACATTGTGAAGATGAATAGTTGTGATATATTTCTTGGTAGACCTTGGCAATATGATTACAGAGCTATTTATGATTGTGTCTGGAATGTGTTTACTATTGAGAAGGATGACATGAAGTTTTCACTGATGCCTTTGATGGATACAACACTCAGTAGGATAAGCCTGAGTATTGGTAGTCGAGTGGAGATTGTGGATCCAGAGAAAATGAATGATCAATATGGAGAACCAACCTGTGCATTGGCAAGAAAAGACTTGAAGAGACAAAGGAAATTGAAGAGGAAGAATTTGCAAGTAGAAAAGGTGGAGGACTTGTATGTGAAGAACCAATTTGGGATTTATGTGCTAAATCTTGGAAGATGTTCTTCTCACATATGAACATCTTTTGGAACTTGGGGTGTCTGATGCAGGGGCATCCAAGGTTAAGGCAAAGGAATTCTGTGTCCTTGGTGAAATTGCATGGAGTGTTAGTATTTTGGCTGGTGTTAATCGGTTGTAGCCTTGACTGACGGTCTCAATCATTGAAGGAAGCTCAATCATTGAAGGAACTCGGTAGTCTCTAATGCTCAGTGAAGTGTTACTTAGTCATGCCTACGGTGCTCGGTCGACACTAGTGCTCGGTGATGCCTGGAGTGCTTGGTTAATTTACTGTCGCTCGATAGTTCTGGTTTATCGACTAGAGTTCTGTGTGATTTGTTGAGCCGACTTGGTGAATTTATTGTTGGTAGACATTGTTATGGGCTGACATGCTGAATTAAATGTTTGTATACATTTGTAAGCTAACTTGTATGACATTTAATTATTTATTTTGGGGAGTTAATGGTTTCATCTTGTTGACTTATGGTTGATGACTAGTATTTAAGGAGTGTTTGGGTAGATGTTTAGGAGAACTTAGCAGATTTGGGATATCAGATGCGAAGCTTAAAGCTGAAGTTGTGGAAAAGTTCTTGATGAACTTGCAGATCAGATTATAATCTGATAGTTGTTTGTAGTAGAGCTAGGGGTTTGCATACTTGGAGACAAGGAGATTTCTTGGAGGCTTGTGAGCCCAAGTTTAGATCTGCCTTAGGATTTCTGTCAGCTTCTGATTGTCTTCAGAGATGAACTAGTTGAGATTGTATTAGATTTGGTTGCGGATCTTGCAGAATTGTTTTCTGATTGTAATTGGTCCTAACTTGGAAGGCCTTACAGCTGGGCATGTTAATGAAAATCATTGTTAAACAATTACTTGGTGTTGCATTGTTGAGTAATCCATTGTGTAATTCTATTGGCTGCAAGGTTTGGACTGCCCTTAATTGGATCCACCATCCTTGACTGCATCACTTAGAGAGTTAAAGAGATGGAAAGTGGATTAGGCATAAGGCAGAAAACTATCTTTTCTCCAATAGAAAGGATAAGGACATCAGAAGATAAACCACAAGCAGATGAAGAGGAAGGCAACAACAAAAAGAAGCACTGGAAGACTAAGATTGATAAAGTGAACCCTTTGATCATTAATGAAGGAGATTTTACCAAGTTGAATCAGTATTATGAGATGTACAATAATTTTGAGAAATTGAATCTTGAGAATGTAGTTTTCAGACACATGATTCTTGCTAACAAGAAGTATGAGAACATAAAAGACAAAATTCTAGATAATCTCTATGAGAAATAAGTTAATAGAAGAAGATAAAGGTATAAGAGAAATAATTGTGAGAAAGCTTTGTGAGATAACAGATGAAGACCACTTCAAAGAAATTATGAAAAATCTTAGCACACATTTGAGAAGGAAAAGAAGGACATTCTGATAACGGGAGGAAACTATGAAGAGATCAACAAGGAAAATGAGGAAGCGGTAGTAAAGGTAATGACCTCTGGACTAGAAGAGATATTTAGTGAATCTAAACCAACAGTAGAAGTAGAACCATAGACACAATCATCACCAATTCCACCACCCTCTATCAACATTGATGATGAGTCTATGAATATTGAAGGCACAAACATCACCATAGACAAAGAAGAGAACCCATTTGATGACCAAGGAGCAGATGTTGGAAATTTTCTAGAAGCTATTGAGTAGAAGGATGAAGCAACAATTAAAGAAGATGAAGTAGTGGAGACAAGAGAAGAAGAGAAGAAAGAAGAATTACAGGTTAAGATAACAGAGGAGAAGCATGCGGTGCAAGAAGAATAGATTGAAATAATTTCACCACAAAAGAGCAAAACAAAAAAAACCTATCTAGACCACCCATGTAATCAATTTTAGTAAGATTGGGAGTTGAAGTTGATGATGATGATCAAATAGAGTTGATCTCATCTCTAAATAAAATTATTGGAAAGAAAAAGAAAGTGAAAAACTTGTAAGGAGCGTTACTTGAAGTAACCAGAAAACTTCAAGGAGTTATATCAACTCAAGTTATTGAGGTTGATCCCCAAGCCAAAGAAAAAGAGGTAATGAGATTTTTTGACTGTGAATTTACTAATCTATCAGATATTTCATTAGCTAAAGCTCAAGCAACTCATGATGCACAATTATTTCAAGTCACTTGTCATAATATTATGAATGATTTGGATAATTTGGATATATGTATAGAAGAGTTAAGGAAATTCTTAGAAAGATGAAGAGCATTGTAAAACTAGTGTACATTATCACACAACCACATATCATAAATTTTAGAGAAGATAAGGAACAAAGAAACAAAGTTTCAAGCCACAGTGAATGATTTGCAGAGTCCTAATGTGAAAATCATAGATATTGAGAAGAAAATAAGCAATATCTATGATGAGATAAGACTTCTTGAGAATGAGAAAGAAAGAAAATTGAAGAGATTCGCTCTACTCAAAGAGCATCTAACAATGAAGATAAGTAATGTAGAGAATCAACTGGAAGAATGTCTTTCATCAAAGACATTGTATGGAAAGTTTTCTTATTCAAACCTTAAGGTAGTTGAGATAGTGTCCTATGGGCTATGTGCATTACTCAACGTTTCTGATTCAGTCAAGAAGACATGGGACAAAGAGATAGATAATCTGAAGGCAAATTTCGCAGATTGTGTAGCAAGTCTTCCAGCCTTACAATATTGAAATGAAGGAGGTACATCAAATTTTGACATACTTATACATATAATTGACACCTTTGTCATTGTTGTCAAAGGGGGAGTAGTATAGTATGAAAATTGTATATATGTAGAAGATATAGATATGTGGAATAATATGAAGTATACTCTTAGGGGGAGTATCATTTTGGAGAAATAAGTAGACATGTATGATCCATAATTTTTTTTGTAATGGTCGTATGTTACACCTTTTGAAATTTTGTGATAATTTTATTTTTTTGGAACTTAGCCAATTTTCCCATATGTTGCCACCAATGACAAAGGGGGAGATTGTTAGAAATTTGGATAAGTAGGATATCAAATTTTTCTCATTATGGCAATATATATTCAGCATTGAGAAAACATGATTAGAGGAAGAAGTTATGTATGACCACACATGAAAATTGTCTAAGTATAATAATGTTTACCAGTCTTCACAGAGACCATTTTGATTAGTGACGTTCACAGAAGTAGGTTCAGTATATGCGCACTTGAACATAGATCATTCCAGGTATATCAAAGCTACATCTAGGAGCACAAGTCTGGACGACATGTATGGAAAGAGATATCAATATTTTATAGAGACAGTGTTGAGCCGACCAGAACAGAGCAACGATCAGAATATGATTATATTGAGTTAAGGGATTATTTTGTTTATCAAAATAATGACTTAACTAATTAGGGATGACATCGTAGATGTTAACCCTAAGGAAGCATGAAATGACTTTATGTTTTGAGAAATGTATAATGTATTGTAAGCCGATAGGAAAGTTACTTTATAATAACTTGTATATAAGTAAGAAAAATGTAATGTGTGATGAGTCTAGTTTATGGGTTGTTTTGTTTATGATTTACTGATTCTAGACTTAAATATCTTATGGTTTTCATAAACATTATGCAGAATTTTATGTATATATATATATATATATATATATATATATATATATATATATATATATATATATATATATATATATATATATATATATATATATATATATATATATATACTAATAGATATTATGATGAAAATCTGGTATTTCTCTTCTCTAGTGTTAATGGGTAGTGTTCCTGTAGTCGTGTGACAAGGATGCGTTAAAGCAGGGAAAATTATTATAAATCTTTGCCTTGGATTTGTGTGCGGATTTTGGTGTGCCAACCTTTTGCAGGAGAAGGATAAGTCAACAAGGAGTAAGGACTCAAAGATGAAGTGGCTCTTCAAGGTGAATAACTATTTCCAAAATTTATCATGGCTCCACTACTTCCATAACCTTGCAGTTGATAACACAGACCGGGTCAATCTAGTTATTAGTGTTCCTATATTCTTGAGGCACTAAATATGGTTTATCCTCTTCCATAAATGATGTTGTCATTCCTATAACTAAAGTTGTTATGCTATGTAATCAAGGACCTAGTTATTAGGTGTTCTGTTTTCTCAGTTGCTTTTAAATAAGCTGGAACTTATGATTCTGAGTTAGTTAGATGTTTTGAGGAGTTTATATTGTAATCCAACAACAAAGTGAATACACTTTGATATTATATTATGTACTTGTGTTTTGTTAATGAATATATGATAGTTCTAGATTTTAACATTTGAGTTTTAAATCTATTCACACTTCCGTGGGGGCCCACGCAGGAGGTGAATTCTCTGATCATGTTCAAGTAGGACTTAGTTAAGTTTCTTTGAAGTTGATAAGCATTGTTTCTCCTGCAGCCATTGGTAGCAGAACCATCAGTTGTTTCTTGTAGCATAGATTTACTTTCGAAACATTATTAGTTTACTGCTGAGCATTTCCTTCAAGTTGTGAGTTAAGTTATAGTTTCAGTTCTTAGTATAAATTTCTTGCAGTAATATTTTTACTTTATGATGAAGGGTGCTCCCCTTAATGCCACAAACACATAACAGAAATAGAGAAACAACAACAATCATATGCAAGAACAGAAAATTGGCTTCTTATTATCTCCACAAATGTAGAATTACAAACTTTCAGAATTACAATATGCAAAGCCACATGGGCATTCCCTACAACATTCTGTAGGACAAAGCCTCGAACTATTACCCAGAACTATTCTGAACTGCCTAAGACAATAATAAAGCCTTCCTTATATAGGCAATTTTTCCACCACCTGGGAAGGTTCCAGAATTTTTAGCCAATAAGGCCGACCAAACTTAAAATTATTTTATTTTACATTTTATTACATCATAGTCGGCTCAAGATAAGCTTTGAAACCCGAACATAAATTTTGAAGAAAATTATTTTCTGCCATTTCGGGTGGCCCAACTTTCGAAGACCATAAGTCATCACCAGTTGACCCGATCGGCTATTATAACCCCATTTTGAAAATGCCATGAAGCGCTCTACAGGATTGACTGGTGCAAGCGCTTGTCACCCAAATTTTCAACCTCATCTGGGGCCTCTAAAGCCTTCAAAACTGAGTCCAAAGTTTCTGTACCCTGCTGCCAATACCGAAAATCTTCAATATCTTCCAACATGCACTTGATCTGGAAATGAAACTTTACTGGCAGACTTATATGACCAAAATGAACCTCCAAGAAAGAAATTAGATCATTCTGAGCACAGATGAAAATTACCAAAAATAGTAACTTTCCATAAATAGCAGCTCTACACAAAATAGCCCTTATTGAAAATAAAAACAGAAATATTTTTGGGTGATGCAAGATTGCTCTTACACCTAGGATGCTCCTGCATCAGACACCCGGGGTAATTTGAGAAGTGACCCTGTCACGACTCAGGTGTGCAGAGGAAAACCAAGATGGCTAACCTCCTCCTTTGTCAACCATGATGAATCTTCAACAGGTCATCCTTTCCACTTGACCAGATATTCTTCATATGTCCTGTTCCTTGTGCTTCTGCCAACACGACTGTCCAGTATATCTTCGATCTCCTTAGTGTCTGAACTAGTTGCTAGAATACTCCACTGTGCTGCTGTGATCTCATCTTCAACACCTCCTTCATGATACTCTGTCAGATCTGAAATGTTAAACACTGGTGAAATATTTAGCTCAGTAGGAAATTCTACCTCATATGTGTTTCCTGAATCATGTTTCTTCAGTATCTTACATGGTCCAAACTTCTTCATTTTCAGCTTGTTATATGTACCAACTGGAAACCGCTCCTTCCGCAAATGAACCATGACTTCATCACCAACCTGAAATTCCTTATACCTCTTTTTCTCATCTGCCTTAGCCTTGTACTGTGCGTTCATCTTGGTAATATGCTTCCTCACCTCCCCATGGATGTTCTTCAAGTGTTCTGCAAAATCCTCAGCTTCAGCACTACTTATTTCTCCTTTATCTATCTTTCTCAATTCAGATGCATTTCTTGGACTACTTCCATATACAATCTGGAATGGTGATTTACCAGTGCTCTTATTGACAGAATTATTGTATGCAAATTCTGCCTGTGGTAAAATCAAATCCCATCCTGTTGGCTTATCTCCAACCAAACATCTCAGCAAATTTCCCAAACTTCTATTCACCACCTCTGTCTGTCCATCAGTCTGTGGATGATGTGATGAACTGAACTTCAAATCTGTCTTCAACTTCTTCCACAACGTACGCCAGAAATATCCAACAAACTTAGTGTCCCGATCTGAAACTATGGTCTTTGGCAAACCATGAAGTCTCACTACTTCTCTGAAGAACAATTATGCTACATGAACAACATCATTAGTCTTCTTGCAGGGAATGAAATGTGCCATCTTTGAAAATCTGTCAACCACCACAAAAATTGAATCATGTCCCCGCTGTGTTCTTGGTAAACCAAGAACGAAGTCCATACTGATATCCTCCCAAGGCTTCTTTGGTATAGGTAATGGCTGATACAACCCTGTATTCTACTTCACTCCTTTTGCCATCTGACATACTCTGCAACTTTGTACAAACTTCTTCACATCTTGCTACAACTGTGGCCAATAATAATTCTCACTAACCAAACCAAAGGTTTTATCACGACCAAAATGTCCAGCCAATCCTCTGCTATGCTTCTCCTTGATGAGATTCTCCCTCATAGAACTTCGTGGAATGCACAACTGACTCCCTTTGAATAGCATATCATCCTGGATGATGAAATCCAACCATTTCATCCTGTCTAGAGTAACAGGTTCTGTACAAGCTTTCCAAGCTTCACCAAAATCAGGATCCTCTGGATACAAATTCTTGAGTTCCTTGAACCCAACCACTTCAATCTGCATTTCTGTCAGCAATAGTTGCCTTCTGCTAAGAGCATCTGCAACCTTATTAGACTTTCCACTCCTGTGTTTCAAAACAAATGTATAACTCTACAAAAACTCAACCCATTTCAAATGCCTTTGATTCAATTTTCTTTGACTATTCAAATATTGCAAAGCTTGATGATCGGTATACAACACAAACTCTTTAGAAAGTAGATAATGTCTCCACTTCTTTAATGCCTGAACTATAGCATAAAATTCCTGATCATAAACAGAATATTTCCTCTTGGCATCATTTAACTTCTCACTGAAATAAGCAACAGGTTTACCTTCTTGGCTCATAACAACTCCTATTGCAGTACCACTAGCATCACAATCTACTTGAAACACCTTATTAAAATCTGGAAGTGCTAAAATAGGTTGTTTTGTAACTTTTTGTTTCAACAATTGAAAACTCTTTTCTGCCCCATTAGTCCACTTAAACTCTTTTCTATCCCCTCTCATTGTTTCAGTCAAGGGACCACAAATACTGCTAAAATTTTTGATAAATTTTCTGTAAAAGCTAGCCAAACCATGAAAAGATCTTACCTCAGTAGCACTCCTTGGAGTAGGCCATTCAAGGATAGCCTGTACCTTCTCTGGGTCCATTTTTAGACCTTCTGCTGAAACTACAAATCCTAAATACACTAACTCTTTCTTCACAAAACTACACTTCTTCAAATTAATCAACAATTTCTCTTCTCTCAACTTCTCAAATACCATACGAATATGCATCATATGTTCCTCCCATGTCTTGCTAAAAATCAAAATATCATCTAGGTAAACAATGACAAACTTACTCAGAAATTCTTTCAGAACCTCGTTCATGAGCCGCATGAAAGTGCTCGGTGCATTGGTTAGCCCAAAAGGCATGACTAACCACTCATATAGTCCTTCCTTTGTCTTGAAGGTAGTCTTCCATTCATCTCCTTCTCTGATCTGAATCTGGTGATATCCACTCTTCAGATCTATCTTTGAGAAATATACAGCTCCACTCAAACAATCCATAATATCATCCATTCGTGGCAATGGAAACCTATACTTGATTGTGATCTTGTTTATTGCTCTGGAATCTGTACACATCCTCCACTCTCTATTCTTCTTTGGTGCTAATACCGCTGGTACAGCATAGGGACTCAGACTCTCTCGAATCAACCCTTTCTACAATAACTCGTGTACTTGTCTGTTCAACTCTTAACTTTTTGCTGGTGTCATTCTGTGTGCTGCCTTGTTTGGCAAATTAGCTCCTGGAATCAAATCCATCTGATGATTGATCTTCCTTACCGGTGGTAATCCATCGGGTACATTATCAGATACAATATCCTAAAACTCATTCAACAAATCTGCAACCTCTACAGGTACATCCTCTGCTTCTTCTTTACCAACTTTTGGAATTAAAGAAAAACACACATGCTCATGCCTCATACCATCTAGGAATTTTCTTCCATCAAAAAATGTTATTCTTGCATTACCACATACCTTTTCTTCGGTCTCTTTCAATGGCTTTAGCTTATGTCGCACTCCATCCTTTGTCAGGGAATAGGTATTCGCACGACCATCGTGTACAGCACATCTGTCAAACTGCCATGGTCTATCCAACAACATATGACATGCATCCATAGATATGATATCACACAATACCGCATCTTGGTATCTGCCAATCTTGAACTTCACTAGGCATTGTTCATTGACCATGACCTTGTGGTCATCCTGTACCCAGGCAATCCGATATGGATGTGGGTGTTTCTATCTCTTGAGCTTCAACTTTGTCACCATCTCTTCTGACACCAAATTGTCAGTGCTTCCACTATCAATGATCACATCACAATATTTACCTTCACACTTGCACCTGGTGCGAAACAGGCTCCTCATTTGCTCAGGTTCATTCTCACCACTCAACAGGACTCTTCTGTTAATCAACGTTTCTCCTCTTTCAGCATCTTCAGAATTTGATGATCTGGCATCTTCATCTACATGTGCAACTCTGGCCTGGCCTTCATTTCTTCTGTCTGTTCTACCTTGGTGCTGAGGACATTCAAATGCCCTATGACCTTCTTCTCCACAGTGAAAGCATGTTCCACGGAAGCCTCCTCTTCCAGATCCTTGTCCTCTTCCTCTTCCTCTCTGATCTCTATTATTCTGATCCTGGAAGTGATTGGAATTATTTCCACGCTGATTCTGACTACTACATGCCTCATCCTTCTTTTTCAGATCTTCATTTCGGCCACCATATGACCGTCCACCGTGACCTCTTTCATTTTGTCTGCTCTCGAACTTCTTGTTCAGCTTTTCCTCTACTTTTAGGGTAAATTGGTATGCCTCCTCAATACTGCTCATTCAAATCAGATTCAACTCCTCCTGAAGGCTTGGTCTTAACCCATTAAGGTATCGGGCAACTTTCTCCTTATCAGCTTCTGCATGGCCTGTTCTGATGAGGAGTCGATAGAACTCCTCTGTATGCTCCTGAACAGATCTTCCTGCTTGCTTCAAACTTTGCATTTTCTTTAGTAGATCAAGCTCATAATCAACAAGAATGAACTGTCACTTCAATTTATCCACCATCCGATCCCATCTCGTGATTTTATCTTTCCCTCTTCTATTTCGCTCCAATTGAATTTCTTGCCACCAGATCTTCGCATGACCTTTCAGTCTGGCCTTCGCAAATTTGACCCTATCAAGATCGTCAACATCTTCATACTCAAAATATTCCTCACATTCATTGATCCAGTCAATCAATTCCTCTGGGTTAAGATTTCTAGAAAATGTAGGAACCTCAATCTTAGGTCTTTTCTCAATCTTGGAAATGACCCAAAAAAGTCTTTCTTCCTCCTGGTTCACAATTTCAACTTCTCCTGCTTCATATTCTTCTTCGGCTTCATCCTCGCTTTCATCTCTGACATTAAGATTCATTCCTCTGTGAATCTCTTCTTGCAATGCTCGCACTTGTCTCTGCAGCTCTCTAACCTCAGGTGTCACAACACCAGGTCTTTCGCCACGTTCTCTTCGTGGAGGCATTTTCGCGATGCGCGCTCAAACCCTAACCACGGTCCTGGTGCAAACTGCCTCACAGTCGGCGATCTATTTACACACTCAAGAAAACTTGCTCTGATACCACTTGATGAAGGGTGCTCCCCTTAATGCCACAAACACATAACATAAATAGAGAAACAACAACAATCATATGCAAGAACAGAAAATTGGCTTCTTATTATCTCCACAAATGTGGAATTACAAACTTTCAGAATTACAATATGCAAAGCCACATGAGCATTCCCTACAACATTCTGTAGGACAAAACCTCGAACTATTACCCAGAACTATTCTGAACTGCCTAAGACAATAATACAGCCTTCTTTATATAGGCAATTTTTCCACCGCCTGGGAAGGTTCCAGAATTTTTAGCCAATAAGGCCGACCAAACTTAGAATTATTTTATTTTACATTTTATTACATCATAGTCGGCTCAAGATAACCTTTGAAACCCGAACAAAAATTTTGAAAAAAATTATTTTCCGCCATTTCGGGTGGCCCAACTTTCGAAGACCATAAGTCATCACCAGTTGACCCGATCGGCTATTATAACCCCATTTCGGAAATGCCATGAAGCGCTCTACAAGCTTGACTAGCGCAAACGCCTGTCACCCAAATTTTTGACCTCATCCGGGGCCTGTAAAGCCTTCAAAACTGAGTCCAAAGTTTCTGTACCCTGCTGCCAATACCGAAAATCTTCAATATCTTCCAACATGCACTTGATCTGGAAATGAAACTTTACTGGCAGACTTATATGACCAAAATGAACCTCCAAGAAAGAAATTAGATCATTCTGAGCACAGATGAAAATTACCAAAAATAGTAACTTTCCATAAATAGCAGCTCTGCACAAAATAGCCCTTATTGAAAATAAAAACAGAAATATTTTTGGGTGATGCAAGATTGCTCTTACACCCAGGATGCTCCTGCATCACTTTAGTAGTGATGACTTTTGAAGAGAACTAAATCATAGACCTTGCAACCACCATCTCAAGCTCACTTTCCTGGATTGATACATTTAATGAAGTCTAGTCTGATATTCCAAGTAGACATGTGATAATTTTGAGCAATGAATCATTGTTAAAGGATGTCCAATCCTTGAAGTTACTAGGGTATTATTCTGACCAACCATTTTTAGCGTCATTGTCAGGGATGGTGTCAATTTAGTTTAACCTAGAAGTCATTAAGTTAGTTTGCATTCCACATTATTTGTATGCATAGACGTAGGGATCATCTTGGGAGATTCCTTCCTAATGTTATTCAAGTAGAACCATTTGAGGTTTTTAATCAAGAATATGAAGAATCCCACATTGAGAACATACAAGAAGAAGAACCATTTGAGAATGTATTTGTGGATGCCTATGAACAATTGCCTTCACCTACAACCTTAGAAGAATCATACCATTTGAATGACCTATTTGTTGAACCTAAAAATCAATCAATAATGGCCCAGCCTACCTTCCCTTTTCCTATTCCTAATCAGAAAGTTAACCAAAACTTGAAGAATATACCTTCTGCTACACTTCCAAAATTCTATGGCCTCATCACAGAAGATCCTGATATGTTTCTCTTTGAGTTTGACATACTCCGTAGGAGCTATGACTACTCAACTGACACTCATAAGCTGAAGTTGTTTCCCTCTACCTTGAAGGAAGCTGCTTTACAATGGTTCATGAGCTTGGGTTCCAATGTTGTACAAGATTGGCCTAGGATGAGCAATTTATTTCTTTCAAAGTACAAGGAGTATTGTAGAGAAAGAGACCTAAAAGGAGATGACATTTTAAAAATGTCCCAGAGAGATGATGAAACCTTGGAGGATTATGTCTCCAGGTTCATGCTCAACCTGTAATGCAATACACAACATAACTTGAATTCGGAATCCCAGAAACATCTTTTTTGGAAAGGTGTGGGTGATGGAAGTATTGAGGCCCTTGACCTCATGGCAAGAGGTGATATTACTTAGAAAACTTGGGCTGAAATAAAGGATATATGTGTGAACTATTCCAGAGCTACAGTCAAGAAGGGAAGAGGATTGAGAGACTTACCTCATAAGTCCAATGGTGGTTCATGAGTATAAAAATGGAGCTATCTAATTTGTTGTCTGACTTTAAGCAAGACATCATCAATGATGTTGCAACATAGCTGGATACCATGTAGGTGAGAAGAAAGAAAGATGAAGCTGATGCTATGCTAGCCGAATATTATCCACACTGTAGGGAGAAGAAAAAGAATTGTTGGTGTAAATCTATTGCAAGCCTAGAGTCACAACCTATGCCCATTGAGTTTAAGGCCATCAATGAAAATGGAGAGGTACTCTACGTTGCCTAGAGGTGAGCATGGGCTTAGAGACTAGGTATTCCCCAAGATCCTCTTCAAAATTTTAATAGTAATAATGCATGCCAAAATCAACATCATAGTGGTTTTAGTGGGTATAATAGTTGGTAGCAGCCTCAGCAAGGTTGGAAACAACCTCAGAAAGGCTGACAACAGCCTCATCAGGGCTGGCAGTAGCCTTAGCAAGGTTGGCAGTAGCCTTAGCAAGGTTGGTAGCAGCCTCATCAGGGTTGGAAACAACCTCAGCAAACCTGGCAACAACCTCAGTAAGGGTGGCAACAACCACACAATTAGATGAACCAATCAAGCTAGCAAGCTTTGATGCCACCACCTCAATAGTAGGCTCTAATGCCTCCTCCTGCAGCCAACATTGCTTCCCCTAAACAAACTCAACTGCTTGCTCAACCTACCCCTAATCCCAACAATACCAAGCCTGCAACACAACAATAGAGTTATGCTATTTCCTTGAATAATATCCATTTAAGATCAGGCACAACCCTTTCTCCACCACAACAACCTATCATCACTAAAGTTGAGGATGCCTCGGTAGAACCAAATGAAGTGCCAGTAAAACCTGCCTCTCCTACAGCTTAAGAACCCCCATTTCCTCATCGATTGGAGGAAAAAGCTAAGCCAGTTGAGAACTAAGCAATATTGGACTTTCTTACCCAACTAAAGAAAATGAAAGTTAAAATACCCTTGTTAGATGCCATAAAGAAAGTGCTTGCATATACTAAAGCCATCAAGGAAGCCTGTATAAAACAACCCGGGAGAAAGAAAAAGGATCCCAAAACCATACATGTCCTCAGACAGTTATCTGACCTAATGTTGGAGAAATTGACAGTTCCAAAGTATTCTGATCCTGGTAGCCCTGTGGTTATAGTCACTATTCAAGGAATACAAGTTCAAAATGCTCTAGTTGACTTAGGTGCCTCCATAAATGTCATGGCCAAGGAAGTAATGTCTTAGTTACATATCATTGGTCTTAGGGAAACCCCAACCATCCTTCAGCTTGCTAATAGTTCCACCATTACACCTGATGGGATGGTAGAGGATGTCATAGTCACCTTAAATTCTTGGGAGTATTCAGTTGACTTTGTTTTTATCTCTCCAAAGGCTAACATGGGAGGGTATCCAATAATTATAGGCAGGCCATGGTTGGCTACTCTAGATGCCTATATAGCTTGTTGATCAAGAAAGATGACTATATCCAATGGAGTCAACAGTAAAAATTTGACTCTATATTCCCCAACTCAACCTCTCTTGCAAGATGACCAGATAATCTGGCCAGACTTGGGTGATATTGAACCTGAGGTCAATTCAATTTTCCAGTTAATGATGATATCCAGGGATCCATTTGTAGCCTCTAGGGGAGAAGATGATATAATTTCTTCCATTATCATGAATGAGTATGGAGTGCACTCCCAAATGTGTCCCCAAGCGGATTGTGTTCTGGAAACTTTGTTACCACCTCCAAATTCTCCACAGTATTCAGAAACTTCACAATTCCTTCATACATTATTGCCTCATGAGATGGAGTCTTTTTCAGTTGCTTATTTTTCTATGGCAGAAAAGGTCATTAAGCTAGAAGTTAGTCCAGGACATGAATTAAATATGAATAGTATTTGTCACTCTCTCAGCAAAAAGTTGTCTTGCAGCTTTTACAAGAACATCAAAAAGCTTTTACTTGGGATTATACTGATATAAAAGGCCTAGATCCTAAACTTTGCACTCACAAAATCTATATCAGTCCTGAATTCATACCTGTTCACCAACCTCAAATAAGGGTTAATCCCACTTTAAGGGATATAGTTAAGAATGAGTTGCAGAAGTTGTTAAATGTTGGCTTCATTTATCCCATTTCTAATAGTCAGTGGGTCTCCCCTCTCGTTATAGTACCTGAGAAAGGAGGAAAGTGGAGATTTTGTGTCAACTACTGAGAGCTTAAATCAGCCACTAAGAAGGACCACTTCCCATTGTCGTTCATAGATCGTCCTTGATGACCTGGCTGGTAAGAAATACTCCTCTTTTCTTGATGGATTCAGTGGTTATAACCAGATATAGATAGCACCTGAGGACTAGAAGAAGACACCGTTCACATGTCCATGGGGAACATTTTCCTATTCAGTGTTACCTTTCAGGTTGTGCAATGCTCCTGCCACTTTCTAGTGAGCTGTGATAAGTATATTCTCTAATATCTCTGCTAATTGCATGGAGATTTACATGGATGACTTTACCACATATGGGCATACTTTTGATGAGGCTAAGGAAAACTTGGAAAAAGTCCTTCAAAGATGTCATGATTACAACCTTTCTCTCAATAGTGAGAAATGCTTCATGAAGATGGAAGAAGGGGTTGTCTTAGGGCATTTCATATCTTCCAAAGGTATTCAAGTGGACCCTGCTAAGATTGAAGTGATTAGCACATTTCCTACTCCAATAAAACAAAAAGATGTGTGGAGTTTTCTTGGACATGCCAAGTATTATAGAAGGTTCATAAAGGATTTCAGTCAGCTTGCAACACCCTTGTATAACTTGCTCAAGAAGGATGTTGAATTTTCTTGGGACTTTGAGTGTGCAAAGTCTTTCCTGCAGCTTAAGGAAGATCTCACCACTGCACCAGTGTTGAGAGGACCTAACTGGGGCTTGCCTTTTCACATTCACACTGATGCATCAGATTATGCTATTGGTGTTGTCCTTGGTCTAAAGTTGGACTCTGTTGAGAATGCTATTTACTTTATTAGTAAAAATTTGCAAGGTGTTGAGTTTAATTACATTGTCGCTGAAAAAGAACTGCTTGCAATCATCTATGCCCTAAATAAATTTAGACAATACATCACTAGATATGAGATTTATGTGCATACTGACCATTCTGCCATCAAGTACCTCATGAACAAACCTGCAATCTCTAAAAGACTGGCTCGCTGGTTGCTCTTTATGTAGGAGTTTGACATCACCATAGTAGACAAACCTGGTAAGGCCAATGTGGTAGCTAATTTCCTTTCTCAGTTGCATGTCCCTAATGAACCTGCAACCATTGATGATATTTTTCCTAATGAACACCTCTTTCTACTATCTGCACACAATCCCTAGTATGTCGATATTGCCAATTATCTCACCACTAGTAAGACACCCGCTCATTTGTTTGCTAAAGAAAGAAGATTGTTGACTGAAAAAAGCTTTAATTATTCATGGATTTTTGGGTTCATATTTTATACTGGTCCTAATCAAGTAACTAAAAGATGCATAAGAGAGGATGAAACATATGATATCCTCAGGGCATGTCATGATGAACCTTGTGGTAGACATTTTGCTGCCAAGAGAACGACATTGAAGATCTTGACTACAGGCTATTATTGGCCCAGTTTACACAAAGATGTTTCTTAGTACACCAAGAAGTGTGACAAATTCCAACGCATGGAATGACCTACTAAGATAGATGAAATGCCCTTGCAGCCATAGGTAATTATTGCACCCTTTGATAAATGGGGGATTGACTTCGTCGGTCTGATTGAACCATCTTCACAAGGTAAATCCTATATCCTTGTATGCACTGACTATGATACAAAGTGGGCTGAGGCTAAACCTATGAAGCACCCAAGGGATAACAATGTTGCAAAATTCCTTTATGAGTTGATATTCACAAGATTTGGGGTACCTAGGGAGATTCAATCTGATCAAGGTCCTTAGTTTACTTCCAATTTGATAGCTTCCCTGATGGAAGAATATAATATAAGGCATGGTAAATCCTCACCTTATCATCCCCAAGAAAATGGGTAGGTAGAAGTTACCAATCGGGAGTTGGAATCTATTCTCACCAAAACTGTAGCCATCCATAAAAAAGATTCGGCCACATGACTTCCTGAAACTCTTTGGGCTTACTAGACTACTTGGAAATCTACAACTGGCTTCACCCCCTTTGAGCTTGTATATGGTCAGTCTACAGTTATGCCTGTAGAATTTGAACATAAGACACTAAGGAAACCTCTTGATCTTGGTATGGATCTCACTACAGCACAACAAGAATGGATATTGAGCTTGAATTGTCTTGATGAATGGCATAAATCTTCCTTGCACAACACAAAATTGATACAACACCAATGCAAGAAATGGCATGACAAGTATGTTAAGGATAAAATCTTTTCTATTGGTGACTGGGTGCTCCTTTATGACTTCCAGTATCAGAATAATCCAAGCAAATTCCAAACTAGGTGGTTAGGACCGTATGAGATTGTAGCAGTATTTCCAAATGGCGCGGTCTAGCTTTCTACGGTTGATCCAGTTCGGTTCAAATTATTAGTCAATAATCACAAGTTGAAGTTATATCACAAACCTCAAAGTAAGGAAGAGTTCTTGCAGCAATTTTCATCCTCCGCTGGTGATACACTTCCTACAGCCTCTTGTAATGAGCTTTATGCTCATTTGCCTTCCTCACTCTAAAAGTTTTCATCACTTTCATAATAAATGATTTCTTAATGAAAGTTTCTTCTCCATAATAAAATTCCATTTCATTTCATGTCTTTCACCCACCCATTTCATTTATTCTTCATTAAGTGGATAATAATGACTGCCACCTCTGCAACAATTTAGGTACGTACACTTTCCAAGGTATGCAGTTTTTTTGTTTTTTTTTGTGATCTTTTCGTACGCCTTGTCACCTATGCAAGTGTGGGACCACTTGCCTAATTTAGCTGGGGAGAAGTTATCTCATTTTTTGTCATTATGTTTATAAAATCTTTATGTTATTCTTTTATGATGTCATACTTGCATTTCTTGTCATGATTTGACACTTTGAAGAGTTTTGTGTTGCATTGTTATTTCACACATATTAAGTGAAGGTGGCGAGTACATGTTAAGTACGAAGTCTGTGAATGAGTAATTATGAGTAATTATGAGTAGTTAAGAGAGATTATTGATTTGAATTCATATTACTTATGAGCTCATTTTCCAAACTACACTGCTAGAACTTTCTATGTTTGAAACCTTCCTATAACTTGCCTTTTCAAGCCTCCTTGTCTGAATTTATTCTTGACTATTTTAATCTCCTGCAACTCCATTTTTTTGATAACCTGAAAATGGGAGGTGACCTCATTCATAGGGAGCCCACTATGCATAATATCTTGCTAGAGGACCAAACCTACAGACCATATTTTCAGGCAAGAGGTTGGTTGGATTATATCCAAAAACTAACCAGCAAGGATGATGAAGTCGCACTGCAGTTTCTGAGCTCATTAAAAGATGGCGTGGCTATAGTAAAGGGGTTGAGAGTACCATTTTCCTAGGAAATTTTGGTAGAAGTTATGGGGTTACCACAGGAAGAAGAGGAATTTGTAGAAAATCATGATTTGGCCACATCCAGAGCTCAGTTCACCCTGCATTTGGATCCACCTCTTAAGGTTGACCAAAAACAAGGTACATCTAGATTGTCTCTTCCAAAGCCATTTAGGCAATGTGTAGTTCATGTCATTAGATATTTTACTTGTGAAGGATGACATTCATACCTGCATTCTGTCCATTTTAAATTTTTGAGCTATCTGAGGCATGACAATAGGCCCATCAATGCTCCCAGTTTCATGTTTAGCATCTTGTCAAAGCTTGCCACTCTAATTCAGGAGGATAAATGTAATTCTATCTCCCATCACTGTTTAGTCAAATTGATAGTTGAGAAAGCTTTAAGGGAGTAGTCAAAAATTTCCTGGGATGAATTTCTATTGTAGGGGTTTAAAGAACCAACCCCAGAACCAATTGGGTGAAGAGTGGGGTAGAAAATTCAAATTGATAAAGGGGTTAGGAAAATTATTATTGAGCTTGGACAAGGTTCTTCATCCAAGAAGAAATCTAGGGTTAGGACTCCTAATTCCCCTCATTCCTCTACTTCAAGGTCAATTCATGAAGAGGAAGAGGAGACTTTTGTAGGAAAGGTTGAAGCTACTCCTTTGATGAAGAGGGTTTCTCAAAATGACAGGAATAAGAAAAATAATCCTGATTCTAGTAAACAGACTAATGAATCTTCTTCTGTAGCCACAACCACTTCCAAAAAAAGGAAAGCTCTGAAAAAGAAGGAAGAAACCTCATTAAGGAGAAGCAATAGGAGGAAGTAAAATGCGATTGTAGAGATTCCATTCGAAGAGTCAAATGTAGAACAAGAAGCTTCTGGGAAAAAGGAAGAAGAGTTTAGAAACATTCAACAAGAAGAACAAGGGGCTGAGGTTATGTAGCAGGACACACTTAAAGGGTTTCCTGATATTGAAACAAAATAGGTTCCCGATAAGCCAACAAATACAAAAGTCATTGTAATTGGTGATGACTCCAGCTCAGAAGAGCAAGCTTATGTATTTTAGAGAAGAGGTTCAACCTCTAGTAATCCTCAAAAAAATGACTCAGATAGTGATGACTTAGAGAGTTATATAATGGAAGAGGATGAACCAATATTTTCTCCTATAGTAGAGGGGAATCCATATGAAGAAAACCCTGATATTGATGTAGACCTTGTTAATAAGGTAGTAGAGCAAATTCTAAATGAGGGTTTAGATATATAGGCATCTATTGCAAAACAATGCTCTAATACTGAGAGAGACATGGTGGTTTGGACAGATCCTAAGAAAGGGATAAAATCAAAAGAAGGTAAGCCCCTTGTTCTCTCCTCAGCAGATAAATCTTTTGACAATTCTTTGTCAGGTCAGTCTAGTTCTGTGTCCTTGTTATCCATTATTTCTCAGTTGTCCAATCAATTAAATTTGGAAAGGGAACAATGGAGGCAGTAGAGGAAAGAGTTAAATAGAGTTATAGACCAACATTTTCAGGAGGTTGTTGAGCAAGAGGAAAAAGTGGAACAGTTGCAAGAAAAACTTACCAAAGTTACATCCCTTATCCCTGAATTAATGGGATGTAGGTCTCCATCACCAGTTTATGCCCTGTTCCTCAAAGAATAATTGTTGAACTATCAGATGACCCACATTTTGCAAGATAGATCTCCCTCATTGCTAGAGCCTACTCATTTTTCTCAAGCTTTCAATAACTCTCTTGCAACCATTCAAAATCTATTGTGTGAACTCTTCCTTCACAACCTAGCAGTCCCAGATGACCAAGTTTGGAACCCCTTACTATATGTTGGGGATATTCAGCTTAGGGCCCTTATGTCCTGGATACATAATGAGATTAGTTGGGACACTCAAGCCAAGTTGTATAGGGATTTAGAACAAGAAATTCCCCTATATCTGAGACCTGAAGCCAAGGATCCTGAAACTTGCTATTATGATTGGTTAATAATTGCCCCATCTGAATCAGGCAGCAAGCTCATCTATCCACTTAGAAATGCAACATTTGATGCATATGAATAGCTGGTGAATTCTGAATTGCCTGAAGCTAAAAATTCCATTTAATGGTGTTGGATCAGTTTATCTAGGGAGTTGAGAAATAAAGAACCACATTCACCCCTAAACTTTGACATGGTGAATCAGCGTGCCCCTTGGTATATTTCTTTGGGAAGAGAGAGAGAGAGTTTCTAGATCCCACTAACTTTTCAATTGCCATTGCTGATATCTCCTCTCCTAGCCAATTCAAAAAAATTGGACAGCTATGATATGAAGGGAGAAAAGGAAAAGTGGAAAAAATATAGAGAGACAAAGGGATTCTATTGGAGTTTTTCCAAAGGAGGATCTGGACAGAAGATAGTTGTTGATTACAGACTGACAGCCAGGTTGAAGAATTCAATGTTTTTTGTGGGACCAACAAATAGCTAAGTTGGGGGGAATGATGAGTCTAGTTTATGGGTTGTTTTGTTTATAATTTACTGAGTCTAAACTTAAATATCTTATGGTTTTCATAAACATTATGCAAAATTTTATGTTTATATGCTTTAGCCATGTGTATATCTGATACTTTTGACACTAAAGGAAAATATTGAATATATATATATGGACTAATAGATATTATGATGAAAATCTAGTATTTCTCTTCTCTAGTGTTAATGGGTAGTGTTCTTGCAGTCATGTGACAAGGATGCGTTAAAGTAGGGAAAATTATTATAAATCTTTGCCTTGGATTTGTGTGTGGATTTTGGTGTGCTAACCTTTTGTAGGAGAAGAATAAGTCAACAAGGAGTAAGGACTCAAAGATGAAGTGGCTCTTCAAGGTGAATAACTATTTCCAAAATTTATCATGGCTCCACTACTTCCATAACCTTGCAGTTGATAACACAGACTGGGTCAATCTAGTTATTAGTGTTCCTATATTCTTGAGGCACTAAATATGGTTTATCCTCTTCCATAAATGATGTTGTCATTCCTATAACTGAAGTTGTTATGCTATGTAATGAAGGACCTAGTTATTAGGTGTTCTATTTTCTCAGTTGCTTTTAAATAAGCTAGAACTTATGATTCCGAGTTAGTTAGATGTTTTGAGGAGTTTATATTGTAATCCAACAACAAAATGAATACACTTTGATATTCTATTATGTACTTGTGTTTTGTTAATGAATATATGATAGTTCTAGATTTTAACATCTGAGTTTTAAATCTATTCACACTCTTGTGGGGGCCCACGCGGGAGGTGAATTCCCTGTTCATGTTCAAGTAGGACTTAGTTAAGTTTCTTTGAAGTTGATAAGAATTGTTGCTCTTGCAGCCATTGGTAGCAGAACCATCGGTTGTTTCCTACAGCATAGATTTACTTTCGAAGCATTATTAGTTTACTACTGAGCATTTCCTTCAAGTTGTGAGTTAAGTTATAGTTTTAGTTCTTAGTATAAATTTCCTGCATAAATACTTTTACTTTAGTAGTGATAACTTTTGAAGAGAACTAAAGCATAGACCTTGCATCCACCTTCTCAAGCTCACGTTCTCAAATTGATAGATTTAATGAAGTCTAGTCTGATATTTCAAGTAGACATGTGATAATTTTGAGCAATGAATCACTGTTAAAGGATGTCCAATCCTCGAAGTTACTAGGGTATTATTTTGACCAACCAATGTGAAGATATGAAGTTGACATATGATGATATATGATGCAAAATTTTAAGTTATAAGAAATAAAAGAAGCAAGTATTGTATATCAGTGCGAAGAGCATACAAAGCTAGATTAGAATATTAAAGATATCCGACAATAGTAAAAGGTTTTTGTATTCTACCTTTTGTATCTGAAGTTATCATTGCATATTGCATGTTTGGGCAGTGAGCTCATCTTGCATAAATCTATGTTTTGTAATAGAAAATCCTAATAGGGTTGAGGCTTTTAACAAGGCCTAAAGTCCTTTAACTAGGATAGAGAAAATATACAGATGTAATAGACTCCTAACAGGGTCAATATCCTTAACTGAATATTTTTTATTAGTGGATCAGTTATGGGTATCATCCCCACCAGGGTTTTCCCTTGGCTAGGGTTTCCTCGAGAACAAACATGGTGTTATGATTTCATTGATTTTATTGTTATGCTTATTGTTTAGTTTATTTAGTTTAGTTTCTTATGTAGTATACAAGTTAATTTCACATATCCATAATTGGGAAAAAGAAAATATTTGTGAAATGCTAATTCACCCCCCCTCTTAGTATTTCCTATTTCTAACATTACTCTAGCTAAAAAAAAATATTATTTAATGTGCATTTGTACACTTCATCAATATCCTTAGTCAGCCTTAGATCCAAGATAACATCCAAAAATAACTTTCCAATCATTCACAAAGTTGGCCTTAGTGATGACCAACATGTTATACTCTGTTTATTGTCTTTGCATCCAATCAAATGAACATATCTCTTCGATACTTCAATATTAACATGTGTGACCTTACACATGTATTCATTAGTGTCTTGGAAGAATGTAACTAAGATCACATGCCTTTATGAAGCTCTTGTGAAGCTCACAAAACTTTTCTGTCAGACTGGGTTACAGAAATAGTCTATGGACTTAGGCATTTTTCCTTCATCAACTGCATTCAAACATAGTCCTAATATCCAATATGTGCGATCATAAAACTATTAAGTAATTCCATAAATGACAACATTCCTTATGTGCATTTTACTACATGTGCATATGTGTGAATGTGCATACCACTTGTCAACAATCTCCCCCTTTGGCATTGATGACAACACTTAGTAATAAAAATGACTAAGTGCAACATCAAGACAAAAATGTAAAAGAAAATGTATTGACATAAATGCAACACATAGAAATTTGACACATATCCTTCAAAGAAATTTTTTCTTTTATTTATGTTTTCACTTTACATTTCATTACATTTTTTTCTATCTCTCCCCCTTTGACATCAATGGCAAAGGGTGCCAAATTTTTTTGGAAGCTGGGCGCCAAAACAACAAAATTGAAAAAGTACAAGATCACAGCTGAACTATCTACAATATATCTTTGTAGTTGGTCTTCATGATTTGTATGTTTGCATCCCAAGATGCCTTGATTGCCTCTACAACCTAAATTATCCCATTTAGACCAAATGCGGCCTTGTTTGCTTCCTCCACATCCTTGGGTATTAATTCCTAAAATGTTTAGAGACCAAGCTAAAGGTCCTCATGAGTACTTTCCAAGACACTGATCTTGGGAGTCAAAAAACTTCTTAATTCTGAAAATATCCTCTAAATTATATCTTTTTCTAACTAGAGAGTATGGATTTTGTCCGTGATCCTATTTGTTTCTTTATTTATATCCATAATTTTCTTATTTACAAAATCCTCAGAGAGTATTATCAAAACCTCTTCATGTTGAGATATGATATTTGTTATTCTCTTTACATGCTTGTGTGAAGTCATGAAAAGTTTATATAGATAATGTCTATCCTTAAGACAATATTTTCTTTCCCTTTTAGTGGAAATCAATATATTAAGATCACTCTTGATCCCATCAAGAGTGTCTTTCATCCTTAGTCTTTTGAAATCTTCTACTACTTTTATTCTAGCTGCATCTTCTAATGTATAATTTTTTTATTCTATTATACTTAGAACATTGTCTAGAATACTTATGGGATCTTCATTATGTACAGGAGGTGTAGTCAAAAGCTTACTTAATACTTGTGTTACCCAGTGGATTTTCTTTGATGTCTTGTCAGTATTTTTCTCTAATTTCTCTTTGGCTTTGGAAAAAGCAAGTATTGACCATTGCATCAGGTCTATGACATCCATGTCCTCTAAGTTAGTTGGAAGTGATTGAGAACCACTTGCCAACAAACTAGGTGTAGCAAAAGGAGTGATAGGAAATCCTTTTTGTTGTTCCTCTTCCTTTTTTGTTTCTTTTTCCTTTTCCTTTTCCTCTTCCTTTTCTTTTTCTATTTATTTTTTCTTTTCCTGTTCTTTTTCATTTTTAGTTTGTTTTTCTTCATCTTTTTCTTTTGATACCTATGCCTTTTCAAGTGTTTTCTCCTTTTTCTGCACTTTCTCAACTGATTCTTCTTGAGAGATCTTGGGTAGCTCAAGATTCTTTACTATCTTATCAATGTTGGTCAATGTTTTACTTATCTAAAATGGATCAGATGCATCTAGCTTGGTATCAAGTGAAATCCCAACATCGTCAATGAAGAAATTAGGTAAGGCAGTGTCAACTTCCTCTGTTTCCTTTAGATCTTCAACCTTTTCTTCAATTGTAGGATCTGTGGAGATTATTACTAGGGTTGGGGTCCTTGTATATTTACCAAGATAAGGTCACTCTTCTAGGAGTAGTTGTCCAACCTTGTCATGAGTATCCTATTCAACCTCTTCATACTTTTGTGCCATGATCTTGATGATTCCAGATTTAGTTCTCAACTTTGGTCTTAGCTTCTCAAGCCAATCTGCAATCTCATTCCCTGTCATAGTAGGCATATTCTGCAAAATAATATCTTGTCTCATCTTGATGTTCTCATCAAGGGCTCTTTTCTTTCTTCCTTCTAACCTTTCAAATAGGTCCTTAATTATTTGAGCCTCTATTTCAATCAAGTTCTTTTTGAAAGTGAGCATGTGCTCCACAACTATATCTTCTATTTTTTTTTTCTCATCTTCATGATATCTATCAAAGTATTTTTTAATAGAAATAATCTTACTATCATTTACTAGTATCTTTTGTAGAACTTTTAGGTAGGGCTTGAATAGGTTTATTTGTGTTTCCTAACCTTTCTTCTGTTTAGCTTCTTCTACCTTTTTCCTGTCTGCTTCAAGTTCCCTTAGATTTGCCTCATGAAGCTTTCTATCATTTTCTTCTTCTTGTTCCTTCTTCTTTTGTTCCTCATTTTTCTCTATGTCCATTATTTGGTCTTCCTTATTTTGTTCTTCTTCTTTTGAAGTCTTTTGTTGCTTATCCTTCCCATGTGAAGATGGAGGGGTATCCAGTGTTTTCCTCTTCTTTCGTGGTCCACTAGCCATGGCCTTAGGTCTGGCTTTATGAGGTGTTTGGCCCTGTGTGGCTACTCTTGCAGCCTACCTTTGTGAAGTTCTCCTAGTGGTTGTAGGAGTGTCATCTTTTTCTTTTTCTTTTTCTTCTTCTTCTTCCTCAACCTCTACTACTTGAGGTGCTTCAATGCTAGTTTGAGGGAGAATATTGTATTTCTCTCCAAGTTTTGCCACCTTTTCCCTGATAGATTTCATTTCTTCTTTGGATATGCCATGTTGGCCTGCTATTTTGTCAAGCAATGATTCAACTTTCTTCTCCCTTCTCCCTTTTACCAGTTCTTCCTTGACTGTTGTGTATTTTTCTTCATATGTACCCCATCTTGGAACATTGGGGTCTTTAGGGAACTATGAAACATGTTGGATATGAAGTTCTAGAGCAATATAATCTACTTCATAGTCCATATGAGTATCCCATGAAATTCTAGGTTCTACAAACTCAAAACATGTGTTGTTAGTTTCTACCATGAAACATATATCATCCTTATACTTATCCAGTAGTCTCCAAGGGATCCTTTCCCTTTCATGCATTTTTTTTTGGAAAAGTTTCATCATTCCTGCAACCTTAGCATATCTATTTTTCTCATCACTTCTTTTGTAGCAGTTGTTGATCATTTGCATAGTACATCTGTCTGATCTCCATAAATACATGTTAGGGAATCTCCTCATAACATGAAAGAATATATACATTATTAGTGATCCAAATATGAAATGTGCTTTTCTATTTCTCTTTATCCTTGCCAAATTCTCCATCAATTGCTACCTTAGGACCTTGCATAGGTTATACTCTTCATCTTCAACTACCATCTTATATACCATATGGACAAAACTGGTTGATACACTATTTATCCTGCTACTATATTGAAACTTGTATCCCAATATCATTACTACAAGTTTGACATATTCTTGTGCGATGTCATTTACAATCATGGCTCTCTTGTTCCACTTACTTTTTGTTAGTTTCTCCACTTCAAACCTAATGTTCTTTTTTGATGTAGGTACTTTACCAGTCATCGGTAAACCAGTGATTTCATGCAATAGTTCTTTGGTGATTTTGGTTGGGGTTCCACCAATCCATATTAATTCATCATGAATCCTACTCAACACAATTTTGATCCAATCTAATTCATCAAATTCAAATCTCTCCATGTATTTAACTATTGGTAGCCTGTGAACCTTCGTACATTCTTCTCTTAGGGTTTGATGTGCATTGGATAACCCTAGCATTTCATCATATATCTCTACAGTGCCTATAAACTTAATATTGTTATGTATATATGCCCTGATGTGTTCAACATGAAGAACAACTAGGGTATGCAAAAACACACCCTCTTGATCCTCTTCAGTAGATTTGAAGGGATGACTCTTGAATTTGTATCTATTCCTTTAAAGAATGTTAAGTACCTTAGGTGTATCCATATTGATTTCTTTGCTACTACAATTGACAGAAATTTATCAAGTTAATCACAAATACCTAGCTCGCGCGACCATGTGAGGGTTTTGCGAACACGACTGCAAACTCTGCAAGCTCCAACTACTGCTCTAAGCTCTCCAACACTCTATGATATTAGTGTAAATGGTGAGTAATTTGACTACATTATTACCCTTATAGACAACTTGGCACAAGTCCCAAAAACTAGCCATAAAGCTGCAAGAAACCAGTGCTAGCTCAAACTGATACACTTTCTCATAAACATCATCAAAATAGATGCAATCTTGTCCAAGATCCCATAACATAGCAACTAAAATTTTGTCAAGCTGGTACAACTTAACTCATCCATATGGGAGCTCTGTATCTGACTGGTGTTAATCTGTCATGCTCCCCCAAAGGTATACATTTCCCGTCAAAAGGTTGGTGAGGCAATGCACCCTAGTAATGATTCCATGAGACTCTTAGGACTCTTGTGAGTGCTCACACTTTGCTCTTTGTCTTTATTAACTCCAAATTCCATAAGTTCATTCTGTTTGACCCATTTCTCCTTGAATTGTGCTTTTAGTTCTGCTAGCTCTCTATCTTCCTCATTCAGTTCCTTTTCTTTTTTGAATGGTCTGAAGAACTTCTTCATCAATTCTCTAAATCTACAATACTTCACAACATGTCCATCATTGTTACACTTGAATAATTTTACCTTCTTCTTAGGTTTCAATTGGCTGTAATCAATCTATAATTTATAATACTTGGTAATATGGCCAAAGTTATTGCATTTGTAACATACTATCTTTCTAGGTCTGGTAATAGGTTTCTTAACCTCTTCCACTGTCTTGTTACCTTTATCCTTACTGGTATTAGAAACATTGTCTTGTATAATATCATTTATTTTACATGTTTCCTTATCCTCAATTTGTTCTGATTACTGGAAAAATAGGTTTTGAAGGGACGCAAAACCCTTTACAACTTCAGGAACAAAAGATCGGAAAGATTAAGCATAAATAACAAAAGATGAAACATACAACAATGACTTGCCCATACTAGGGGCTACAAAGCTAGCGAAGAAAGGGTAGAAACCCATCCAAAAAGACAGTAGGAGAAACAAAAAAAACCAGCAGGAGCACCAGGCTATAGAACCCCAACTTTTTCATCCAGCGTTTTCTCCATCTTGGCCTGAATGTTATCCATCCTGCCAATAACCCTTTTTAGTTCATCCAGATTATTCTTAATCATAGGGGGCTTTTTCTTTCCATGGGTTCAAGAATTGGGACCACCACTGTCCAACAGAGGAGCACTCCTAACCTTAGTATCATCCTCTGAAGCATTGTCCAGCAAGTTAACCAAAGCCTTAAGATTGGTACTAGAAGCCTTCATACTGTCCATACTATGCTAGAGAATGTTGATAAGAGTATTATCAACTTTATCCATTCTGTCCTTTAAATCAACAGCAAGGGGATTAGTAGATCTCTCATTGAGAAGAGACTCCACTTTCTCTTAGAGGATGGTATTGTTAGCTTCTAGCTTTCTACATTTCAAATGTAATCTTTTAATTTCATGAAAGCACCACTTACTGAATCTAAATGAGTAAAGGGCCTTGGCTTTAGCTGTTTGCAGAAAGCCAGTCGTCACTTCTTCCCTACCATTAAAATCTTCAAAGATAAGCTTGATGGTGGACTCTCTAGGCTTCCGTTCACTGGACTCCTCGCTACCCTCCTGATTGTTGTCCTCAAAATCTTAGATGTAGGCATATCATGCCTCATACCCTCGACAAAATATTCCAAAATGGGAACCTCCTCCTTATTAAAATCCCTATCATTCTTCTGTTTCTCCACATACTGGATGGCTGTATCAACAGGTCCTCAAGGCTATGGGAATTTAGCACCTCAGTGCCTTCAGACTTAGCCTCTTCAATATCTTTACCTTTTTCCTTATTTGTTCTTTCCTGAATATTTTTGTCAGGGTCCTCAGCTTCAAGAATGTCTTTATCCTCATTACACATGGTAGTATCCTTCTCCTCTGTGCTCACAGGCTCATTCTCATCTCCCCGCCTCTGAGAGTCATTAGTACCCTGCAAGTCAGTATCATTTTTCAACTGATCCCCCTTCCCAGTAATCTCCTTGTTCTCCTCCTCTGAATTCTCACTGCTAACCTCTTCCTTGTGCTCTTCATGATCAGACATAGCCTCAGAGTCATCAATCTCTTCCTCATCCTTGCTAGGGCTTTTCATCTCCTAGGCATTTTTAGAAACCTCATCCTCAGAGTCCTCCATCTCCAAACCCTTAGAGTTAATCTCCTCCTCAGTAGCTTTTGAGAAAATTTTCTTCGAGCTGCTGCCCACATTGTCCTTCACCTTTCGCTTAACAAACCCAGTCTTAGACTTCTTAGGGCTCATTTTGTTCTTTCCAGAGGAAGGAGTAGAAGTAGGGATTGGGATGGTTTTCTTCATATGCTCATGAATTAATAGAATCAATCCCTCATGCTTCACAACCTTTTTAGGAGAACCCTTATGCTCATTTATGCTTTTAACCAGAGAAGTGTACAAATAAAAAGGAATGTTAATGGTATCCTTGTACCTGAAGTGATGGGAATGTGCATGAGTGAAGTGACTGTCAAGGGTGAAGTATTCCATCACAACCTGTAGAACATGGCGCCAAATCTCCTTGATCTTGACAGGTTCCATGTAGCCATTAACCTTGCCTTCTGCAAAATGAACCTTTTCTTTCATAGATTTCGAGAACTTTTTAGCCGCCATGTCCAAAATCTTGTGGTTTTTATAAAATTTCTAACCCTCATTGGGGATCCCAGAAATGTGAGCTATAAGCTCAATAGTAATCTCCAATGTTCTCCCATCAATGGTGATAGTGTTGTCCTTCTAGCCTTCAATGAATTTTTGAGTTATTTCCTTATCAAAGCCATGCAATTTTTCAAAATAAGGGGTCACTCCTCCTTTTTTCAACTTTTGCCAAACCATCGCCATATGCGGTTCTTTAAGCTTGTTATAGTTATCCGTTTCTTCGTGCTTCAGGTCACCCCCCATGATCACAGAGTTCAGGAACATAGAGCTATCAGTAAAATTAGAGTCGAGGTAAACAAGATAGTAGACCCTATTAAAAAAGTTACCAAAATGTAGAACCTAGAAAATGTGTGAACTTTTGGTAATGACGTTGCTTAAAAACCCATTCCATACTTTCCCATAATTACAGTCAGACTTCGTAGGGCTTAGGTGAGTCTCATTAATAATTCCCAATCTTTCCTTCCTTATGATTGATTTTATCATAATAAATGTGAGATTTGGTGTCCTCTCTGATATCTGCCTCACTGTCCCAGGTGATGACCTTAGCAGACTTAACCCTAATGTTAGCCAAGCTATTTGCCATGGTGTTTCCCTCATGGTACACATGGGTTATGTGAATAACAATACACTTGGCAATGATGTCTTTTGCTTTGACAATAATGTTATCTATTGTCCATGACGGAGGAGAATTACCCTTTAGGCAATGAATGATATTCAAAGAGTCACCCTCCAACCAAATATTTTTGAAGTTGTATTTACTAGCAAGCTGTAAACCATAGTAAGCTCTTGAAGCCTCCACTAAGTGGTTGTTTTGAGTTCCTAAAGGAATAGTAATAGCTATGATAACATTACCACTACAATCCCTAATAACACTACCACACCCCATTGAACCAGGATTGCCCTTAGCCATGCCATTGAAATTTATCATAATCCATCCATCAGGGGGAGCAATCCATACAACATTATCATGATCATTCTTCTTATTTTGAGAGACCCTGTTATTCCCAATTTGCTGGGTGAATCTACTCAGGTTTTCCAATATCCCTCTATTAGCCTTCTCATACACCAGAGCATGAGAGCTATTTTTATTTTGGAAAATGTGGTTATTTCTTTCTTTCCATAGATTCCAGGCAATATGAGGAGCAACCAAAATCCACTTTTGTTTCTCCCTAGCATTAACACCGGGATAAAACCATTGCTGGTAGAAATCCTGGATAGTAGAGGGGAAAATATAGCAAAAGGCACTATCCTACAAAAAGAAAGACCACACCTGCTGAGAAAAAGGACAATGCAAAAAAAGGTGGTTAGTATCTTCCTTAGCCTCCTGGCAAAGGCAACACCTATTCGGCATGATAAATCCTCTTTTTCTAAGATTGTCAATAGTAAGCACTTTGTTTTGAACAAAGATCCAATAGAAAATCTCAATTTTGGGGGTTAGATTCTTATTCCATATCTTCATCCAAAAAGGGGTTTCCTTAGGCACATCAAATTGGATAGAGCTAGCAGACGCCACAAAAAATTTTCCACTAGAAGAGGGACCCCATATAAGAGTGTCTTCCTTGTCAGCATGGCAACATTGAGCCAGGAGGGCCTTATCAATTTCATGGAAAATAGGGTTGAACACAGCCAACTTCACCCAGCAGTTATTTCTCCAATAATCTTTCACTTTAGGACCAACAGTAGAGGAACATATGCTGATCTCCTAAGGATTATTAAAAATACAATTTAGGGGTTTTTTAAATAGCCAAGGATCATTCCAAAAGTTAATACTAGATCCATTTCCTAGCCTCCAGATCTTTCCCTTATTAGCTATACTTCTAGCATCATTGATATTCCTCCAAAAAATAGAACCCTCCACTTTCTCCAAACTGAAAAGGAACTGATCAATGGAAGGAGTATCATAAAGGTATTTATGTTTACAAATTGTATTCCAGTCCTTAGGATCTTCATAAATGTGCTAGAGTTGCTTGGCCAAAAGAGATTTATTCATAATCTTTAAAGGTCTAAGACCCAAACCCCCCAAAGACTTTGGTTTACACACCCTTTCCTAGGCTATAAGAGGTATACAGTTTATTTCCTCAACCCCAGACCAAAGGAAATGTTTTAGGATATTGTCAATTCTATCCACATATTTGGATGGCATCTTGAATAAACTCATACCATACACCATAAGACTTTGAAGAGTGGACTTGATCAGGGTGATCTTCCCAGCCTGAGACAGGACAACACCCTTCCAACTAGCCATTTTTTTTAAAAATCTCTCCACCATCTGATTCCAAAAAGAGTCACTAATGTTAAGGCCCAAAGGCAGCCCCAAATAGGAAGAGGGGAAATAAATTATACTGCATTCAAGAATACCAACCATCTTATGTTGCCTTTCCTCCGGGGTGTTGATGAAGAATAGAGTGTTTTTAGACCAATTAATAAGCTGTCCAGTACCATTAGTGTAGAGATTAAGAGAAGATTTAAAAGCTTTAGCTTCCTTGATCATGGATGTGCCCATCGTGATGGTGTCATCAACAAATTGAGCATGAGAGAAAATTAAAGGTCTAGAGGAGGGTTTGAGACCCAGAATGACACCTTTAGAAACCAAAGATTGAAAGTACCTCCCCATGCTTTCAGCCAGCAAAGTAAATAGGATAGGAGAGATAGGGTCTCCCTGTCTGAGACCTCTAGAGCTTTTGAAGAACTTAGTGGGAGATCCATTGATAAGAGCAGCAAAGGGAGCATAAGATATCAATTGAAAGATAATTTGGATGACCCTTTCACTAAAACCAAACTGTTTTAGAATCAAACACAAAAAGTTCCAATCAACCCGTTCATAAGCCTTCACAAGATCAAGTTTAAGGATAAACCCTTGTTTGTTTCCCTTCATAGCCGAATGGATATTCTCATGAACCAACACCACCAAGTCCAAAATTTGCCTTCCCGAAACAAAATGATTCTGTTGAGGAGCTATCAGGAAAGGTAGAATAATCAGAAGCCTGGAAGTAAGAATTTTAGAAAAGATCTTATAGAAGGAGTTACATAAGCTAATAAGCTAAAATTGGTCAAAGGATTGAGCCCCAACAATCTTAGGAACTAAGGCTAAGAAAGTTCCATTGATTTCTTTAAGAAGATTCCTGCATCCAAAAAACTCCTTAATAACATTAGAAACATCCTTCTCCATAATTAACCAGAATTTTGAAAGAAAAACATAGGGAAGCCATCTGGGCCAGGAGTCTTATCTCCTTCAAAAGAGAAAACAACATCCCTGATCTCCTTATTAGAAGGAATCGCTTGAAGAGCCCTATTTTGATCTGTGTTAACAATTCTGCGAATAACCTCCAATAATTGATCTTGACAACCCCTATCCAGAGAACCATCAACTGTAAGAAGGGAAGCAAAATAGTTAACAACATCAATCTTAATCTCATCTTCTTTATGGATCTCAGTCCTATCCATAGCAATTTTAGCTATTCAATTATTAGCCCTGTGTTTGAGAGTAGTTAGGTGGAAATACTTAGTGTTTCTATCACCTTCCTTAAGCCAAACCACCCTAGATCTCTGACGCCAATAAGTCTCCTCTTTAGATATCAGATTGTGGTAGTTGACTATAGCCTTTTGTTCCTCAGCCTTAAGAGAATCCGAGAGGCCTTGAGTCTGAATAATATCCCGAATAGCAGCAAGGTCATCTTTAGCCTTATTCTTCTATTTAAATATGTCTCCAAATACTTCTCTATTCCATATTTTAACTTTTTCCTTTATGTTTCTAAGTTTTCTAGTAACTTTGAACATAGCAATGCCTTCCACCTTAATGTTCCACCATTCCATAATACAATTTTCAAAATCAGGATGGCTTAACCACATCTTTTCAAATATAAAAGGAAACTGTTTAGGAGCAGTTATTGGGTTGATCTCTAGTAGTAAAGGGTGATGATCAGAACCAACTTTTGGGAAAGAGGTCAGTGTACAACTATATTTAGATATCCAGTCATGGGATATAAGGACTCTATCCAACTTACTTTGAATATTTTGAGGGCCAACACACTAATTAGACCAAGTAAAATTCAAACCTTGGAGGTCAAGGTCAATCAAACCTTCATCATTAATAAAGTTAAACAAATCAACTCTGCCATCATCTTGAGACAGGATACCTCCATACTTTTCACTATCCATAAGAGGGGTATTGAAATCCCCCATAAGAAGCCAACTTTCATCCTTGAAGTTATTCCTTTTATCCGAGATTTTCTTCCAAAAATTTACCCTGTTAACTTTAGCATTAGGAGCATAAATATTAGTGATAATCCAACTAAAATTATCTCTAGTATTCATCAATCTGACAGATATCAAATTGGGGTCTTCAGCCACAATCATCCCATTAATAGTCTTGTGGTTCCAAAAAATAATAGTTCCCCTAGAGGCCTCAGCCGAACTAGAACTACTAACACTAGATTTCTAAAAAAACCTAAGTTTTTCAACTTTTTCCTTACTCATTTTCATTTCCTGAATAAGAAGAATATCAAGTTTATAATCTCTTACCATATTTCTAAGAATGTCTTGTTTATGGGGTGCATTCAACCCCCTTATATTCTAGGAGATTATCTTCATAATTTATTTGGGGAGAAAGCCTCCGGTATAGTCCTTTGTTTACCATCTGCAATGTTTTGCCAGCTTTCCTGCTCTCTACCAACTTTACCTTGTTTTCTTCCTAGTACAAACTTCACTTTCCCTACATCACTTTTCTGACTTCTAGTCTTAATTCCTTCAATAGACGTAGGGGATTGACCACCTTTTGGTTTCTTTTTAGAATTCTACCCAACCTCCTTTGTCTTAATGTGGGCATTGGCTTTAAGGCTTTTTGGGGACTTGATTATTTTATTACCACTCATTTGTTGATTAGACTCCTTCCCAGCCAAGGAATCCAGACCCACCTCTTAGCTAAGATCATCATGGTTTTCAATATTCTCCATAGCCTTTTGGGGAGCCATAGAGTTTTCCCCACTTCTAACAGTTTCAGTCTGGGAGGGAAGGATAGAATTTCCTTCTAGGATCAACTCCTCTACCACTAGCAAGTTATCCTCCTCCATTAGGGGTAAAGAGATCTCTCCCCCTTGATTGATCTCTTCCAACACAAAGTTAGCATCCAGCAAAGGATAAAATTTGTTTTCCTCAAAAAACTTTTCCGAGCTATCATCAACATATAATATTTGACTATTACATTTAGTTTGGTCCTTTTCCAAGGTACCAGAATCCACTCCTTCCAAATTACCCCCTTTGTCATCTTTATCTATTTTGTGCTCATTCATTACCAAACTTGGTTTGGGCTTCTTCAAAGGCTTCAAAAGAATCACTGAAGAATCCTTCGAATTATTTTTGGGTTTCCAGACAGCATTAGTCGAATCTTTCTTCTTAGTAACAGGTTCTTCCTCTTTCTTCTTATGAACTTTCAAAGGACACTTTTTAGACCAATGGCCAAATTTCTTACAAATAAAGCAAGCAAACAGAATATATTCATACTCAATCATTTGTTTCCAAACTCCCATTTTAGAAACCAAATCTATAGAAGTAGGTAAATTAGTAGATTTACTTACTTTGACACAAATTCTGGCAAAGACCAACCTTGATCTTGAAGCTGTAGCCGGATCTAAAGAGAGGAGTTCCCCAAAAACCCCTGCTACCCCTTTTAAGACACATTCATTCCAATATTCTAAGGGAAGCCCCGGAAGTCTCACCGAGATAGGGGCCCATTCTAGGAAAGAATCACTCAGGTCCATATTCAGTTCCCATTTTCTCAAAGCTAAGGATGACTTACCCATAACCCAGGGTCCTCCACACAGTGCTTGAGTCATGTCTTCCTCATTGGTGAAGGAGAATGAGAAGAATCCTTTCAGCATGGCAGCTATGTCCACTTGCCCTTTTAAAAACCATCTTCTTTGGATGAACCGTCAAACATAGTCTATATTCGGTCTTACACCAACATATTTTTCAACCAACATAAGGTCCATTTATGATACCGAATGATCAATCACCATATCGGGTATGAAAATGGCAAAATCTCCCTTAGCAGAATCAGAAATATTATTAGCTTCAGGAAGGGAAGATTTTCCAGAAGGCTTCTTGCCAAACTGCACCACCCAAGGTTTTTTAGGAGCCACTGCCACTCCATTTATTCCTTCCTCAATAGTCAAAGGCCTAATCACCTCAGCATTTTTGTCACCTTCAATAGGAATATTAGCTCCCCCCCGAGTCTAGGGAAGCACTATCACCTCATGGTTCCTGAAGCTTTGAAGACCCAATATCATCTGCCTGTCTCGAAGACCCACCATCTTTCTCTTTGTCATCTGACACTTTTGAGATTCCAATAGCCTGTCCCGCATCTCCAGCAGTAGACCCAGCAGAGGAACTAGGTTTCTTGCCTGAACCACCATTTAAAATTTTACCTGTACCAACTCCCGCTCCAGCCATTGTTTAGTTAGTGCTTTTTGATATGCTCTACATCTTTACTACATTCCCCTTTTTCAATATTTACCTCATTCAAGATTCTCTTTTTGTTTCTTGAGAAAATCATTCAACTAATCATATGTAGGTATGCTAGACCTCATATTAGGTTTTCTACATTCTCTTATCTTGTTTCCATACAAATAAAAATTAAAACAAAAACTAGTAAATTTGGGCTTAGGAATATCTTTTTCAGTTGGTTTCTTTTATTGAACTTTGTGACTGCAATCCTTGTCATTTTCCTTGCAAGGAGGTATCTTAGGTTCTGTTATCACAACCCCAGAATATGAATTCTTAGGTGACTCAAGATTTACCACAACTCTATCTTTCCTCTAATTAAGATTGTCAACAAATCCTACTCCTATCATGTCTCCAACAGGCTTCTGCATGTCAATTTGCTCATCCAATTTCTTTATGCTCTCATGAATTTTTTCTATGTGACCTTTGGACTAATCAAGTTCACCAGTAATGGTGATACAATATATTTCTAGCTTTTCATACTTCATTTTTAATGTATCCAGTTAATCTTCCAAGGTTTGCAATCTATCCTTTGTGCTTTATAGTTCATTTTGTAACTTTTCTTTTTCTTCTTTTTCAACATCAAGTTCTTTCACCAGGTTCAATTTTGTGACCTCCATTTCATTTCTCAAGGAATCATTTTCATGTCTTAGTTTCTCAATGTGATCTTGATCTGATAGTTCCTCAGTTTGTGCCTCCATGAAATCATCTCTTAATTTTCTCTTGTGTTTAAGTTGTTGCTTCAACTTCCTGATAAAGTCATCTACCTTCCCCAGCTTGTACTTTAGATCCACTCTATCTGCATTAGCAATGTCCACATCTTCCAAGAGCATTTCATAATTCTTCTTTAAGTTTTCCAAATTCATCTTGGTCTCCCTAAAGCTGTCAAGCTTTTCTTTCAGGGGCCTGATGCTCTGACACCAATTGTTAGGATTTGGTAACATTGAGAGGGGGGTGAATTAGTGTTACAGAACTTAAATGAATTCTTAAACTTCTTGATTTTCTTCAAACAACATATAAAGATATAGCATAAAATAAATAACTATGCAACATAGACAAACATAGAAGAACTCATAACACCATATTTGTTTTTCGAGGAAACCCTGTTAAGGGAAAAACCCTGGTGGGGATGGTACCCACAAATATCTGCACTATAAGAATAATAACCCTATTAGAAGCCAATTATTACAATAGGTAGGTCTTGGTTAGAGTACATACCCTATTAGGAGCCTTTAAAATGTTATCCCAATTAAGGAATTGACCTTGTTGGGAGTCTAGCCTTGTTAGAGGCAATCAAACCCTGTTAGGGGTGTACAATTGGTGCAAAAACACTTACAATAAATTTGTTGTCCTTAATACAAAGAGTTAACAAAATATTCCTTGAAGAAAACCTCTTGTTATTCCTTCTCTTGATCTCTTCTTTGCCTTTTAGATTCCTTCACAATTCGCATCTATCAATTATCTTATTCAGATCATCGCACACTTGTACAAAAGTATTTGTATACTTATACCTTACTGGAGGTATATTTACAAGAGCTAGTCGACATTCTTTAGCTAAACAATATATTATTTAATGCACATTTTCACGCTTCATCAATATCCTTAGTCGGCCTTAGATCTAAGATAGCATCCAAAAATAACTTTCCAATCATTCACAAAGTCGGCCTTACTGATCGCATACATGTTATACTATGTTTACTGTCTTCACATCCAATCAACTGAACATATCTCTTCGATACCTCAATTTTAACACATGCGACCTTACACATGTATTCATTAGTGTCTTGTAAGAATGTAACTAAGATTGTATGCCTTTATGAAGCTCCTTTGAAGTTCGCTAAGCTTTTCTATCATAATGGCTTACAGAAATAGTCTGTGGACTTTGGCATTTTTCCTTCATCAACTACATTCAAACATATTATTGATATCCAATATGTGCGATCATAAAACTATTAAGTGTTACCATAAATGAAAACATTCCATATTTGCATGTGCCTACATGTGCATATGTGTGTATGTGCAGACCACTTGCCAATAGTAAGATCCACCAATGGAAAATGAAAGGAATATATACATTGGAAATAAAATTGAAGCTACCACCGTTTAAGGAGAAGAATCTAGAAAATTTCCACCACTTCTAAGTCAAGTATATAAAGAATGGTTTGTGAAGATCAAAAGGATGATGTAGATGATGAGAAATTAGAGAAGGATGCAAAAATGATGTGATGGTGATGTGAAGTTGATAAAGGTTACCGAGTACAGAGCAAAACTGAGAAGGTGAATTGGATTTGAGGTTACCAAGTGTAAAATGAGGTAAAGATGTTACTGAGCACAGTGAGTCTAAACAAAATTTGTTGATGCATTATTGTATCGTCAGAAAATGTAAGCACTTCCATTTAAGACTGGTTTAGCCCTCCGAGTAAGTGGTTTGGTGTCATGTCAAATGCCTTGAAATGTCTTTGACTTGGATCTGGTTTTTCCCTTGTCCTGCCCTATTTTCCACTTCTTTCCTACATATTTCTAGTATCTTTCTTTGATATTTTGAGGTTCTTGACCTCAGGGTCAAGGTCAAGTTTGACCTCGACCCTGACCCTGGGTCTAAATTTCAAATTCCAAAGATTTCTAGATGTCGGGGTTTGGAAATAATTCTTTCCCACTTCCGAGTCGGCTACTTCGGGCTTCAAAATGGTGACTCTTAAAAGAAATTTAATATAGGTCCACTTCTAAGGGTATGAGCCTAATGGGAATTTATTTCTCATATGTTGACCTCTCTAGAAGTTGGTGTCCTAGACTAGTATATAAGGAAGCCTTCTCCTCTCATTTTGAGGAGGAAAAGAGAAGGAAAGAAAAGGGAGGATCATCTATGCATAATTAATGAAAGTGAGCATTCAAGCATTCAAGCATTCAAGTATTCAAGAATTCAAGATTAAATTCATCAAGGAGATCCATTGGTAGCCATTGAAGGATTTGAGCTCTATGAAGCCTTCTTGTTGAAAATTTCTCCATCCATATCCATTCAAGATTCTTCCTATTCTAAGATCCATTCAAGATTGGTGTTGAAGATCTAAAGGCAATTGATTTGAGACATCCTATATCCTAAAATTCTACATCCATTTGGAGCATCCATACTTGTGGATTCAAGGATTCAAATCCTCCACAAGGGTTTCAACATAAGCAAGGTGAATTGTTCTATTTACTTTGTTTATTACTGCAATTTTAATTCTATTTCAAGGTTAATTCCAAAATCGGGGTTTGACCAAGGCAAACCCCTCCCCCAATAAACAAAACCATTTTTCTTGCAGGAATAGGTATGAAACAATGAATTACAAAGTAGATTCAGATATCTTTTTCAGCAAACTTTCAAGATCCATGAACAGATTTTCCGTCAGAGCAGTGCAGGTCAAGGTCGACATAAAGGGGCACAATTGCACCCCCGTATTTGGGTCAAGGTCGACCTAGTTCAAAAAAGAAAAAGATTTTTGGGTTTTCTCTGTCTCTATGTTTCCAAGCCAAGGCAAGTTGTAGAATTTCCAAAAACTCAGTTCAGACACCAGAAAACAACAATTTCTAGATTTGCTACATTTCAAGATAAGAGTTTCATTTTATCCTAATCTTTTTGATTTATTGTTTTACTTTATAATTAGGAAATTAGACCCCCTTTCCCTCTTTATCCATAACTAGTTGATTTATTTTTGCATTGATCATTTCCTTTCGGTTAATCAATTGGGATCTCCTTGTCTTGGATTAGGAGGTAATATATATCTACAACATTTTCAACACACCCCACCCACAAACACACACACACACACACACACACACACACACACACATACATATATCTATATATATATATATATATATATATATATATGTGTGTGTGTGTGTGTGTGTGTGTGTGTATACATATATATACATACATATATATATATACATATATGTATATATCTATATCTATATATATGTATATATCTATCTATATATATAGATAGATATATACATATATATAGATAGATATATACATATATATAGATAGATATATACATATATGTATATATATATACATACATACATATATGTATCTATAGATACATACATATATGTATGTATATATCTATACATATGTATGTATGTATGTATGTATGTATATATATATATATATATATATATATATATATATATATATATATATATATATATATATATATATATATATATATATATATATATATATATATATATATATATATATATAACATTTTGGTGAACTTGTGATAGACAACTCTTTTTTTTTGGTGTTGGATGCTTTACCTCTTTTCCTTAAAGACTAGCTTAGATTAGTTTTATTTTATGCTCTTGCATTTTAAAATACAAAAACAAAAACAAAAAAATGTACATACTCATCAAAATACAAAAATATTTCTTGCATTTCATTCACTATGAAGATCCTTAAGATGCTTTGGTGTGTGGTTATTTTCCTCATTATTCTCCTCTTAGCATCTCTTTATAGTACTTATGATGTTTATGAGAGTATCATCCATTTCATTATGTTTGTCACTCTTCATGTTTCACTTGCTTATGCTATTATGAGATTGATTAATACTAGCCTTCCTACTTTCAAAACTTTTATTAAAAATTTGTGGGGCGGACTTACTATTCTTTTGGATTATGTGAAAAATTTGGTAGATGATACACCATTTTCTAATCTTCCTAATCTAGTTCCTAATCTTCCTAATCCTAATCCTAATCCTATCCTTCCTAATCCAATTCCTAATATTCCCATTCCCATTTCTCCATCTACTATTCCTAGTTCTTCCCACACTTATGATGGGGCTCAAACTAGGGTTCATGATGCAGATTTGCAAGAATTCTTTGATTTACCTTCCCCTTCTTATCCGATCCATGATGATATTAAAGGGGAGAGAAAAGAAACTTCTTCAAAACCTATCATTCCACCTTACACAACATTTTCTCATGATCATCGTAAGCAATCACCTCCTGCAAAATATTTACAAGATATGTACACTATAGGATACAATATGATGGCTAAACAAGGTTATAAGGGTTTATGGCTTGGTGTTAATGAACAAGGTATTAAATATCCGGTTCATCTATCCCCTAAATAAGATATGCATGGTCTTGGCTTTTCGCTATCTCAATTTATGGTGGTTGATTCTGATCGCTTCCCTCCTCTTCATGTTCTTCTTCCAACACCTTCCTTAGATTACCCTGATACCCCTCAAGATGTGGCTAAGAAGGTGTATGTTTAGTTAATGACTTCTAAGAAAGAAATATTTAAACCTATGCTGAAAGATGCTCTCTCCAAGTACAAATATCCTTTTCACTATAGTAATACACATTTACTTGCTGATTGTGTGCATTTCAAGATGTATTTTAGACAAAAGAGCTTCTTTAGGAATTATATCTCACTCTCGTGTGGTTTTACAATTTCTTCATAATTTCCATACGAGGAATACTCATTCTTCTATAATATAGATATTTTCTCCTCTTGTCTCTTGACTGGGGGGCAAGAGGTATTTCTTCCATTTTTCTAGGATCCATTATGCTCTTAGCATGTATTTTTTTTTTAACTTAATTGGTTATTCTTTCTATATTTTATCCCTATGGTTTTCTATTATGATATCTTTCCTTTGCTCATAATCATCCATAACTCTCTTCTAGTATTCATGATATCTTTTCTGAATTCATTTATTTTGCAAAGATATCTCTTTGTTATGACATATCTTGGTATATCCCTTGCTTTCATCCCCGGGGGACAAGGTTTTCCTTCTTTTTCTCTGTCTAGGGATCTACTTTCCTTAGCTTAGTGGAATTTATTTATTCTGCAACATTATGTCCTTATATTGATTGATGTTTTGGCTATGGATATCCTTTTATCTGAGAGGTTTTTATCCTAGGTCATCACCTCTTCTTTATTTTGAAAATTATATTCTTTATAAACTCTTGCCCTTGCTTTGGGGTTAGAGTTTGTTTCCTTCGATCCAAGATTTCTCTTCCTCTTGATTGCAGGGAGCTTGATGATTGAATCTTTGATCGCTCTTTGCTTTTCTTTGAAAGATGATATTTTATCCAAAGCACTACTCTACGGTGGGGGTCTTGTTGATAAGATCTATTTCTCTTTGAGGATCTTTTTTCCATAAGTGACATATCCTTTTTCATGATTATCTATGCTCTTCGATGTAAGGGTCAATACTCTTTGCTAAGAATATAGTGTACATTGTTGTTAACATGATATCTCCTTACTTTGTGAAGTGGGAATCCTTCTTCTCTTCCTTATCATGTCTATTAGGTAGCCATGATAAGGAGGGGTACATATATAGGGTCTTCCTTATACTATATTTTACATTTTACAACATGCTAAATCCTCAGAAGGTAACACACATAAGTTGCTAAATCCTGAAGAGACACACATTTTCATTTTTATTTTTGCTAAATCCTTAGAAGGTAACGCACATAAGTTGCTAAATCCTCAGAAGGTAACACACATAAGTTGCTAAATCCTAAAGAAGACACACATTTTCAATTTTAAATATGCTAAATCCTCGGAAGGTAACACACATAAGTTTCTAAATCATAAAGAGACACACATTTTATATTCCATAGTGATACGAGAATGTGGATCTATGGGTATTCCAAAAGCCGTCAAAAGACACAGTACAACTATAAAGCATAGTTTATGGGTGAACAATTAGGTTTGGATACCTGTTGGGCTCTCCCTCCTTGGTAATTCATGGTAAGGTGGGCATCTTACTGGGCGAGGTAATCACACCCTCTTCTCTCTTTTTTCTAGTGATGTCTCTCTTATTGTAATCTTGGGGTTGACAAAGACTTGAGTCTCTGGGGGCCTGAGGATTGCTTTGTCCCTTTGATTTCAATAAGATTTTCTTTTTCTTTGTGATCTCCTTTACCAAGAGTTTGCATCGAGTCCATACTCTTGCTAAAGTGGGGGCTAAATGTATCATTAGAAAATGGAAGCACTTCCATTTAGGACTGGTTTAGCCCTCTGAGTAAGTGGTTTGGGGTCATGTCAAACACCTTGAATAGGTCTTTGACTTGGATCTAGTTTTTTCCCTATCCTGCCCTATTTTCCACTTATTTCCTACCTATTTCTAGTATCTTACTATGAGATTTTGAGGTTCTTGACCTCAGGGTCAAGGTTAACCTTCAGGGTCAAGGTTGACCTCGACCTTGACCTTGGGTCTAAATTTCAAATTCCAAAGGTTTTCGGATGTTAGGGTTTCGAAAGAATTCTTTTCAGCTTCCAGGTTGGCTGCTTCGGGCTTCAAAATGGTGACTCTTAAAAGACATTTAATATAGGTCCACTTCTAAGGGTATGAGCCTAATGGGAATTTATTTCCCATATGTCAGCCTCTCTAGAAGTTGGTGTCCTAGACTAGTATATAAGGAAGCCTTCTCCTCTCATTTTGAGGAGGAAAAGAGAAGGAAAGAAAAGGGAGAATCATCTATGCATAATTAATCAATGTGAGTATTCAAGCATTCAAGAATCAATTCATCAAGGAGATCCATTGGTAGCCATTGAAGGATTCGAGCTCTATGAAGCCCTCTTGTTGAAAATTTCTCCATCCATATCCATTCAAGATTCTTCCTATTCCAAGATCCATTCAAGATTGGTGTTGAAGATGTAAAGGCAATTGATTTGAGACATCCTATATCCTAAAATTCTACATCCATTTGGAGCATCCATACTTGTGGATTCAAGGATTCAAATCCTCCACAAGGGTTTCAACATAAGCAAGGTGAATTGTTCTATTTACTTTGTTTATT
This sequence comes from Chamaecyparis obtusa, assembly GCA_027943335.1. NCBI lineage: Eukaryota > Viridiplantae > Streptophyta > Pinopsida > Cupressales > Cupressaceae > Chamaecyparis > Chamaecyparis obtusa. Next base: position 208,983 of record BSBK01003400.1, read on the forward strand.
ACTGCAATTTTAATTCTATTTCAAGGTTAATTCCAAAATCGAGGTTTGACCAAGGCAAACCCCTCCCCCAATAAACAAAACCATTTTTCTTGCAGGAACAGGTATGAAACAATGAATTACAAAGAAAATTCAGATATCCTTTTCAGCAAACTTTCAGGATCCACGAACAAATTTTTTGTAGGAGTAGTGTAGGTCAAGATCAACATAAAGGGGGACAATAACACCCCCGTATTTGGGTCAAGGTCAACCTGATTCAGAAAAGAAAAAGATTTTTGGGTTTTCTCTCTCTATGTTTTCAGGCCAGGGCAGGTTGCAGAATTTCTTGTAAAGGACATCATCGAAGAGCTCATGGGAAAAAAATATGCAAAAATCTCAATGTGAATCAGTAAGCATACAAGGAGATAAAAGCATGTAAAAATCATAGATTGTTTTTAGTTTGTGTTGATGTTTGTGTTTGATTGTGTTGTTGTAGATGCAAAATCCTTTTTGGAGACAAGACTGACTGACTGACTCGGATGAAGCTTCAAAGGACTCTGACTGGATATGATACGTCTAAGATATATTGGAGGCCGTAGGATATGACTTTGATTGCCCCCAAGTTTGAACATTGATAGGATACAGACGCTTGAGCTGATTGGTATACAGACTGACTTATTGAAAACAAGAATGCAGGAACAAACCAAGAGATATGTACAAACTAAAGCAAGACTGAAAGCTGGGAAAGACCAAGATTGTGCTGATAGATGGAGCATTTTGAAACAAGTGGCACCCGTTTGCCGAGTTTTTACCATCTTGGCAGAGATCCTAGTTTTTCTACCAAGGCGCTTGTTTCCAGGTTTTCACCAAGGCACTTTTTCTTTTTCTCATTTTTTTTTTATTTTTCATTTTTTCAATTTTTTTTGTGAACCATCAAGGTGCCTATTGCTAGGTTTTCACCAAGATGTTCATTTTTTTAGGACTTTTTCCAATTTTAAAGATTTTTTAGGACATTTTACCATAGACTTAATGCTTTAGGTGTAGAATTTCTTCAGATGGAGAATGTTGATTGGTTCTTGGAGCTGTTCTCCTTCACTCGTTGAGAGTTGATAGGCACTAGAGCCAAAAGTAGCAATGATTACAAAGGGACCCAGCCAGTTGGGTTCAAACTTCCCCTTATGTTCTCTATGTGATTGATTTCTAGGATTCTCTCTCAAGACTAGATCACCAACCTGAAATTCTCTGTGTCTGACTTTCTTGTTGTAACCTCTAGACATTCTCTTCTGATATACTCTGAGATGATCATACGCTGCTTGTCTGCGCTCATCTAGTAGTTCAAGTTCTTGCAACCTAGACACTCTATAGTCATCATTAGTTACTAGACCATGCATTCTGATTCTTAGTGATGGGATTTCAACCTCAATAGGCAGTGCCGCTTCAGACCCATAAACTAAAGCAAAAGGTGTAGCCCCTATAGGCATTCTGATACTTGTTTTGTAGGCCCAGAGAGCTGGATTGATCATAAGATGCCAGTCTCTTCCTATTTTATTAACTGTATGGTGCAATATTTTCAATAGATTCTTGTTAGAAGCCTCTTCTTGTCCATTCCCTTGAGGATAGTAGATAGATGACCAATGTTGTGTAATCTTGAATTTAGCACATAAATCATCTAGATCTTTTTTTTTGAATTGTCCATCGTTATCTGTGATTATGGAATGAGGTATCCCATATCTACATATGATATAGTTCAATATGAACATAGATATTTGTTTTCCAGTTGCTTGTATCAAAGGGATTGCTTCTACCCATTTTGTAAAATAATTTGTAGCTATGATTATATGGGTATGTCCATTAGAAGAATGAGGATGTATAGCTCCTATAAGATCAAAGGCCCATTGATGAAAATGCCATTGTGTAGTAAAGGAAATTAGATCTCTCCTTGGAGCATGAATTAAGTTGCCATGCACTTGGCACTCTTGACAATTCTTAGCAAACTTGATAGACTCTTTCTCCATTTCAGGCCAATAGTACCCAGCCCTAATAAGTTTTCGAGCTAGAGTTAAACCATTCAAGTGTGAAACACAAATACCATCATGGACTTCCTCTAACGCACGTTAAGACTCTTCCCATTCTAAACATCTAAGTAGTGTACCGTCTAGACCTCATTTGTACAAATCGTGACCAATGATGACATATTGGGAGACATTACAGATAAGGTATCTCTTTTCATGGTGGTTGAAGGTATCAGGAATGATTTGGTCTTGGAGATAGGAGAATGGGTTTTTGTATCTAGATGAATCATGACCAAAAATAGTGTAGATTATGTGAGTTTTAGGGGAATCATATGCAGGATAAGATAGTGCTTCCACCAGGAACTCGCAGCGTAGCTCATGTTTAATTTTCTATAATAAAGTAGATAGTATTGCCATTGCATCAGCAGCCTTATTCTCTATTCTAGGTATTTTCTCAAATGTGATGGATATGAAATACTTCTTTAAATCATCTACCATTCTCTTGTATGGGATGAAGTTTCATCTTTAGTCTGGTACACATCATTGACTTGATGGATAACAAGTTGAGAGTCTCCATGAATGTGTATCTCTGTTACTCTCCACTCAATGGCTAGTTTCATGCCATTAAGAAGGGCTTCATATTCTGGAATATTGTTTGCACAAGGGAACTTTAATCTAAATGCTTTAGGTATGGAGTATCCTTGAGGAGTTATAAATAATATGCCTACTCCTGATCCATTCTGTGTATAGGAGCCATCAAAGAACAACTGCCATTCTCTAGAAGAAAGAGTCATGATAGAGGAATCTGTAAATTCCATTTGCATTGGTGTATCATCAATCATAGGTGCATCTACTAATTGATCAGCAATAACTTGTCCTTTTATAACTTTTATGTCAACATATTCAATGTCAAATTCACTTAAGAGCATGACCCATTTAGCTAATCTACCCATGAGGGAAGCTTTGCTTATTAGGTACTTAAGTGGATCAATCTTAGCTACCAAATGGGTGGTATGTGCCAACATGTAATGTCTCAGTTTCTGTGATGCAAAGATCACAGCTAGACAAGCCTTCTCAATCATAGAATAATTCTTTTTGTATGCTACCAATATTCTACTGATATTGTATATATCTCTTTCCTTTTTGTTCTCATCATGTTGTGCAAGCAATGCCCCCACTGATGTATCTGTAGCAAAGACATATAAGATCAAAGGCTTCCCTAGAATGGGAGGCATCAAGATAGGAGGATTTGAGAGATACTTCTTGATATGGTTAAAGTTGTTCTCACATTCTTCATTCCATGCAAATGTCACACCTTTATGTAATGTTTTTGTAAAAGGCTATGATATGTTTGCTAGCTGAGATATGAAGCGTCTGATAGATTGAACTCTTCCTTGCAATGTCCTCATTTGACTGATGTTTTTGGGAGGTTTCATCTCCATGATAGCCTTTACTTTAGCTGGATCAACTTCAATGCCCTTCTTTGAAACTATGTATCCTAAGAGCTTTCTAGAAGTGACACCAAAAACACACTTCTTAGGATTTAGTTTGAGACTAAATTTTTCCATTCTGTCTAGTATTTTTCTCAAGTCATTTAGATGTTTAGTTCTAATCATAGATTTTGCTAAAGTATCATCAACATAATCCTCCATAGTCCTATGCATCATGTCATGAAAAATAGATGTCATGGCTCTTTGATATGTAGCACCAGCATTTTTAAGCCCAAATGGCATGACATTCTAACAGAAAGTGCCCCATGCACATGTGAAATCAGTTTTCTCTTGATCCTCTGGAGTAATTTTTATTTGATTATATCCAGAAAAACCATCCATTAAAGAATACATCTCAAAGCCCGCAATCATGTCCACTATCATATCAATGTTAGGTAGTGGAAAATCATCCTTAGGGCATGCTCTATTTACATCTCTAAAGTCTATGCACACTCTAATTGATTTATCTGGTTTTGAAATAGGTACAATATTAGAGATCCATTCTACATAATCAATAACTTAGATGAATCTGGCTTTTAGGAGCTTCTCTAATTCAGCTTTTACCAAGAGTGCAACATGAGGATGCATCTTTCTTAATTTTTGTTTAACTAGTTTTACTCCAGGAGCTATAGATAAATGGTGCATTATAAGATCAGGATCCAACCTTGGCATATCTGAATATTTCCATACAAAGTTGATCTTCTTCTCTATTAGGAATGTTGTAAATTTTTGCTTTTCTTCTTCTGATAAAGATTGTGCTACATGGATCAACTATGGTTCTTCTGATGTTTCCAAATTGATAGATTGAGTGGGCTCAATTAGAATTGGAGATCTGTCCTGTAAATGACTTGGAAGGACATCAAATATCTCATCCTTAGGCACCTCAGAGAGGTTTTCACCATCGGATACGTCTTTTATTTTTACTTTTGTAGGTTCTGAGACTGCCACAAAGTGGTTTTCACCCTCAAAACTCCTTTTCTTTTTATTCTTATTTTTATTTTTCTGACTAAGATACTTGATGTACGACTCTGTCATGCTAACGCTCGGTTCACTAATGGAAGTCCTCATAGGCTCAACTGCATTGAGGTAGCAAGCAAGGGCATAATCATTTGGGAAGGTATAAATACCATGGCTCGGATTTGTGGAGGTTTGATCAAGAAGTTGTTAGCTTGTGGTGACTAATCAGGAAAGTACTATCCAAGAAAGTACTGTACACTTTTCCTCCCGACCTCGCCAGGGTTCGGGGCCGGGCCGGGCCCCGAGCGGGGGTTTGGGGGCGGCAGCCCCAAAGAGTAGGGGTTTGGGGGCGCAGCCCTCGAGGAAATTTTTTTGAGGCCGACTACTTTTCGATTATTTGGGCCGACTACTTATAACTCATTCTAACCCTAAAGCAAAAAAATATTGTATAATATGGCTTAGGGTTAGGGATTTTCATCATGTATGATTTTAGTACTTGCGGCAGATTTGGGCTGTAAGGGATGACGGATTGTAATCAGGTTGTAATCACTGGATAATAATAATATTGGACTCGTTGTTGGTGGACGTAGCCCAGGGATTGGGTGAACCATGTTAAATTTGTGTGTCTTGTGTTCTATTTTGTGTGGTTTATTATTTTCTGATATTAGTTATATTTGCACATAATTGTTATTTCTACCTTGTTAATCCTAACAAGTGGTATCAGAGCGAGGTTATTTCATTCATTCTTTCATCTATTCTCTGAAGCAGGTCTCACAAGTTAGTGGGAGAGTCTCTCAGTTAAGTGGGAGAAATGGCAGACGAGGGTAGGCTGAAGGTTGATAAGTTTAATGGGCAGAACTTCCAGTTATGGAAGATGCAAATGGAGGATTATCTCTATCAGAAGGATCTATGGCGGCCATTAGAGGGAGTAGCCAAGAAAGAGCAATCAATGTCTTAGGAGGATTGGGATATTTTGGATAGGAAGGCACTGGGGAGTATTTGTCTATGCCTGGCACAATCGGTGGCATTCAATATTACTGAAGCAAAGACAGCTAAAGATTTGATGGAAACCCTAGCGAAGTTATATGAAAAGCCTTCAGCTTCAAACAAGGTATTTCTTATGAAGCGTTTATTTAATATGAAAATGGTAGAAGGTGGATCAGTTACTGATCATTTGAATGAGTTTAATACAGTTACAAGTCAATTAACCTCAGTTAAAATTACTTTTGATGAAGAGGTTAGGGCTCTCTTGATTTTGTGTTCTTTGCCAGAAAGCTGGAATGGCTTGGTAATGGCTGTTAGTAATTCTATTTCTGGTTCTAATACCCTAAAGTATGATGATGTTATTGGTGTTATATTGAGTGAGGAAATTCGTAGGAAAAGCTCAGGGGCATCCACATCGGGTAGTGTATTGAACACAGAAAGCAGAGGTAGAACAAGAGATAGAGGAAACAACTCTGGAAATCGTGAGAAATCAAGAGGAAAATCAAAGGGAAAGAGGTCCGAATCTAAAGGGCCAAATGATTGCTGGTACTGTGAAAAACCAAGTCATAAGAAGAAAGATTGTTGGTCTAAGAAGAAAGATTGTTGGTCTCGGAAGAAAGATCAAGGAGACAAAAATGATGGAAACAAGGAGGCAAATGTGGTAAGTAACAAATCCAAGGAGGATGCTTTGCTCTTGTCCTTAGAAAGTATTGATGATTCATGGGTTTTAGATTCTGGGGCTTCATTTCATGCTACACCCCATAGAAGTTATTTTGTTGATTATGTCCAAGGGGATTTTGGGCTAGTTTATTTGGGAGATAATGAACCCTGTCAGATTGTTGGAAAGGGAAAAATTAAGATTAAGTTGTAGGATGGGAATCATTGGCTACTACAAGAGGTAAGACATTTTCCAAGGCTGAGTAAGAATTTAATTTCAGCAGGGCAACTGGGTGATGAGGGTTGCACAGTTACTTTTAATGATAAAAATTGGAAGGTTTCAAAAGGTTCCTTAGTAGTAGCAAAAGGTGTGAAAGTAGGCACCTTATATCTTTGTACAGGTCATACTGTTCCTTCTACTTTAATTGTTTCAGAAGATAATGAATGTTCAGGAACAGTGGCTGCAGTTGAGTAGGAAGAACATCAAACTGTTGCTGTAGATTCTGACACAACATTGTGGCACAACAAACTCGGGCACATGAGTGAAAAAGGTATGAAATTACTTCATTCAAAGAAAGTTTTACCTGGTCTGAAATGTGTCAATATGGATTTCTGTGAAAGTTGTGTTTATGGAAAACAAAAGAGAGTTAGTTTTGTGAAGAGTGGGAAGGAAAAGAAAAATGAGAGATTAGAGCTTGTGCATAGAGATGTATGGGGACCAGCTCAGGTATCTTCCCTTGGTGGCTCTCTGTATTATGCTACATTTATAGATGATGCAACAAGAAAAGTATGGATTTATTTCCTTAGACAGAAATTTGATGTATTTCAAACTTTTAAGAAATGGAAATGCTTGGTTGAGAATGAGACTGGTAAAAAGTTAAAATGTCTCAGATCTGATAATGGTGGTGAGTATTGCAGCATAGAATTTGAAGAATATTGTTCCTCTAATGGTATTCATAGGTAGAAAACTGTACCAAGGACTCCACAAGAAAATGGAGTGGCTGAACGCATGAACAGGACAATAATGGAGCATGCAAGGAGAATGAGGTTGCATGCTAGGCTGCCCAAAAATATGTGGGCAGAGGCAGTGAACACTGCTATTTATTTAATTAATAGAAGCCCCTCTACTCCTTTGGACTGTGGTATTCCAGAGGAAGCATGGAGTGGTAAGAAGGTGAGTTATTCTTTTCTCAAAACCTTTGGTTGTGAAGCTTTTGCACTTATAGATTCTGAAAATAGAACCAAGCTGGAAGCTAAGTCAAAGAAATGTGTATTTGTTGGGTATGGCATTGATGAATTTGGTTATAGGCTTTGGGATTTTGAAAATCATAAAATTGTAAGAAGCAGGGATGTCATATTCAATGAGAAAGTATTGTACAAAGATCTATTGCTGCAGCATGAGAAGAAAGAAAATGACTATGTAGTACTGGATGATACTCCACAAGTTCATGTTCCAGTAGTTCCTTATGCTCCGCAACAACAGCAACAACAAATACCACACATTCCAGTGAGTGTTAGACAGTCAACAAGGCTAAGTAGACCTCCAGAAAGATTTTCTCCATCTTTGTATTCTATTCTGTTAACAGATGCTGGTGAACCTGAATGTTATAATGAAGCTGTGCAGGTGGATACAAAGCTTCAGTGGGAGTCTGCAATGACAGATGAAATGGACTCTTTGCTAAAAAATCAGACATGGGATTTATGTAAGTTACCTGCAGGTAAAAGGGCTTTACAGAATAAATGGGTTTACAGGATAAAAGAAGAGGATGGAGGTATGAAAAGATTTAAAGCCAGATTAGTTGTAAAAGGATTTGCACAAAAATATGGTATTTATTTTGATGAGATATTTTCTCCAGTTGTTAAAATGACTTCTATTCGTACTGTTTTAAGTATTGTGGCTACTGAAGATTTGCATTTAGAGCAGCTTGATGTTAAAACAGCCTTTCTTCATGGTGATTTGGATGAAAAAATATATATGGTTCAGCCACAAGGATTTGAGGTCAAGGGTAAGGAGAATTTGGTGTGCAGATTGCAGAAAAGTCTATATGGCTTGAAGCAAGCACCTTGGCAATGGTATATTAAATTTGACACTTTTATGAATAGGCATGGATATAGTCAGTGTCATTCTGACCATTGTGTTTATTTTAAGAGGTTGGATGATGATAGCTACATTATTTTATGTTTATATGTTGATGATATGCTTGTAGCTGGGTCTAACATGGATCACATTAAGGGGTTGAAACAACAGTTAGCAAAATCTTTTGCTATGAAGGACTTGGGGGCAGCAAAACAAATCCTTGGTATGAAAATTTGTAGAGATAGGAAAAATAAGAAATTGTCTCTATCTCAGGCTGATTATATTGAGAAGGTGTTGCAACGTTTCTCTATGGAAAATGCCAAAGCTGTCAGCACACCTTTGCCTAGTCATTTGAAATTGACTAAGGATATGTGTCCCAAGACACCAGAAGAAGAGACTAAAATGTCTAAGGTACCTTATGCTTCAGCTGTAGGGAGCTTAATGTATGCTATGGTATGTACTAGGCTAGATATTGCACACGCAGTGGGAGTCGTTAGCCGTTATATGAGTAACCCTGGTATTGAGCATTGGAATGCAGTCAAATGGATTCTCAGATATTTGAGAGGCACATCCAGTAAGTGTTTACACTTTGGGGGTTCTACTACTACTGTACAAGGCTATGTTGACTCAGATTTGGCAGGAGATATAGATAGCAGGCGGAGTACTATAGTTTATATATTTACTATTGGTGGGACAGCAGTGAGTTGGATTTCTCGACTACAAAAGGTGGTTGCTTTATCCACTACAGAGGTAGAGTATGTTGCTGCTACAGAGGCAGCCAAGGAGATGATATGGCTTCAATTCTTCATGGAAGAATTGGGACATCCACAAAAGGATAATTTTCTACATACAGATAGCCAAAGTGCCATTCATCTTGCAAAGAATTCTGCTTTGCACTCAAAGACAAAACACATACAGTTGCGGTACCATTTCATTCGATCAGTTTTGGATGATGGACAGTTAAGGCTGAAAAAGATTTATACTGATGATAATCCAGCAGATATGTTTACAAAGGTAGTAACAAGGGAGAAGTTGAACTCATGTTCAGCTTCAGTTGGTCTTCTAGACTGAACAAAATAAAGGAACAGCTGAGTCCAAGGTGGTTCAATTCAGTGGGAGCCTCATGTGGGTAGCGGTATTACTACAGGATCAGTCTCCAAGTGGGAGGTTTTTTTTTTATAGTGTGGATACTGATCAGTCACCAAGTGGGAGATTGTTAGCTTGTGGTGACTAATCAGGAAAGTACTATCCAGGAAAGTACTGTACACTTTTCCTCCCGACCTCGCCGGGGTTCGGGGCTGGGCCGGGCCCCGAGCGGGGGTTTGGGGGTGGCAGCCCCCAAGAGCAAGGGTTTGGGGGCGCAGCCCCCGAGGAAATTTTTTTTGAGGCTGACTACTTTTCAGTTATTTGGGCCGACTACTTATAACTCATTCTAACCCTAAAGCGGAAAAATATTGTATAATATGGCTTAGGGTTAGGGATTTTCATCATGTATGATTTTAGTACTTGCGACAGATTTGGGCTGTAAGGGATTACGGATTGTAATCAGGTTGTAATCACTGGATAATAATAATATTGGACTCGCTGTTGGTGGACGTAGCCCAGGGATTGGGTGAACCACGTTAAATCTGTGTGTCTTGTGTTCTATTCTGTGTGGTTTATTATTTTCTAATATTAGTTATATTTGCACATAATTGTTATTTCTGCCTTGTTAATCCTAACAGAAGTTCAGGATGTTGGATAGTCAAAGTGGTGAAAGATTGGGAAAGAGTGTTTACGGATATGGATCTATCATCGTTGGTCCTAACTCAATACTCAAGTTCAAAAGTGATATTATAACTTAAGACATTCAATTCATGAATAGGCTCAATGTCATTATGATAGTCCACTTCAGCCATCAGTGGATTAGACTTGATAAGTTCATCATTTCGCTCTAGACTTACGTTGGGTTTAGGTGCATATTGGTGAATAACATCAACATGTTTCTCTGTAATAAGCTCATCTTCTTCTAGAATGGATCCCCATTCATAGTCATTAGATTCTTCATCTATGCCTCTAGGAAATCTAAGAACATGAGTAAAGTCAGGATGAATACCCCAAGAAGGGTTACCCTTAGATTTTGATTTGAATTCATACTTATGGGAATCTATCTTAGAATAAGTACCACCTTCCTCTTTGTTTGTTTGATTGTCTTCGAGATTAGCTGGTTCTTGTGTTGCAGCTATCTCTTGCTCTATAGTAGGTTCTTGTGTTTCTACTACATTAATTCTTTTGATTGGATCATCTTTAGCATCAAGGAGGTCTTTGATTTCTTTAGGCAAATGCTCATAAGGAATGAGCTCATCAGTGGTGTCTGAATCATCACTATTAGATTGTTCAGTTATTTCCTTCTTTAGCTGATTTGCTACGGAAGGCTCAATTTGTTCTAGAACATGTGGGGAGTTCTTGCTAAGATAGAAAGGCTTCTTCGTGTATCCTAGACCTATTGTATTCTTGTTGGCTTGACCACGATGTTCAAGAGGTGACATAAGACCTTTACCCTATAGTCCTAGAGGTCCTTTTCCTTTATATCCCATCTTAGCTATCAGTTTATCCCCTGGGCCATATGACTTAGAAGGAACCTTCGATACTTTAGATTCACTAGGTGGAACAACTTGGGATTCAGGTTCATCTTTGTAAAGCCATGCAAGCACAGCTTCATCTTCTTCAAATTCTTGCTTAGGTACTTTCTCTGCAACAAATTTTCCTTTATATGCCTCAAGAGGTTCCTTAGATTCTGGTTTGAGATTTTTTTGGGCTTGCCCATAAGACTTAGGTGAGATAGCGAGAGATGTCAAAGACAAAACTAGCTCTATAGTATATTCTCCCATACCATTTTCTTTGATATTGACCTCTTTTGCAATGTCCTCCATCTTAGAGGTGGATGCTACATTTGTTTGCTTAGCGGAAGATTCTCTGTTATTAGGAACAAGTTTATCTGCATTTGCCTTTAGTGCATTGCAAGTTGTTGACACGTCAGCTGGAATGCTTACCTCTACTCTGTCACAAGGAAATTTCAAGCACTAATGGTATGTGGAAGGAATAGCTCTCATCTCATGTATCCAGGGTCTCCCTAGAAGGATGTTGTAAGCCAAAGGTATATCAAGAACTTGACATATAGTATCTCTGATGACGGGCCCTGTTCTGATAGGCAAGATAATTGTTCCCTTGGAGGATCTCTCTTCTTCATCATATGCTTTGATAGTTATTTTCTTTCTAGGATCAATGGCTATTTCTAAAAATCCCAATTGTGTGACAAGTTGTAAGAATAAATATTCAGATCAGTGCCTCCATCTATCAACACATGTTTGACATGACGGTTTTGGATCAAGACTTTAATATGCAAGGGCTGGTTATGTAGATGACTCAAGGAGTTATCATCGTCCTCTGAAAAGGAGATATACTATGGAGACGTAAGATGACCAACCATAGCCTAGAATTTGTCTAAATCAAGGTTATCAGGAACATTGGATCTAAGCAGAGCTTTGTCCATAATGGCTCTATGAGTTGTAGATATCTAAAGCAACTCAAACATGGAGATTTTAGCATTAGTATGTTGGAGTTGTTGAACAACACTGTATGAAGTAGGCCTCGTGTCCTTGGGATTTGAAGATTTAGATGTTGCCCTCTATTTAGAAGCGGAAGACATATTGAAAGGCACCTTAGGGACATTTGATTGATCTGGGATTTGTCCTTGTTGGTGTGCCTAAGCTTGTGATCGAGTAACTATGTTAGCTGATTGATTTTCTCTATCTCTTCTTACAATTGTGATGACATTGCAACGTTCAACCATATTGATAACAGTATTATTTCCAGGATAGGCATAATTGACCTTAGCACCCACATTAGGCTGAGAAGATGAATCTCCTTAGCTATGCTTTGGAAATGATTTAGTGAATGCTGTGTGATCATTATTACTTTTAGCATTATCAATCGTTATTTCTCCATTATCAATCTTGTCTTGAATGGTATGCTTCAAGTGCAAGTAGTTATTAGTTTTGTGACCTTTACCTCAATAGAAATCATAGAATTCATTCTCTCTCCACCATTTCAGCTTAGGATCAAGATCAAATTGTCAGATCTCAGGCAAAGAGATGATGTTATTAGCCAACAAAGTTCTCATAGCTGATTCCAAAGATTCTCCAAGAGAAGTGAACTTTCATTTATTATCAGCTGACCAAGATTTGTATTCTGACTTCTTTTGAGATGATTCAGACACCTTTTGTTCTGATGCTTTGATGGCTTGAGTACTGATGGTTAGATTGAAAGAAGGTGCCTTAGATGGGGCATGGAGATTACCAATAATGCCATTTGTGATGACACCCTTATTCTTATTCCAATTTTTGTTCTTGTCCTTAGAACTAGATTCATAGTTGTCCTTTTGAAGTGTGACATCCCCCTTTTTCACAAGTACTTTTTCAATTTTGATTTCTTTATCTACCATCTTATCAAAAGATGTATGATTTTGCATTTGTAAAGGGTAGTTGATTTTTGGAACAAGATTGTTGATGAAGATTTCCAGCTTCTCAGTTTCTAGAATAGGCCTAGCATATAGAGAGAATTTCTTCCTCCCTCTTTTCTAAAATGTCAGGAATGGTTCTCCTAGATATTGCTTGAGATTGCAGATATCAATCATGGTGACTAGATGTTGGATGTTGTAGGAGTATTGTTGATAGAACAATTTGATCAACTCCTCAAAGGTTTTGATTGTAGGAGGCATCCTAGAGAACCAATGAATGGCTGCGCCTCCCAAAGATTGAGGGAAAAGATGCATTAGATAGGTTGGTTCGTGCATGAAATCCATAGATTGAGTACAAAATTCTCTGACATGATCTTGAGGATCAGAGTTTCCATCATACTTATCATATTTTGGCATTTCCACCCTTTTAGGGAATGGTGGCATATACAAGTCTTTATTGAATGGAAAAGGACATAGGGCCTCCATGGAGAATTCCTTAGGTTCTTTTTCTTTTTCCATTTTGTTAAGTTTTACTTGCATGGCGTGCATTTGTTTCATCATAGCCGAAATAGGCATTTCTTCCTTATGTGTAATGATATCTTCCACATTAAAATTGGGAGGAAGTTTAGCTCCTTGATGAGCTAATTGTAAAAAGTATGTTTCTCTATCTTCTTTCAAGAAATGCTTCATCATTCTTTTGAAGTCATCGTCATTTTGATACCGAGCAATTTCTTCAGGTGTGAGTTCCTGATTTGCACCATGTTGAGATTGAGCTCTTTGAGAGCCATGGTTTGTCCCTGCTTGAGACATGGTAGGAGTTTTAAGACTCCCTGGGATAGATCGAGGAGGAGTTTGTTGATTATTTCCATGAGTTGATGGAGGGGATATGTATCTGGTTTTTAATCAAAAGTTGCCAAGACCATCGTCTTCGTAAAGACCAGAATTCTAGAGTTGCTCAAGAGTTGGACCCTTGATAGTGGTTATAGGTAAGGTATGGGATTCTTCTCCAGATTTCTTGTGAGAGGAAGCTCTAATTTCCACCATTAACCTTGGGTGAAACAACAGAATATGATGAAGACAATTGAAGAAAGATCTGGTTCAAGAAGATCAAATGACGCAACCTTGTCAAGGTTTGATTGATTGAATCTTAGATTAGACGTAAATGAAGGAGACTGTGCCCTGGATGTATGGGTAGATGCCCAAAAGATAGTGGACACGAGTTCACAACACTTAGCTATTTTGAAGATGGATTGAAGATTGATAGTTATGACAAGGTTTTGACACAAGATGAAAAGGACTCAAATTGATTAAACAGAAGGCTAAATCAGATTCAAAAGGCCACTTTAGGAAAATGATTGGATTCTCAGTAGTTACTGCTCTATTCCTGACACAGTGATTTTCTTGACAGACTCTGGAAATAGGCTGGAAAAGCTGGGTCTTTGATAGTTCTGACAACTTTCTAACAATTTTTTCAAAATTTTTCAAACGACTTTCTGCAGGCTCGTACGACAGTGGGTAGGCTATGAAACGACAATTGACAAACTCGTACAATAGTTGCAAAAATTGCATGATAGTTGATAGCAGGGTTTTTGACTTTTTGAATTGACTAGCAGCAAAACTCGTACGACAATATACCAACTACTATATGACAATCTGGGGGTAATGAAATGACACTTTCCAAAAGTCATATGACTTTCTAACTTCACAAGATGAATTTTGACTCCAGAAGGGTGTTTGACATCAGATTTTTAGTTTCAGATTGTTCGCAAAATTATCTGTCTAGATTTGAAGATTGTATCAAATTGATTCATTCTTAGTAACTAGATAGATAAACAGACACGCAAAACAACAAGCAAGTGATTTCAAGCACATCTGAAAACAATGAACAGAGGACAAAGCAACCCTGCACATGAAAAACCAAGTGACTAAATGTGCTAATCCATAGGAGTGCTAACAATGTATGTTCCAAAAGTTTTGCAATAATGCACATAGTCCTAGAAAATGAAAATTTGGCCTCACTAGGGTTTGTAGTAATGGTCTAACTCTGCAACTTTTGTGATCTCAAGAGGGAAAACTCCAATCTAGGCGCACTGGGGTTTTGGCACATTTTGAGAAATTAATCAATTAGGAGATGCTAGGGAGATCTGACAGCCCAACAAGAGACCACACCTGTGAAGATTTCCTCCACAAGGACATTTATATAGCGGCTGCTACTACCACGATAAAAATGGCTATTACCGCTTGAGGTTCTGTCAATGTGGTTGACCCAATTAAGGGAATGTCCACTACAGTTAACCCTCTCAAAAAGGTAACTCACATAAGATACCACATGGAGACTGGTTCCAGATTCAAGGATTTGAGTTTCTGATACTACCCAAAAAGGGAGTAGAGCATAGTCCTCTAGCCTTTTCACTTTTAACCCAAACAAAGTAGACAGATTAATCCGACATGCTAAGACCAAGATTATCTCACAAAGATCTATGATGTCAACCACTTATGATCTATCAACCTCTCTGGAGAGAGAATGTATCAATCAGAAGTTGAAGACACACAAATCTAGTAGAACGTGAGATGCTCTCAGTAACCTCCCTACCTACAAGGGTTCCTTCGTTGAGAAGAGTTTCGCTGGAAACCCACTCTCTCAAGAACCACAAATAGTGTTCATAGGGCCTATTTACTATGTGTAACAAAGATGCTGAAAAGTAAATCTATGTTCATTTTTATAGCCCAAAATGAAATCTTTGATATGAAAGCAATAAATGTCACACAAGCTTGACATGCAAGAGTTCTTTTTAATCCAAATTGAAATGTTATCAATTGAGAAGATTACCTGAATTCCTCACAATGCGCTTAGTAGATTCTTACTTATTTTTAGCAACTCTCATGCTTTTTCCCATTCAAAATCAGCAGAAATCAATCAGAAACAACAAATTTCAATTGTTAATGTTAGCTGTCAGTCCAAATCTGGGAATCAAATATGAAAAATTGGCTGAAAAAGTGAAATAACAATTGAAACCTAGCACTAAAACTCGTATGATAGTGGGTCTCCTACCAGATGATAATCCAGAAACTCGTATGACAATGGGTATAAGACCATAGGACAATAGAGCTCCCAGATGACATTGTGTTTTTGATGGTATGATCCTTGATCAAATCAATTGTCGTACGATAGTGGGTACCTCCTGATATGAGTTTCTGACAAAACTCATATGAAAATTGTACAGACAAAAATTAAAAATCGTAGCTTCGAACAGAAAATGACAAGAAGATGATAGAAATTGATAGAAATTGAATGGAAACTCATTTTAGGGCCCCACGGTGGGCGCCAAAAATGTGTCTGTGAATTTTGTACCTAGCTGTAGACATAACACTTTAGTAAAACATTAGAGGTTAGTTAAAATCAAAATCATGCAGTGAAATGGAAACTAATCTAACCAGGCAATTTATTGCCTTCTAGTAGGTGCGAGTATGATATTCTCAGATTGGACCAAGATCAGTGACCTTAACGACACCTAAACGAAGGATTTGAATGCAGAATCTAGATATGAGATGAATGCAAATTAATCTATATTTTTAGATTTTCTATGCAATAAGATGAAACAAATTGATATAAATCTATTCTATATGAGAAACTGATATGACATGCAACTAATCTAACAATGATATGCTAAATGATATGAATGCTTAAAACAATGAAAATCTCACAATAGCTCTGATTCGCAAAGATTGATTCTTCGATCACCAATTCGACAACGTGAGGATGCAATTCGTGGATGGATCCAAAATGAAGAGCTGAGGCCTTAATTTATAGAAATCCAAGACTTTGGAGGTGCATGGAAAAAGCCATAAATCACTCTTGATAAACTCAGGTTGATTTTTGAGTTATCAAGAAATTAGAGATAGATTAACTCACAAAAATCATGCAAATCAACTTTTTGATTTAAATCAGAAGTTGAGATTAGCTTTCAACTCAAAAGAGAGTTGAGTTTATTTTTAAAACAACTTGAATTCATTTTTTGATTTAAAGTTTAACTTTTTTTTGGATTTGCATAATTAATTATGAATTAATTTAATAAATAAAGTGATTTATCCTCAACTTAACTGATTTTAAAAATAAAACAATTGATTTATGGGTTAATCAATTATTAAATCAAACTTTTATTCAAAAATTATATTATTAAATTTGACAATTTTGATTTTAAATCAATTAAATAAATATCCAATTGATTGTTTGTAGGAATTTTGATTTATTGTCAAAATAAAATAATACAATTTATGAATAAATATAATTAAATCTAATTAAATAATTAAGTAGCAGTATTAAATCTAATTAATTAAATATTTAGAATATTCAATTAATCAAACTTTAGGATAAATAGGATTTATCGCCAAATAATCATTAAATCAAAGATAATTAGGATAAATAGGAATAAGGAATATTCCCCGATGCAGAATTTAGGATAATCAATTAAGATTCGATAATGTGCCGATGTGCCTTAGGTTAGGACTGTTACCCTAATTTTCATGTGCATGCAAATTTGGCTAATATCTATCCCAAGGTCTTTGTTTTTATCCTGCCAATCATCCCTGAAAATTTCATGAAGTTGTGCCTTGTTCTCTGGCCTCTGCAAATTGTTTTACTCCTTGGTCTGTAGGTCAAAAAATTCATAAATATAGCTGTTGGGTCAAATAAACCCCTAAAAGCCCTAGCCTTCTTTCTATTTGGTCATTACCTTTTTGGTCACTTAAGTTCTATCAATTTCCACGTGCGCAATTTAATCCTTTAGTCACCAAATCTCTGATTCTCGATGGTCAAAGCTCTAACATTTAGCGATCTCATGAGTGGTTACCTTTTGAGTTGACGGTCTCTGCTTAGCGGCTAAAATCAAGATTCTTCATCCGATGGTTGTCGCATGATCTCATGGCCTCAGAGGATTCCATGAGATCTTGCGACAACTGTCGATCTTCCAAGTCTGCAGCGCTTCAAGCTTGTGTGGGTCCATTGCCACGTCATCCTATGTGGAAGCTCCTAATTGGCTGAAGGGTTGTGAGGTGTAACCTTGTCAGAGCGGGCCCAACAGACTGTGTTCAGATGATCCTACAGCTGGCACATAATCTCATGGGTTGTGTCAGAGCCATGAGATCATGCGCCAACCATCGATTTCACTTTGTTGTCAGAGCCTTGTGGGTGGGTCCTCATTTGATGATGTGCTTGTCTTCTATTGGTCCCCATAGCGATGACTGGGATGTGTCAGTGGGGCCATGTCAGAGTCTCTGCAGGGATGTCAGAAGGATGAAGATCGACGGTTGGCATATCTTCGCGAAGGGGTTTTCTGACACATGCGATCATGCGCTGCCATTTGATCTGCCAAGTGTTCAGGTCTTGTCAGTGGGTCTAGTGCTAGGTCAGGGTGACGTGCTCAATTTTCATTGGTCGAAGTAAAGAGAAAATCTGTGGGACCGTGTTGCCAGGTATGCTGACTTGCTCAAATGTGATTAGTTGTCGCGTGCTGATGAGGACTTCCAGGTGGACTGATGTGTTAGTGAGGTCATGAATTAATGAAGATCTATGGCAGGCGTATGATCTGAAGGAATATTTGGTGGTCATGAGATCATGTACCTACCATTAGATTGGAATCTCAGTTTGAGTGGGTCCATTGTCAGAACTTGCCAAGGTGTTTTGTTGATGGGGCGGTCAACGTGAATGAAGGGTTGCCAAGTGGTGAATGGGCCCAGGGTTAGAAAAACATTAAACAAATCAATGACTAAAGGGTTTCTCATGTTCGCCAGACTTAACCAGGGTTAGTTAAAATAATTAGCGGTCTTGCGACCAATGAGAAAAGGTAACCCGAGGTGAACTTGAGGTTAATTCTACAGATGAACGGTTCCTGGGTAAATAAGAAGATCTAACGGTCATGTTTTAAAAGGAGATTTAGATTTAAACATCGGTCATCGATGGAGGAAAAGTATGGCACCACCTGCTAGCCGTTAATATTTAAATTCAAATTTATTTCTTTGCAGGGTTTTGGCTAGGTTTTGATCCAATAGTCATTTGCGAAAAAGTGGGTAGATAGAATTTATGTCTTCAGGACATTTGCAGTTGAAAGAGGATGATGAGGAGGTCTGGGCGGCCATCTTTGGTCATTTCTTATTTTTTGAGAGTACCAAATTAGTACATTCATGGCGAACTTTGTGCAGGAAAGTGGATGAATCTAGGTTGCTTGTCGGTAGGTTGTAAGTACAGGGAGGGGCACTCAAAGAAATATCTGATCGACTATGATTTTGCAGAGATATATTTATGATTAGACTTGACTGAACTAGGGTTTATCATTATTCTAATGCAAAATTCTTTAACCCTAGTTAGATTTTTGACTCTTGCCTGCATGCAAGGAGGATGTATATATTGTATTTTTGGAGCTTTTGAGCTTAGAGTTAGACAATTGTAAAAAAGGAAATTCATCTTTCTCAAGAGTTATCTGTGAAATTTTATTTTCCCTCTAGCTTCTATAGTTGTATTCTTTCATTGATAATTCAAACATTGCAGAGGTATTTTGTGACAATTCTTCATGTCCCTATGCTTCCTTGTCTGAATTACCTCTTATTGAGTTGAAGTATATGTATGTTTTGAATGATACCTTAGGGTTCCTGATCCCTCTCTCTTTCTGCAACTATTGTGTGTTATTGTGGATGATTGGATGTGAATACTTTTGTGGGTATACTTCAACCCCCTAACAATCTTGTCTCATTCCTATGTCGAGTTGTAGAAGTGAATGTTTGTTTGTAGGTCATAAATTGTGTCTAAATCCTCAGTAATGCTATTGTTTGTGAAATCCTCTTTTTCCCTAAATAGCCTCTTTCTGTTGCAAGCCCTTCTATGAAACACTTATGCAAGCCTATTCAATGAGTTATGATCCCCTAGACCCAAGTTGTTCATTGATTTTATCCTCTATACTGAGATTCAAACCCTTCATTTCGGTGTATCACCTAGTAGGTAGTTTGCTTTTAGTCTTTTCCTTTTCAAGCATTCCTTCTATCCCTTTCCCTCAAAATTTTTACTTTTCATGTCTAGAAGCAAATTAGGGTGATTATCCAAGAGGAACCAGCCTAGAACCTAGAGGTCTCATCTCAATTAGCATAGGTCCCACAACCTAGAGATGATTCCCATGTTATACTAGGTTATCAAGACTACGAGAGCTTGAGACAAGGGTGCAAACTTAGTGTATAACAAGGACTTTGATGTCAATTTTGTTTGATGTGTTGATATAGGAGGTTAATGAACCTATAGCCCATTTTTGGGGTATTACAATATGAGGAGAGGAGGCATGTCTCATAGAAACATGTCTCTATGTAGACTAAGTTTACATTGAGACATGTCATGTAGTGACATGTCTCATACGATCCAATCGATATTTAATATGTTGTTTAGTAATCTCAACCGGTACTAACTTAATTGGTATTCATTAGTTATCACCAATACTTGTATCAGTGCTTGTTAATATTATTATTGATATAAATCGATACTCAAATCACAACCTCATTAATATTATCAATTATCAATTCTCATTAATCATTATATGTGTGTGTGTGTGTGTGTGTGTGTGTGTATAATGATTAATGTAAATCGATACTCAATATAGATGAAGGCATTAATAAGTATTAATAATATAATTAATACTAACATGTTTTTGATTAAGGTAAAAATAGGTTTTGAATGGAACCCAAAACCATTTACATTAAAGCATAAATATATAGCAATAAAGTCTTTCAAAAAGAGACGCTGCTAGAAAAACAAAAGCAGGACCCAAAACAACCCTAGAAACAACAACAAAAACTAAGAAAAATAATTACTAGCAAAACTACCAGCAATACCCAGCTACCAACCAGACCAGATTAATTATTTTTTTATCATTTTCTCTGCCTTCATCTACAGGTCCTCCATCTTCTAGATAACATCTTTTAGGTCCTTCAGTTCCTTTGGCTTTTCAGGGATCTTCCTCTGAGTGCGCCCTCTAGTTCTCATTCTAGGACCAACATTCCCAACATCATCATCAATTGTTATAGTCATTTTTTCCAGCTGGCTTTTTTCCAGATAGTTGTGCGGCATATTTAGGTTCATGACAATAGCACTAAGTCCCTCATTGCTATGACTTAGGACCTCATTTATCATGTTCCGGTTGTTACTGATCTTAGCCTTAATATCTTTAACCTTGTTGTCAACTATCTTATTGATTTCAGTAGCTATATCCTCATTCCAATTTTTATTTTTTACCTTATCCAAAACCTTATTCTCCAGCTTCTCCAGCTTAGTAGTCAGGGCATTCATAGTTTTTTCCAAGGCCTGAAGGTGGAACTTCATCTCCTGCATCTCTCGCTTGATCCAATCCAAATTAGTGCCCTGACCATCTACTTTGTTAACCTCTTCTAGATTAGTAGCACCCATTAGGAGGCCTAAGGTGTCCTCCTTATGGCTATTACCCTCCTCAATGGTAGCCTGGTCCATACCATCTTCAGTTTCATTTTGTTCCTCTTCTTTTTCATCAACAACAGGGGAGTTTTGACCAGCCTCCTTTTCCTCTTTAGCCTAACCCACTAGGAGGCCTAAGGTGTCCTCCTTTTGGTATTTACCATCCTCTTTGCTAGCCAGGTCCTTGCCATCCTCAGTATCGGTAAGATCTTCAACTTTTTCTTCTTTAGTAGGGAAATCCTGAGCAGCTTCCTTATCATCTTCAGTAGGGGAGTCCTAGGCATCTTCTTCGTC
Source organism: Chamaecyparis obtusa (assembly GCA_027943335.1). Lineage (NCBI taxonomy): Eukaryota > Viridiplantae > Streptophyta > Pinopsida > Cupressales > Cupressaceae > Chamaecyparis > Chamaecyparis obtusa. The sequence continues at coordinate 230,392 of BSBK01003400.1, forward strand.
CTCTCTGGCTCCTTCCTCTTCTTTTTCTTCCTCTTGATTATCCTCTTCTTTACCTCCTTCTTCCTCCTTATCATCTTCCATAATGTCATTCTTGTCCTCTTCTTGGTCTTTCTCTTCAAGATTCCTGCCCTCTTTTTCCTGGGCTCTCTCCTCATCATTACCAGAATCCACTTCCACATTTTCTTCCTCGTCTCTTCCCTTTCCCTGAGAAAGAGGGCTATTTTCATTAGCATCATCTCCGCTGACCATTTCTTTCTCCTTATCACTTTTATTTCCATCTTCATCACTACTATCAGAGATTTTTTTCTTATTTTTCTTCCTCTTTTTGCTGGTTTCAGCCTTTCTATCAACCTCTTTGGTCTCTTTTCTTTTGCCAGTGACCCTTTTAGGGATTGGGTCTAGGATAATATCCCTTGCATAGTCAGCAATGAGGAGGATCAAACCCTCATGCAACACAAGATTACTCGCTTTCTTCCTATGCTCTGTTATGCTACTATTCAGAGAGCTCAAAAGAAAGTATGGAAAATAAATCCTCTTATTGAGCCTAAAGTGATTAGCCAGAACAAAATGCAAGTTGTAGATTTTGGAGTAGCGCCCATCAAGCATAAAGTACTCGGTCATAACCTTCAACATTTTAGCCCAAAAATCCTTAATTTTAGTAATATCCACATAATCCCCTTTGCCTTTAGTCATGAGAGCTTTTTCATTAGTAGTTTTTGGGAAGAGATTAAAAGCTTCAGCACCTAGCCGATGGTTGCCTCTATGGAAATGAGTTCCCTCCAGGGGTAAGCCAGTGATTTTGGCCATAAGGGAAAGAGTAAGGGGGAAAGATTTGCCCCATAAATTGACTTTTCCTCTAACCCAGCCATCATCAAACAAGGAAGTTACTTGTTTATCGTAGTCATGAAGCTTTTCCATATATTAAGTGACCCCTCCTTTTCTCAACTTCTTCCAAACTTTCCTCTCTTGTCTCTATTTCTCACAGTCGAAGGGCTCCTCTCTCCTCAGACCCCCTCCCATATTTTACTTTCTGCTTCTATTCTGGCTCGGCTTCTTACTAGTAATCTTTGTCTCACAACTTTGCTTTATATTGCTTTTATGATTACTTAAAATAACCCAGAATTTGTGTCTCATTAACACCGAAATAATTGAGACCTTTGAAAAATGCATGATAACCCATGTTTTCAGGGAGGCAAATTTGGTGGCTGATTGGGCTGCAAACGTGGCTTGTAAAAGCCAGGTGGAAATTGAATGGAGTGATGGTTCAGACATCCCTTGTGATGGATCATCATTAATTAACAAGGAGAGGATAAGGAGTAAGCAACATGTTTTGAATAAATAAATCATTAATGAGTATTGAGTGCAACAAGCTGTGTGACCATCATGAAGGACAATGGCTTGATTCCGAGATAATTATTGGGGTCCTTTGGCATGATTTGTGGGTTGTGCATAACATTAATAGTGTTTATTACAGCTCAAGGGCTAAGTTGTAGAGAGTGGGGATTCATCTGGACAAAGACTTTTTGCTTTCTTACATAGCCATGGGAGGCAGGAAGAGGAGATGCGAGCCAACAGACTGTAGTGACTGGAAACAGAACAAGGAGAGATGGAAAATTGTCAAACAAGGGAGTTTGGCGAATTTTTTGGAGAGATTGCATGGAGGGAAAGTCACGGTGACCAAAAATTTCATCAAAACTTGGAATAAGGGGAGTGTTCTGGTTGGCACACAAAGTATGGAGGTGACTGAGGAAGTGATTGTTGAAGCGACTGACTTGATGACTGAGGGCATCAACTTCTATAGGGACATGAAGATTTTAGACAAAGCATTGGAGGCTTTTGCGCCCATGAAGTAGGAGAGAAACTGCATGGTTAAGGTGGACAATTCGTACTTTAACCCTAAGTTCATTTTTAGGCCCTCACGCCTTGTCTTATTTGTTATTATAGGCTACTTTACCCTTGATGGTCGGTATACTAAAATTTACAACCACCATCTTACTCTTCTGAACCACTTTAGGCATGGGGTTAAGATTAATTTCCCTTTTTACTTTCTGAGTTCTTTGAACGCTTCCCTCCTCCACTGGCAAAGGGACCCAGAGGGTGATCATGCCTGCCATGAAGGGCTCATGGTCCTCATATTTGAGGTGTTGAAATCGAAGAAGGTGGAAAGAACCTAGCTTAATAGAAAAGCCCTAGAGGACTATGACACTGATGGGAAAGAGTCTGAGGAGCCTTTTATGGAGGATACAGAAGATGAAGAGGAGGATTCTGAGGATTACCAAGAGGTCAGCCCTAAGGAAAATAAAAAGAAAAGGAAGATGGAGGATTCTACTATGGATATGGAAGTTGAGGAAGAAGAGAGCAGGGAGGAGAGTTCCAAGAAGTAGGGGAAAAAGAGACTGGAACCTTTATGAAATCGTACCAGAACAAAAATTGGGAAGAAGAAAGTTGTGAAAAGGGTTTTCATATCCTCTAATGAGGGTTCTTCTTCCCAGGGAAAGAATGATCAGGAAAACCATGTGGAAAACAACCCTGCTGTGGAGGAGAGTGGGGGTACCGGTAAAGATGTCTGGGTTGAGGAAAAACTCCTGCAAGAGGTTGCACAGGATGTGACTAATATAGAGAAAAATGGGTACAAGAAGGACAAGGCCAACTTGGAGAAGGAGAAGGTGGAGAATCCTAAGGAGAACATGGAGGAAGAAAACAAGGGTCTTGAGATTAATGAGGGGAGGAACAAGGATTTTGAGAATTTGGGGTGCTTGGCCTTCTTATCTACCCTTAGCATAACGAAAAATGATATCACTGCGATGAAGACCAACATCCACCAGCTGCAAAAAGAGACGGGGGTTCTTAAAAGGATGAACCTGGGGGAGAAAACCATGGGCCAGACAATTGATGAGCTCATTGACATTGTCACTAGAGATGAGAATGTTGCTTCCTTCAACAACAGACTTATTGCCTTGGAGGAGAAAATTCAAAGTAGTAATGTTATAACCAGGAAAGTTGAGACTATGGAAAAGAGAATTGACAAGCTGGAGAAGATTGTGGGGAATATTGCAGAACATAGTTTTGCTATCCTCAAGGCTTCAAATGAGTATGTGAAGATTCTAGTTGACAAGTTTGATAATGGGAAAGGGAACCAAGAGATCATAGAGACTAAAGAGGATCAGGGGCCCAACAGGCGTACGAGATCTAGGTTTAAGAAGATGGAGGATGACAACAAGAACGACATGGAAGATTTGAAGTTGTCTGCTACAAACATGCAGATTCTTGCTGATCAGGCTACAGAACTGATGAAATGTGTTTAGACAACAGCTTGCTGTCTTGCTTTCCTTTTTGCTGTCCTTTGTCTTTTGGCTGTTCTTTTTGTTTAAGGACTCGGTTGTGTTGTGTTTTTTTGTGTTGTTGCACTTGTCCTCTTGGAGCTTAAATGTTTTATCTTTTATCCTTATGTAAAAGGTTTCGAGTCCTTTGAAAACCTATTTTTACGTAATCAAAACACCGAAATAATGATCCCACACTTTGCCTTTCGTCCTTTCATCATAATTTTAAGTGATTTTCCCTTCATTGTGATTAATTTTATCATAAGTGATTAGACTTATGATCTCGGTATTTAGATTTTCTTCCCCTCTCCATGTTTAAATGATGTCACTCTGGGTACCTTCATTTGCCAACCTATCCGTCGGTTTATTACCTTCACGGTATATATGTGTGACATGGCATTCCTCAAATGAGTTGATTATCATTTTAATTTTGTTTATTATATGAGCTATAGTCCAGGAGCTCACAAACTTCCCTTTGATACATTTTATTATGTTGAGGGAGTCACCTTCGAGCCATAATTTTGAACAACCCATATCTTTAGCCATCTTCACCACATAAAGCGCCGCCTCAGCCTCCGCCACGTGGTTTATTTGAATCCCCAATAGAACAACAATAGATCCTAGGCAATTACCAGACTAGTCTCTTATGAGGCCTCCCTCTCCAGCCCTTCCAGGGTTTCCTCTAGTAGAACCATCAAAGTTCCCTTTTAACCATCCCGAGGGAGGAGCAGACCACATAACATTGTCTCTAGGATTCAGATCAGTTCTGCTCTTCAGGTTCTCCCAAGAAATGGTACAATCCTTCTTAGGATTAGGATTCCAAGAGTTGGTATCCTTCTTACCAATACTTCTATAGTTCTCCATAAGGCTTCTGGTAATAGAGTTGACAACCAAAAGAGAGGGAGATTTTTTATCTCTAAAAATTCTGTTGTTCCTCTCCTTCCATATTTGCCAGGTAAAGTGAGGGAAAATAAGTTTCTAGAGATCCTTAGCATTTTTATCATGAAAATGGCTCTGCCATTGCTGAACAAAGTCTTGGATGTTTTGAGGTTTAACCCACTTCAGGTTCAGAGACATAATGATGGAGTCCCAGACCTCTCTAGCAAAGGAGCAATGGATCATTAAGTGATTACATGTCTCAGCTTCTTCACAAAACATGATGCATTTATTAGGCATTTGGAACCCTCTTCTCATGAGGTTGTCCATTATGAGGATTTTATTCTGAACAAGAAACCAAAAAAATATGTCAATTTTAGGGATTAGATCTTTATTCCATACCTGAGCACAGAAAGGCTGATCCCCAAAAGGGATGAGAAGAGTCGAGGCAGAGGCAACCAAGAACTTGCCAGAGATAGCAGGGCCCCAAATCAGTTCATCAGGCTCATTTTCTCTGATAAACTAGTTGTTAAGTTGTTTATTCACCTCTTTAAATCTGATATCCCTCAACCCCAAGTCAATCCAATCTTCATTAATCCAATAGTCACTCACATATTCCCCAATGGTCTCTTTACATTCTTGGATAGCAATATTCCACTCCTCATTCTCTATAAGAGGTTTATCCGATAGCCATTTGTCATTCCAGAATTGAATCTTCCTGCCATTTCCCAGCTTCCATCTAGCCCCTTTACTGATTAGGTTCTTACCCTTGCTTATACTGTTCCAAACAAATGAGCCCAAGGTTTCATTTTGAGATTGTAGAATACCTTCAAGAGAAGTGAGATGGTATTTGATTTTAAATTATTGCATTCCATTCTTTTTCATCTTCAAATATCCTCTAGCATTGTTTAGCTAAAAGGGCTTTATTTGTATTAGTTATGTTTCTGATGCCCAGCCCCCCAGCTTCTTAGGTTTACAAACCTTCTCCCAGGCCACCAAGCTAAGTCTCTTTTTCTCTTCAACTCCAGTCCAAAGGAACCTTTTTTTAATTTTTTCGATAAGGTCAATATACTTCAGAGGAATTTTGAATAGACTTAGAGCATAAACTGGAATATAATTAATACTAACATGTTAATATCAACATAATTAACATTAATATAACTCATAGTATCAACAATATGATTTATATCAATAATATGATTAATCATAATTTATATCATGTATATATATATATATATATATATATATATATATATATATATATATATATATATATATATATATATATATATATATATATATATATATATCATCTATATTAACGATATTAAATATATATATACATATATACATGATTGGCAACTTATTAATAATCATATATATGATAACCAAAAATCATAAGAGTAATATAGAAGAAAAGGATAGTGATCAAAATGCTCAAGGCCGATAGGCCATTTATGCATTTGATTTCATTAATAGGAATAATCCGGATTGAAGCTACAATACATTAACAACATCAATCTCAAATTTTTCATAAATCAAGTGAATTCATTATTTAATAATCCTAAATCCCATCATAATATTCCTATTATTCATTATATTAGAATATGAATATTTCTCCATTATACCATTAATGTATTTAATAAAATATTCTATTCTCCATTAATTCAAATTCATTAATTAAATATATATTCTATTATTATTCCATAAATTCCTAAATCCCTCTCAAATCCACTACATCCTCTATTTATCATATTCCACCTCTGGCAATCACATCCACCTATTACATGTGGGATTAACACTTATAATTTCATACACCGATCTTTATCCCACATTTATGCTATAACCTAAATCCCTCTGAGGACTCCTATAAATATCTTGCCCTTCTCTCATTCCTAATTCACCCATCATTTGCATTCAGTCTTAGCATCCATTGTAGTGAATTGGCGATCTTTGCATTCTAGCTTATTCTTGCATTTTAGCTTCCTCGATCATCTTTGCATTCATTTTAAATCTTTGTTCTTGATAGCTTCTTATGCATGTGTGTTTGTTATTTGTTTCATGTTTTGTAGGTGTGTTCATTAGAATGCTCGTATTGTTGTGGTGTTGGAATGTTTAGAGTGTGATGCCTTCAAAGACAATATAGTTAAATATGTAAATATCTTAACAACTAACTCTTAGATTGATTTATTCAATAAGGAAACAATTGAACAACTAGAAGCACTCATCGTCAAATTGAATGATGTGTGTGCGAAAATTGTACTTGATCTGTAGACACAACACTTCAGTAAAACATTAGAGGTTAGCTATAATCAAAATCGTGCAAAATTGAAATCTAATTTAACCAAGTGATTTACTGCCTTGTAGTAGGTGCGAGATTAATGTTCTCAGATTGTTATCGAGATCAGTGACCTAGATGACACCTAAATGAAGGATTTGAATGCAAAACTGATATGAAATATGAATGCAATTAATCTAATTTTTTTGAATTTTCTATGCAATAAGAATGATAAAAACTGATATGAATCTATGCTAATATGGAAATTGATATGCTAAAATGATCTAACAATGATATGAAAAAGAATCTAAATGAATGTAAAAAAAATAAATTGATCTCACAATAGCCTTGATTCGCAATAAGCTTTGATTCTCCAAATTCTAATTCTTCAAAATAGTTGTGCAATTCGTAGATGACTTTGGCAAAGTAAGCTTGCAAAATTATGAGATTCTGTGGATGCAAATTTGAGAGATCTGATGCAAATTCGAGAGAGATGAATTATGAAGAGCCGAGCCTTGTTTTTATAGAAATCCAAGGCTTTGGAGGTTGTGAAAGAAAGCCATAAATCACTCAAATAACTCAAGTTGATTTTTGAGTTATTTTTAAATAACAGATAATTAAGTCACAAAAATCATGCAAAAGCATAGTTCAACTCGAATTAGAAGTTTAGATCCACTTTAAAACTCAAAAAGATGTTGAGTTTCAAAAAGTTAACAACTTGCATTGATTTTTTAATTTTGAGTTTAACTGATCCTTGAATGTGCACATGGATAATTATGATTTAATAAATAAATAAAGTGATTTATTCTCAACTTAACTGCTTTTTGAAATAAAATAATTAATTTATGGGTTAATTAACTATTTTATCAAACTTTTATTAAAAATTATATTATTAAATAATGACAACATGCTTTAATTAATTAAATAAGAATTTAATCAATTATTCATAGGAATTTTGATTTATTGTCAAAATTAAATAATATAATTAATAATAAATAGAATTAAATTTAATTACATAATTAAGTGGCAAGATATTAAATCTAAGTAATTAAATATTGAAATATTCAATTAATCAAACTTAGGATAAATATGATTTATCGCCAAATAATCATTAAATTAAAGATACTTAAGATAATTAAGAATATTGCTAGAAATATTCATCGATGCAAAATTTAAGATAATCAATTAAGATTCGATGATGTGCAGATGTGCCTTAGATTATGACTTTGATGTCGATTTCATTCAAATTATTGATATAAGAGATTAACGAACATATAATCCATTTTTAGGATATTACAAATGAAAAAAGCAAGACTCAGATTGAAAGGGTGTTATCTTTAGCCTTATAGACATTCAAGAGACATCTTTATTTATTCTTTTATTTCAAAAGTAATTTGATGGAGCAAAGTGTAAAACACGGTTCCATTGGTTCCACCATAACAAAACCAGTTACGTGATAGATCAAAGCTACTTTAATCTAATATTAAACACCACAAGCACGGCCACATTAATAACTCAATTTTCGCATATTGCCACAAATCATACCGTTCTCCAGAAGCAAAAAGGCGCTTCGCTGAAATAACTTTTCCCTTCCTCCGTGGGAGAGATTGAAGATTTTGTTTGTACAATCCCGTCCACATAAATTGAATCGTTTCCAGGTAAGCTTTTGTTATTTTTATTGCCTGTTTCTATAATTTGCATATACATCGAATTGTTGATAAATTCGTGGGTGGGGATGTATCTGTCTTCAAGAATAATTTTTTCTTTACAGATCTTATTTTGCATACGTATAAAATGAAGGGGAAGTTTTCTGCAAGAAAAGTTATTTGTGGTCAAATGTTTTACAGATCTTTGGAATTTTGGTGGAAGCTGTTGATGTTTATATTTTTGAAAGAATCACGAATTTATCAGAGACACGGTGCAAGTTATCGAGTATTTTGTTAAAGATAAAATTGTTTTTGTTGTCGCAAATCGTGTTTGAAGTGTTTGGCCGAAGCTTGTAGGCGCTTCTGGAACGTTATTATCTAGGCTCTTTTGCAGGTTGGGGTAATTATGGAAGTCGATGTTTCTGGAATGTAATCACCTTATTAATTCGTATGGATATTGTATCTAAGGGTTTCTACGAGTTGCCATTTTGTAGGTTATTTTTTGCAGTAGTTGAAGTGGAAGATAAAATTGAGGATTATCTTATTTGACATCTTAGGAATTTTGAGCATCCACAGTCCAAACTTTTTATTTTTTTAAGAGTAACTGACCTCAGGCTTAGGTCAGTATGAGCAGGCCCCAGTCCTAGACTTTTTATTAGATGTGGATGTCAACTAAGCTGTGTGTTGCTTTATTGCCCATCATTAGCATGCTTTCAGATTTTATGTACAAGAGCTAAAAAACGGCTCAAAAACTTAGTGGAAGTTTTTGGAGCATTTTTGGGGCTTTTGAACTAGCTTTTAAAGAAAGATAGCTTAGGTTTTGAGTTGTGGCCGTCAAGGATATGACATTTCAACTTTAAGTGATTGTTATAGGCAGATTTGGCTCACAATGAGAACTCATACATTGAGATATAAGGAATTTATGTTGGCGTAGCCAGAGTTGCAATTATGATCGTTGGGGTTGCCTTTTGGGGCTCTTGAACTAGTTCTTAAGGAAAAATAGCTTAGGGTTTGAGTTCTGGCTCTTGTGGATATAACATTTTAATTTTTAAGTGATTGTTATTAGCATATTAAGTTCAAATTAATACTCAAAACTATGAGATATAGTGAGGTGATACTGTATGCTGGCATAGCCAGGGTAGCATTTATGGTTGTTGAGCTAGATGTGTGTAAGAGTTGTGATTACTGACATGATGGCACAGTAGTTTTGACGACACTAAACTCCAGTGCTCAACCTTCCTAGCCTATCTACCAGTGCCTGAAAGGTCCTAAAATTCAGTTGTGTGTAAAGGTGCTATAGTCAATTGGCCTATGACGGTCCATCCCGTGTGTTATAAAATAAATGACCAAGAAAATTTTTACATGCATTTGTAAATGCAAATGCTCATACATAAAGATTTTGCTAAACAGGAATTCATTTTCAACTTCCTACCACTTCAATCTTCTCAACAATCATGTCACTACTGAACAAAGAAGATAGGTGGATCGTTTTGATTGTGTATTTTATTTTTTGCTTCCATACTTTATGTTGGACAAAGCTGCTTTGTCTAAGAATAAAGGTGCTTTTCTTGTTTTTGAAGAGATTACAAGAATATACGTTCTAAGAAAGAAGCATCTGACTACAGTTACCTTTAAAAAAAACTTTTACCATTCAAAGCTTGGTTTAAGAAGGTCCAAAATAATAAGAACTTTTCTCTTTTCTTCGTTTAAGTTTTCTATCATTTGTGAAAATCACACTTATTATCATAAACAATCTGACTACATTTTTTTGATACAATAAATGTGGGGTCTTATTTGGGATCTTGCTTATGAAGCATAAAAAGAGCAAAGCGCTTACAGCATATGTTCACATGGGCTAGAGCCTGGATGTATGACCAAAGGTGGCAATCATCACCAAAAAGAGGCTAACCCTCAGTTATATCATTACATTCAGTTTGGAGCATAAATATAACCCTGTAGTGAGGTCTTCCTCCCATGTCATTGACAACTATTTATCACATGAAACTCATTTTCCAATCTCTTCCAAAATTGGTTCCTTTTTTTGAGCACGCTCGTCCTTTTTCTTCTCTAGTGTTTCTTTTCATAACTCCAACCTTTTCTTAGCTACTTGAAAAAATGAACATCACAATATTCTTCCAAGATAAGAATCCTTGATAACTTTACTGCAAGTTGCAACACTTTTCTCGATGGTTCACTAGTGGACTCAGGCCTATAGTGTACAAAACTTGCTTTATTACCAATATAACAACTGCCTTTTTGCTGCTTCATTTTTTGAAATTATTAGCAAGACCAAGCAACATGTACTAACAATATAATGTACATAGATCAACTCAGAATAATTCTGTGAAACTCTTGTTACAATATAGATTACATCCAATGATCATTTTCAACAGTACAACGAATCATGAATACAAGGTCCAATGATACACGGGTTCAATACTACAACCCATTAAAAATCCACAAGTACATAGGCAAGATGCCCAATCCACCACATTTACTCTAGTGGTCAAATACAATAATACAATCTCCAAGTGTAACACTTGCCAACCACAAACAATTCCCTCCAAACTGCTATTGTGTACAATGAAGGCATTTTGAACCCACACATCACAGGAAACCTTATCCACCAGTTTGGCTTGATGGGGATAAACATATGTAATGTCTTCTTTCTGAGATAGGATTTAATAATAAATAATAATAAATAATAATAATAGAATGAAATATAAAAATAAATAAATAAATTTACAAATATATAATAGTATAATATAATATAATTACACGTTAATTAAATTTAATGAAAGGTCAAGAGATAGGCAAGGAAGAGTTGTGAACATAAGATATAAATGGGAGGAGAGTTCATTTGAAAGGGGATGATATGGAGGAAGGAAAAAAGTGAAAAACGAAAAATGCTGAGAGGGGGAGGGGGTGAATCAGTATTTTAAAACTTTAACTAGATAAACAAATTACACAAACACACTCAAGGATGGAGACAGGACACAAATGATTTTTCTCACGTGGAAAACCCAAGTAGGGTAAAAAACACGGCTTCATTAAACAACAGGGCTACAAGCCTTTTCCCAAGAGTTACAACTCTTCAATCATTTTTACAAGGAGGCTCCAACCTGACTCCAAAAGGCTTCAACCTTTTCTAAAGAATGTTTGAACAAGGAAAAAACCAGAATAAAACCTATGTCTTTTCAGAAGAGAAAAAGACTATTTAGTTGACACAAGGCACGTCAAAACATATGACTCTTAAATGCACCTAGCTTGATTTTTCAGAACAACTCCCCCACAGCATCATCATCAATATCTTCGTAGTAAAGGGTAACTTCCAATGACTCTCTGCCTTAGTTCCCAAGAAAGAAAAAACTGCTCCTCCCACTGAATCACAGTCGAACCCCTTTTTACAATTCTATATATTTGACATATCAAAAGGATTAACGTGCAGTCACCCTGTGTTTTTATATATCATATGCAGTCCCCCTGTTTTGAGTCACAACACAGTGATCACCTTTTAAAAATGAAAACCTCTCCAGTTTTTTGTGAGCTGTACTTAAGAGATTCAGTCGAAAACTGCACACCTTTGAACACTCTGTTATTTCCTCTTACCCCTCAAAAACCACACACGCTGTCTTCACTTACACCTGTGTTCATCACTCCCACTACACAGTATCATGCGCACACTGTTTTCTTGTTTTTTTTAGAACCCGTATTGATGCATCTTCCATTTTCCTGCCTTTCACGGTGCACAGTAAAAAACGGGACTCATTTTCGAATCTCCTCACCGCATCTACCAAGAACCGTTACTATCCAGCAGCATGCACACAGTCAGTAGACAAAAATGAAATACGCTGCTCCAGTTGGCACCCACGCGCATCATCCTGTATCATCCTTTTTGACAAGCAGCAATAGTAGAGCCGTTATTGCTCTCACTTCCACTGCACACATGAACAGGTGTCGGAGAAGAAGACTTGCGTTTTTTTAAAAACGGTATGCCCAGAATGCAATTCTTCTTTGTCACAACACGGTGACTGTTTCTTTTTAGAAATTCAGCCTACGTTTTGAATGCTCGCTTCCCTTATCTCCATACTCCAGTGCGAGTAGTTTTTAAAACGCTCTCTCTTCTGATCCTCCCAAACCCTGCTCGGTGGCTGCCAGGCTGACATTTGGCCTCTTTAAAACTCTTTTCCCCTATCCAGGATCTGATTCACCTGCCCTAGTCACCATGGGCCAAACCCTAGCCTTCTCCTGTGCGTCGCCATTCAAATTTCCTAACATTCTAAGTGATTGTTATTAGTTTGGAAAACTCAAAATAAAATTCCTGTGGTGACATACAGTGAGGTGGCGATGTATGCTGGCATAAACAGTTGCATTTATCATTCTTGAGCTTGCCTTATGTAAGAGTTGTGATTTTTGATATAATGACATGGAAGTTTGAGGACACCAAGCAGAAGTTGTCAACCTCCGTAGCCTATCTGTTAAATGCTGAGATTTCCCAAAATCAGTTGCATTTGTAAAGGTGCTATTGTTGACTGGCCAAGGATGGTGAAGCTCACATTCATGATAAAATAAATCACTAAGAAAATTAGCACACATTTCTAAAACACAAATGCCCATGCACAAATATTTTTCTAAATAGAATAATTCTGTAACTTCCCAGCATTTCTATCATCTCACCAATTACATAAATACTGAATGAAGAAATAGGTGAACTGTCTTTATTGTGTATTTTATTTTTTACTTCTATCCTCTATATTGAACAAAGTTGTTTTGTATAAGATTAGAGCTTTTCTTGCTTTTAAAGAGATTACAAAAGAATATGTTCTAAGAAAGTACCCCACTATAGCTGTTGCAATAACAAAGAAATTTCATTATTCCAAGCTTGGTATAAGGATTCCAAAATAGAAAGAATTTTTCCCTTTCATTCATTTCAGTTTTCTATCATTTGTGAAATTCATAGTTTTTATCATAAACAAACAGGCTGTTGGGGCTGAATTTTCAATTTCATCAATGCATTTATTTGATCCACACATCATGGTTATCTCTCATTTTTTAGTATTTGTTCTCCAGAATTCTTGTGGCAATATCATATACTGTGGAGCTCAGGACATAAATCTATTGGGGGTGTTATTGGTGCTTTTTAATTTGGATGTTGTATTGTAGGTTTGCATTTCTTTGTCTTCTCTTGACCTAGAGGTTGTGGTGGAGGGATAGAGTTATCGAATGCAACCATGCTCTTCCCCTAGGTGGGGTTCTTTGGGTATGGAGGCAGTGGAGTTTAGGTGTTCCTTATGGGCATTGCAAGGTTTGGGGGATGATTCTATTATAGAAGGCGGCCGGTTTAAGAAATCTTTGAAGGAAACTATCGAAGGGTTGGACACCTCATCTCCTACTCATTCATACCTTTGTGCTGTTTGTTCCATGTGGTTGTATCATGACTTTTAGTTGGGCTTCATTAATGCATCTTTTTTGGTCTTTGTAAAAGGGACTGGTCCCTTTAAAACCCAACTTTTTACCCATAATAAAAGACTGACTACCTTTTTTGAATTGATAAATGGGGGTTTTATTTGGGACCTTCACCCATAAAGCAGACAAAGGGTGAAGAATACAACATATGTTTCTATGGGCCATAGCCTGGACATATAACCAAAGACTACAATCATCACTAAAATGAGGCTAAACCTCAGATTTATCATTACATTCAGTTTGTCAGTCAAAAAAAATGAGGTGGCTTGTAATGGTGACAAAATTGACTATTTGCTCAGATACATAATGTGGGTGGGTAAACAAAATAGAGGGGCACAAACCAATGTCAAACTAAAGTTGCATAGCTGAGGAAGGAGGGCCAGCATCATTGCTACCAGCCAATTGTGAGGGGTCATCTCTCACCCTGTCAGAATCCCGCCATTGGCACCTACAGGAATGTCCACAAAACGACTTTGATCACCCTTAGCACAACAGCTGCAATAATCCCGTCTTAGTCTCAACCTCCGCTGCAAGCCACTAGATTGTCTAGACTCTACATTTATTTTTAGATTATATATACTGGGTCATTAGAAGCTTTTGGAGTTTGATTGCTGTAGAATCATACATTTCTTATCATAAACAAATAAAGGAATAATTGTGCAGGCTCATAACATAGCTAGTCAGCAACTTAAGTTTGTTCATATGTTTTTTGGGAATAATTGAAGATATCTGAATTTATTCCAGGAATAAGGATATTTTCATATTCCAAATGCTATGTGTAGTGAATATTTAGGAATCAGGTCATAGGCCAAGAGGACACTGTGGAAGACATCGGATACTAAACCCTGAGGAAAGATAGCTAATTGTTTGAATTTGTTGTGTTCACAGGCTTTTTATTTTTTATTTTTTAAATCAACCATGCCTAAAAAAATGGGAGTAAATTCAAAGGCTGAGGAAGCCAGGGCTCGAAAGAATAATGCAGAGACTGAAAAAAAGGAAAAAGAAGCACGGCAGAAGGAAGATCAGTACTGGAAGGAGGCTGAGGGTGCTAAATCAAGGGCTGCCAAGAAGAAGGAAGAAGAATCTGCCAAGCGTGCTGAGGCTGCAGCTAAAAAAGCTGAAATCCGTAGGCTTCAGGAACAGGAAGAGAAAGAACTGGAGAAGCTTGGTAAGAAGGTGGATAAAAAGGCAAATAGGGTCTCAATCCCTGTTCCAAAAGTTACAGAGGCAGAGCTTGCAAAACAAAGGGAAGAGGAAAAGAGGCGGATTGAGGATCACGCTGAGGAGTTAAAAAAACGTGAAGCCAGGATAGCAGGTGAAGAAGAATATGAGAAGATTGTTTCAGTTGAAAATACGAACAGGGATGATTCATTGCTGGAGGCTCATTCTGTTGAGGAAGCTTTGGCACAAATGACTGTTAATTCCTTACCTCCAGATCGACATCCAGAAAGAAGACTCAAAGCATCTTATAAGGTAAGAGCACATTTCCTATTTATCCATTTTCATTGGTTTAGAAATAATGAATTTGAAAAATGACAAAGTTGAGCTTTGTTGGTAAAATCTGCCACATTTAATGGTTTTGGAGCATTTCCAGTGAAGCCCATAAATATTGTCCAGGGGATCAAATAGTCCAGTTTCATTAAAAAGAAAAGAATACCATACATCAGCAGTAGACCAAAACAACTTTGTATCCATAGAGAGTATATGTCAACCTGGTCAGTTTTTAGTGTAATCTGTTTATCTTGTTTTCTGCCACAATTTATGTTTCTTCCAATACTTTTTGTAGATCAGAAGGTCAAATTGATGGATTATGGCTGCTAATTGAATGTAATCAGGATTCATTCATTAAAACATAGAAAAGGAAAAAATATCAAGATATGTTTATGGATGGTTGATCGTCATCCTAATGCACTCTTTGTTATCTATAAAGAATATATTGACATTGCAGGATTCCTTAACCTTAATATCTTCTATATGCATTTATACACGCACTTTCCCTCTTTTATGTTGACAGATGTTAATATATTATTGAAACACCATGTTATTTAATTGTTAGTTATACTCTGACATCATTTTGTTGATGAATGTCAGTAACTTGAGCTTAATTTTGATTGTGGACTGATTTGGCCCTGGATTTAACATTTATCACTGTAGTTTATCTTTTGGCTGGGGTTATCCTCTCTAGGTTTACCTCCTCTTCTTATGCTTTGGTTAATTTTAGTGATTTAGGTTTAGACTTTTAGTCTTTCCCCTAGTTAACTTTTGCTATACTAGACGTAATTACAAGTGCCGTTTACCTACTTCATATTGCAAATGGTAGAAAACAATATTAGTCTAGTAGATAATGGAATAATAATTACAATGAGGTTTATCTCCTTATATAGAGTTTGGGAGATGCAATTGACAAACATAAATGTGCACTAGTCCTAGAATCTAAACTGTTAAAAAGCCAAAAAAAATACATCTACTTAAAAAAAGGCTTACTGAATTGAAAGAAAAACATAATCATACTAACATAATGGCTCAAAACTCAAAAATTTGTGTTCTTCAAAAGCTTTTCTTTGAAAACAGTTCTTAGTCTAGGTAGAACTTGATCAAGCTACTTTGTAATCCTCGTAAAGGTGTAGCTCCTGAATTCCTGGATGACCACTTCTCCAAACTCTTGAATCACATCTCTCCTGAATGATTGAACAATAATTCTTGTTGAGCTACTTCTATAGTATTTCATCAAGTTGTCGTAAGGATATGATTCCCAAGTTCTACAAACATTCCCAAACTATTTGGGCAACCATCTATGTTGAGTTTACACTAGATCCCTTTCTATCTATAAAAAAATAGGCTTCTTATCTAGAGGATCTACAACAATGGCTACATTAGCTTCATTTGACTTTTCTTTGAGCTTTCCTTTGAGAAAATTGTTGGCTCAAATTGTACTGTTCAAGACTGTTATCTATTTCTTTACAACAGTAGCATTTAGTCTCTCTTTTGTTTTTGTTAAATCTTCTATAGTTATTTGTTGTGTATAATACTATCTCAGTTTGAGGATCATCTTCTATATCTCCTGCAATTGCTGAATAAGAGTAAAGACAACATTGCTGAATTTGGGAAGCAAACTGTTTAGCAAAATGGTTTTGGCATTCTCGTCACTCAGTGTAGCGTTGACTTTGTTATTTGCCAAAGGAGAGATCTCACATTGTTATCGTGGCTAGACATTGTGACTCCATCAATTGTCTTGAATTTGAAAAGCTGAAGCATTAGAGAAGATTCTGCATTAACCAGTTTTGCTTCAAATAGTGTATTCAAGTTATTTAATAATTTCTTTATGGTTTTGTCAGTTCTATACAATGTAACTTGGAATTGGAGAGAGAAAAACCAGTAGTGGCTTTGGCTTTATCATCTCTACTTTCCAATTCCAGTAATTTATTCACATTTGTAAGAGACATCTCATTTCCATTTACTATTCACCACAGGTCATTATGCATCATCCACATCTAGATTTTGACTTTCCAGGTGTGGAAGTTGAGGCTAGAATATTTATCTGATTGAATTTCTATTTCCAAAGTAAAATTAAAAATACTCTAAATTTAAAAAGATATGGAAAACATTGGAAATATGTAATAAATTTTGGAAAAAAACTTGAACCGAGAATAAAATTCCGTGGAAAATTTGATGGTGACTTTATAATGTACCATATATGCAATTCTCACACCTTTGCAAAAAAAAGTGCGACCTGCAAACATCGTGTGACTGCTGAAATACCAAAACTTTATGCCCGAATCATGGCACTCATGAAACTTACTGAACTTAGAAACTGAATATTTGTTTAAAAAACAGCATATTTATGTGCCCTAATGCCATTGACAAATAACTGAAGAACACATGGCGTTTTTGTTGGTGCAATTAGTAATGGCGTCCGTGACCTAAAAATTGACCTTGAATTGCTTTTACAGCCCACAATTTTGGACATTTTGATTGCAATTTTGAGCATCCAAAAATGCATGCGATTTTTAGACTATAAAGCCTGTTATTTTTGCCCTTTTTCCTGCCCATGATTCCTATGAATCAGCCCACAATATTGAATTTTTCTTTTCTGCAATTCATCTACATAATTTCTACTTGTGAATTTTCCCAGCTGCACTTTACAACCTCTCTTCCCACCCTCCTCGAAATCCAACTGATCAATTCAACCTGGCTCTGATACCATATTGCAAATAATAGAACACGATGAGTTTTATTCTTTTATATAGAGTTTGGGAGATGTAACCAACAAACATAAACGTGGTGCTAGTCCTAGAATTTAAATGCTAAAAAATGCAATAAGAATAAACCACTTAAGTCACCATTGTGACTTTGTAACACAGGTAAGCTGTATATTCTAACACTCTGGTCACTTCTAGACATAAATATAATTTCTTTGCTGCTTTCTTTTCTGACACGGTCTGCTGAGCATAGATTGCTGGCCAGAGATTCTAGTTCATTCTCATCCTTAAAGCAGTCAAGAATAAGAATGCTCATTATACTAATATTCTCAAGAGGGAATGGAGGTCTTATATTTATAGTACTAATATTTGAACTTTGTTTTTGAGTACCACAATTTTTTTTGGTTCTTTATATGTTGAAACTTGAAACATCAAAAGTTTGTTTGTGAAGATATGGATTCGCCATCTCACAATTGTTTTTAAAAAAGAGATGGTATTTCATGCTTTTGCTGCATGTTTTTTTTGATTTCATGTTATTGTTGCAAGTTTGCAACACCTCTGTTTTTGCCAAAAGTTACTAGGAAGGTTTTACGCAGCATTCCTTATCATACAGGGTTTTAAACCATTGTTTGATCATTTATATTGCTAGATATTTTTTTGGAATTCATAGGGGCCTAGTGCTAATGACTTGATTTACTATTTTATTGTTACCATGTTGCACTACTTTATATGAGCTTACTGGCCTTATTGTATCTGCAGGCTTTTGAGGAAACTGAACTCCGTAGACTGAAGGAAGAGAAACCAGGTCTTTCACACAATCAATACAAAGATATGATATGGAAATTGTGGAAGAAATCACCTGACAATCCTCTTAATCAGGTAGACAAGCAAAAATGACTAAGAATTGTGAACATTTAGCTTAGTTTGTGCATGCAATTATAAATGGCAGAGCTATTGGCTTCTTAATGCTCTGCATGCTTACTGCATTACACTTGATATCTGTTAATATAAATATGGACGGATTACCATTTATGATGATATGTGGTGTTTGGGTTTGCATAGTATTTGCCCCAGCGTCAGTACAACTTGCATGCCACTTTTTAAGTTTTAATCATTCTTGGCTCTGTATGTGGAAAGGTTTAAGACTGTCCATAATTTGCTTCATGCAATGATATATGTTGTACATGAGTCTGATGCACTGATAATTGACCTGCAAACCAAAGTAAGAAAAATTAAATTTACATATTGAATTGATTTCAATTCTGATTAAATAGTTAATGCCCTTGATGGTATGAAGATGGCACTGCATGTTCTGTGATTCTTGATGACTGAAAATTAGCTGTTGTTTGTGAATTACAGGTGGCAGAGTAATTTTCTTTTTGAGAGACATCATTGTTGCAACATCAAAACTTTCTGTCTGAATGGATGTAATTACTACTGAAAGGTTTTGTATTCAAATTTTCTTCCGGTCTTCTGTTCGGAATGTGTCTCTATATAATTGTTAGAAGTCTACAGAGGGCCTGTAAATACTCAAATTTTATGTAGGAAAGGGTATTTTGTTAATTTAATGATGGATTCCGTACAGGAAACAATTAACAAAATTTTATTCCTACAATGTGCTTATGTAGTTTTATTAGCTACTTGTTTTGCTTGTGAGGGGCATTATTATGAGTTCTTTAATAATTAATTCTGTTTGTAGTTTTATATGACCTTTTGAGAGCAATGCTTTTTAATTTCCTAGCAATGTTTTCTATTTTTCCACTTAAAAGAAAATGATTTCATGTGAAAAGTCCAAGGTTTTAATCTTTTAGATCTTTATTTTTTCCATCCTTAAGCCTTGTTTTAGTGTTTTTCCTGTGCCATGTTTTTATCCCGTTCTGATTGTGTAGGGTCAACTGTAGTAGATGAGTATACAAAATTGGAGATTTTTTTTTTTTGATGGAGGGTTCAGACCTGCGAGCTACCAACCAGCGAAGGCTACCATGAAGACGATTTAGGAACCCGATACGGGCCCACACGTGCCTGAAACCTCTTTGACTTAGAGCCAAGGACTGAGGGGCATCCACACCGCCAAATTCGCCCGGGGCACGATCCTGACCTCATCCCTTATGATGTCGGAGCCTTGCACTCAGCAAGACTTGATCCCTGGTGGGCTTGTTGTGAGCCATTCAACTTCACCAGCAGACCAAGGGCCCATTGACAAAAAAATGGAGATTTTAAAAAGTATACATTATTAAGAAACAGATTGATAATGCTGAAATCAATGATTTATCCGGAAAGCCCCAGCTTTCCAGAACCACCTCAATTTTTGCCTGCAAATTGCAGCTGGACAAAATACCCTAAAGGAATCTTTTGAAGATACCCAGAAGTACATGGTGTCTTACGTTTACCAAAGTAGCTTAGACGGCAACCTGTAACAGGACTACTGTCAAAAACCTAAGATAGTAGAAATTTTTTTAGTTGCTTTGGTGGTTCTTTTCTCTGCATCAGCCTTCAGGCTCATCTTAATGTGTATCCAGGTGATCTCCTGTAGGATTATGAACCATAGAAGGCCAAACTCTGACCGGTTCTCCTCTGATTATTTCAAAGATGTTTCTTGTTGATCAGTAATTCTAGATTAAAACTTTCTGTTTTCCTCTGATCAAATATCTCAAGGAACTCAGTAGTGGGATTGTTTGAGGCAAATGATTTATCTCACCACAAGTCAGTGATTCCACAACAATGTCCTTGCCAATCTGTAAGCATTATAATTTTTTTCTGATCCTAGTAGTGCCAGAGTTGGGCAGTAAGAAGTCAGCAAATGCATCTTTTTACCTCTGATCAAGATTCAAGATAATAACCTGTTAGTCTATTCCCCTTGGAAAATGGCAGGATGTTGGATTCTCCTCTTCTTCCCCTTCCTGAATTTGCCCTTGGTAACTGGTGCATCTCTGCTTTTGCTGATACCAAATTCTGCAGAATATATTACCATGGAGAGTAGTCCACAGACTGTTGAAGATTTCTTTTTTAGCATCAAGAGTCAGTATCAGCAGGATGAAATTTCTTTGTAGCCAATGGATAATATCTATCAGATTGTCTGAGGATTTGTTTTCGTAGGATGAACATTGTATTGGTCATACAAATCAAATTTCCTTTTGATCTGTGAATTTTGAGGCAGATCTCCATTTTCTCTGGATGCCCGATTAAGATGAGTTATTTGAATTTCCTCTCCAGACAGTTTAAGTCTCATCTTGATGTTATTTTGCAGTTGAAGAGTCTTTCATATTGATCAATCCCAGATAGTCTGAGACCACACATCATCAGGTCCTCTTCCTCACAACACCCAGAAACACTAAAGAAGCAGATGGGACCTAGATGACCAGACTTGAAATTTTTTCTAAGTTCTGTACAGGTGCTGAGAAAAGTTGTCCTGGGGACTGTATACAAAAACTAAAAGATATCCAGAACATTTCTCTACATAATAGAACATGAACCAAGCTAGGACAACTCTGTGTTTTAAAATCATATTTCCCTAATCTAGGACGGATATATTTTTTATCTCAGATCTCTGGTCTGTGTTATTTCTTACTCTTTTTATAATACAATTTAGCTGGTAGGGAATGGGTGACACACATGATTCAAATCTGGTCTTGAAGGGATTATAAATAGTAAAACCAACCAAAGATTTATGCCTGCAGAATTTAATTTGTAATAGCATATTTCTTCAGTTTAGCTGGTAGGGCATGGGTTACACACATGATTCAAATCTGGTCTTGCAGGGATTATAAATAGTAAAACCAACCAAAGATTTATGCCCGCAGAATACAATTTGTAATAGCATATTTCTTCACTCCATTTTTTTCTGCTGCTTGTTGTATGTCAGTATAAGAATTGTAGTAAATGAGTTTGCGTTAAAATACTATTATGTAGTCATCTCAGTGAAGTTATTTCTTCCTTTTTGTGCTGTGAGACTTGGTATTTCTGATTCTTTCAATATGTAATTGAGTTCGCATAAGACTAAGGCAAAGTTAAATCATTTTTGACAAAGCTTCAGCACTTTGAGCTAAAGCAAAGTTGATATTTTCCTATTGTTTAGAGTATACAGTTAAAATTCTACAATGTTCCTTGTATTTATAAAGCCACATTGAATAGATCTTTAAGGTTTTACTTTATGAAATTCTATTTCTCAATATATATAGAACATTTGATTTGAAAGTTGAGAACAATTTCATATGACAGTTTTACCATTTGGTCATGAAATATTTACTCAACTTTACATACATTACATTTCAGAATCTTTCAGTTTTTTTGTAAAAATTAGAATCTATAAGTGTTAACTACTATTTTCTTATAAGCTATTTGTCTCTTATCATGACACTTATAAATTTGAAAAAAAAGGGGAGAAATTTTATGGAAAAATAATATAACTTTATATTTCAATACAATAGGAAAATTCAGTCAGGGCAGAAACACAAGAAGGATGGTGCATAGTTGTTTATAGTGGTTTTATACTCACATAAAAGGCTGGCTGCATTAGACTACATTTGGATTTCCTTTCTTTCCCCTCGTTTCTCTTGGGTTAGTTTCCTGTTTTTCTTTTTGAGTGGGATTCTTTGATGAATCTTAATTGTTTGTCTCTTCCAATGTTGGTGCTTCTCATTTGACTTCACTGAGAAGTGTTGTGCCAAATTCCTCAATGAACTTGAAGGGGGAGGGTCTGCATTATCCTCTTTTTGGGACTGTCCACTCTATGGTATTTTTATATGATAGCATTTTGCTGCCCTTAACCCACTTTGGAATTGCCACACATTATTCTCCATCTCTTCAACAGTGCAATTCTTTTTTGGCTTAGTGGCATCTCTCTAGGAGCTTCAGCTCCTCCGTGGATGCCCCTTTGATATATTAGAGTTGAGCAAGGTGGACACAATGAAAGCAATTTCTGCATTTCAATAGAAAGGATTGTAACCAAGAGTCCAGTGTAACTTATAATCCTTTAGTTCGAGTATATTTGAATGTATGCAAGGATCTTTCATATCCATGCTAATACAAATTTCTGGATAATCAAGGCTAGCAAGCCCAAAAACACAAGGCAGACACTAATTTAAACTCAAGTGTCTCAAGAGGAAACTAGCTCGAATGTTTTAAATACACCTTGATTGCTGAGCAAACTTAGGATAAGACTAAATGCTGGCCACCATCAGCTCAATCAATTGAAAGGTTGACTCTTAAGTTACCTTTTGTTTGTACTTGTTGACTTAGATTTTATGACATTTTCAGCTTTTGTGCTTTAAATAAACATTTTTTACCATTTAGCATAAGCAAAAAGCCACTATATCGTTTATTTTTCTGAATTGACTATACATTGCCGAAGAAAAAGTAGGGTGTACATCAATATCGTGCTCAAGAAGAGCATGACAAGTCTACGAGACCACAAATCAACATAGATACAAAAAAAGTTACATAGATGAATAATTTTTAGTGCTTAAAAAAGCATGACAACTTAGATATTCCAGCTTTCACTATATCTGTCTATATCATAAAAACCAATGAGTGGATTGTCTCTGAGATGTCCAGCTTGCAATCATCCTCAACAATTCTTTGTTTTTCTTTGAGACCCATGTCTACAAGGAGAATTTCATAGGTATAGTTTTTATGCAATTTCCTGAAATTTTTGATGCCCCCTTCTCGCACCTGGTTAGCTCTACTCCTCGTTAGCCTATTCTTGGGTTCCCGTAGGCTTGTCAGTGATGGTTAGGGGACTTGTGTCCTTGGTGGGCTTGGGGTTCCAGTTTCATTGAGTTTTGACAATAGTGCTATTTTTATTAAGTGTTATTTTTGGCCCTGGGGCATCTGCTTCGGCTTCAATTCTGCTTCAGTGCGGCTTTGTTCCGTTTTCAGTGCCTTGGTCCTTGTTTAGTAAGGTTATTTGAATTATTTAATATTTCGCTTAAGTGCTAAAGTAATGTTTTAATATTTAAGTGAAAATATTTCATAAGTTATGTCCCCAAGTTGGACGCATATGCTACGGGGGTTATAAGTTGTTTTAAAAAGGTGTCCTGGGCAGTTTTGGTGATAAAAAATAGAGTTTGGAAATATCTTTACAAAGCTGCCCATGAGCATTTTAACACCCAGCTAGCTACAACAGTTGATCTGTAATTTTCTAAGCGTGTTCCAATCATAATGAAGTGACATTATAAGTCTAGGGAGTTGTTTCTTCGATCCGAGCATCTTGGAGGAACTTTTCTATGTTTGGGGGTGCTCCTTGGTTCCAATGTTGCTCTCTAGAGACCTATTTTCTATTTAAATGGAAGGCATTGTGTTGATGATGACTATCCTAAACTGTAACTTGCAGTAGTTCTAAAATGGTCTTTTGAATGATAAATTGAGGTATTTTGTTTGCCTTATGATTGTAATGCTTTACGAATGTTATTCTTGGTTGTAAAAGCGAGTTGGAATATAATCTATGTCATTTACAATGCCATCTTGCATCCCTTGAATGAATAAATTATTGACCAGTTTCTATCAACAAGAATATTTATTTTGCATTGCAAGTTTACATTGTTTGGAAAACAAATTTCAAAAAGAAAAATCAGGGTTGTATCTTACAATGGTATCACAGCACAATTCTTCTTGCTAGCTTGTTGGGTTAAGTCATGCAACCACCTTATACTCGTCATTAAAACCTGAGAAGACAGAAATGAAATCCTATGCTGCCAATCAAACAAGCATAAGCTACAGATCCATTCACAGCTAGTCAAATAGTGCAAGGGGGATTGGGTGGCAGTAGTGACAGCTCATCAAAATTACACTAAACTTGCCAATCCTACTTGGGTGTATGGTGAAAAGAAACAAAGAGAGAATTGGTTCAGACAGTACTAAAACAAGGGCTGAAAGGAAGTTTGACGCAATGCTGGACATGATGTCTCATATGTTAGCCAAATCCAACCAGAATATACCACAGGCTAGTTACCGATTCATTGGGTAATACCCTGCATGGTAAGTTCTACAAGCAGGCTAATACTGAGAGACACAGTACTACAACAGGGTTAGGCTCAGTGCCTAGGCCACTACAACCCACTTTCCTACACCGAGATGAGGTTCAGGTTGCTCATGAGACTCCACTTCCATTGATGGATGAGGTTAGACATCTATATAGAGTATGATACCCTTCTTGAGGAGATTAAACATCTTTTGTCTTTTAATGAATGTTTGGACCAGAAGAAGAAAAGGGGAGGAGGTAGAGTTGAGGAAAGAGGACCAGCAGGGTAGAGGGATTTACAGTAGGCCCTGAGCAAAGTTACTCTAGCTCATTTTGATAGGAGTGATAAATGTACAACTAGAGCTTAGATTCAGAATGGATAATGATCTGTCTCTCAGGCCAATGGCTGAGAATGAGACAATTAAATTTGTCACTTTATATTGTGATGGCATTGCACATGTGGTTATACCATGGTCTACTCACCTTGGGTCATTGGTCAATCACCACATACGATCAATTTATGAACAAGATCATTGAGAGGTTCGTAAAGGACCCTGAGTTGCATTTTTGAGAGTTGGCACAACTGAAGCGATATGGTTAACTCGACACTTATATAGCTGAGTTTTAGAGACTATTAATAAAGGTTTCCAATAATACAAAGAGGAGATTGATAGTCATTTTTAGCTAAGGACAAATAGAGCTTAACAAGGTATGGGGTCAAGGCTTTTGATCCACCATCATTGTTGAAAGCCACGAAGAAAGCTAGAAACATGGTGTTGGCTGCCCCTAAGTCAAAATGTCAGTCAAAGACCTTCCCAACAAAAAAAAACTCAGAACATTTTCATAAGGATTCCTGTTAACCTAAGAAGATGGCTCTAAGTTTGGATAATGAGGCCCTATATGACTTTAAGAAAGAAAAAAAAATGCTTTACATGAAAAGGGGCCCTAAGCTTGAGTTCATAAATGTGCAATAAAAGGGAAAGTTGATTAAATAGAATACTACTCAATTGATGAATCAATAGCTAATAAATCAGACCAGTATTCTGATTCCAAGGAAAATGAGGAAGAGAAGTCTTTAGAGGAGTTAGGGAAGGAAGAAGAAAGTGAGTTCACACTTGCCCAACTCTAAAGTTTCCTAGAAGAGCAAATTATTTTTAGTTTGAGTTTGGGGAGTACTAAGTGGACAACATGTGTGGTGACATTAATTGATAAAGGGTTACTTGTAACTTTATTATTGAGGTAGTTGTGGCACACTAGGGTCTTAAGTCGCACAATGTGAATGGCATTAGGGTGATGGTTGCAGATGGATTCATCATCACATGCACCAAGATGATCTCATAGTTGAGCCTTCAGCTGGGGAGCTGCAAAGTTAAGGATGACTTCTATGTGGTTAGGATTGGTGACACAAATGCAACGTTGGGCATTGAGTGGTTGTGTTCCCTAGGAGAGATCACACTTAATTTTAGACATGGGATTGAAATTTAAATCAAAAGGGAAGAATGTTGTTTTGAGGGGAATGTCCCATGGATGACCCTAGGCTGTCTCATTCAAATGTATGGAGAGGCTCTTTAGATGTGATTAGGTAGAGTGAGCAACAAATTGTATTTCATGCCTATATTTGCAAAAAAGGAGAAGATATTATATCATCTAGAGATTCAGGCTTTGTTATCAAAGTGAACCAAGGTCTTTAGTAGCATTCCTCCAAGTAGGCCTATTGATAGAGGCACATAACAATTAATTGAGTTGGAGGGTGCAAAACCCATTATTACTACTTTGTATAGGCATCCCTAGAGAAATAGGGATGAGATTGAAAAGGCTATTAATGAGTTATTGGAGATGAAGCATATGAGACAAAGTAAGAGTCATTTGCTTCTTTGGTTGTCTTGTTGAAGGATAGAACCATGTGCATATGTATCACTAGAAGACCTTAACCAAGAAAACAATTAAAAACATACACATCATCTCATGCATAGGTGAGCTAATTGATCAATTGCTTGCAACAATCTATTTCTCTAAGATATATTTTGAGATCAAGTTACCAATAAATTTAGGCTAGAGAGGAAGATATTGTGAGAACAACATTTTGATGTCACTTTGGTCACATCGAGTTTCTAGTCAGGCCCATCGAGTTGACCAATGTACATGCAACTTTTTTGTCTTATGTGAATTGGGTCTTTAGCAAGTAGTTGTGTATGTTTGTATTGATATATTTTGATCACATTAATTTTCAGTAGGATTTGGGAAGAGCATTTAAGACATCTTGATGAAATTTTAGGCATTTGTGAGGTTAAATTATTGTTTACAAAGGAGTCTAAATGTGAATTTGGGATTATTGAGTCGTAGCTAGTATCTTGGTCATATAATTAGCTCTCAAGGAGTTAGTGTGGATCTTGAAAAAATTAATCGCTAATTGACCTCCAACAACAAATCTTACATAATTGAAGAGGTTATGTGGCTTCTACATGAGGTTAGACGAAGGGCTTTTACTTGGTCCAAATTAGTGCAAGATTTTTTTGATAACTTCAAAGAGTTGATGGGCACATTCCCTATTTTACTTATATTGGACTTCTCCAAGGCTTTTGAACTCAAATATGATGCTTTAGATGATGGTATTGGGGTTGCCCTTATGCAAAATAAACACCTAATTGTCTATGAAACTAGGTAGTTAAGAGGTGGAAATAAGAGATCTTCCACATATGATGAGACTTTAGTTTGATGAGCACATGTTTATACTATTCTTTTACCTTTTACAACTTATTTAACTACTTCAAGATTTAATCAAAATTAGCACATATGTGAAACCAAATAATGAGCAACACAATAACACCACAGTTGACATGGAAACACTTATGGGAGAAAGCCATAGGAAAAATATATTTTATATTTTTTTTTTCCTACAAATTTTGTAGGCAACAACCCCTAAGACTCAAATTTCTCCAATTTGCAAGCACCAAACTACAAGAAGCGCCAACCCTTATAATATGAGGCACCAACTTTACCAATATGAGGTACCAACCTCACCAATTAGAAACTTCACCAATATGAGATACTACCCTCAATATATTTTTTCTTCAAAAATTCTGCTATAACTCCCTTCTCTAATTTGCTATTATGTTGATCATAAATCTCCCATAAAAGTGATTACAATCTTCTTACATGTATGCCATAGAAGCTCTCACAATCTCCTTAAGTAATCTACAAATGACCCTCTAAATACTTGTTCTTTAGTTGGTGTACATGATATATTTAGTCTTTTACTCCACAAAGCACACCTCCATAATGTAAGGGATGAACTTAAATTTTATAAGGATAGACTATTGTTGGTTCTTGAATCTAGTCCTAAGTTGAAGGCTTTGAAAACATTCATAATATTCCTATGGTTTACCACCTTAGGTTTTTTAATTCTTATAAGCAAATCCGTGAGAGATTCTCATGGATGGGGTTAAAAAATGAGGTCCTTAAGTATGTTCGTGAATATCCAATATGCCAACAAAACAAAAATGTACATACATCTTAGTTTTTTGTAGACCTTGTCCATTCCTATTAAAAAATAGGAAAGCATCTCTATGGATTTTATCATACAACTTCCAAAGGTGCAAGGGAAGGATTGCATTTATGTGCAAGTAGATAGGTTGACAACATTTTCTCATTTTTATGTCATTTCAACAATGGTTCAAGTGGCATATTTATTCTTTAGGGAGTTTTTTTTTTTTGATGGAGGGTTAAGATTTGTGAGGCTGCCCAACAGAGGCACAAAGCCTGCGAGCAACCAACCAGCGAAGGCCATCGCGAAGATGTTTTCGCAACCCGATACAGGTGCACTTGTGCCTGAAACCTCTTCGCCTAAGAGCCAAGAACTGAGGGGTATCCATTCCGCCAAAATCACTCGGGGCATGATCCCGACCTCATCCCTTATGATGTCGGAGCCTTGCACTCAACAAGATTTGATCTCTGGTGGACAAGAACCATTCAACTTCACCAGTAGACCAAGGGCCCATTGACTAAGGGAGGTATTTAGAATTCATGGTATGGGAAAAAAACATTGTTAGTGATTGAGACAACACGTTTATGAGCTTGTTTACATTGGATTCGTTTGAATCATGTGAGACAAAGATGACTCCTAGCACTAGTTACCAACAAATAATAGATGGGCAAACTGAAATGGTCAACAAATAGGTAGAAGGTTACCCGCACAACTACATTTCAGGGTATTAGAAGGCATGGATGAAGTGGCTACATTTAGAGAAGTATTGTTATAACTCTACACATCACATGACTATCAGGATGTCTCCCTTCATAACATTATATGGTTATGAAGCTCTCAACTTTATTGATTTTGCGAGAGTGTTAGGGTATCATATGATCCTTGAGAGATAACACCTAGCACACTTATAATCAACAGAGGTTGTGTGCAGACCAACATTGTGTTGAGCATGCATTTGAGGTGGGAAATTTGGTTTACTTGTGTTTGCAACCCTATAGACAATCCACTCTCAAGAAGAGTGGGTTAGAGAAGTTGAGGCCACATTTTTATGGACCATTCTAGATCTCCAAGAGGATTGAAGAGGTGGCATATGGGCTAGAGCTACTAGAGAGTAGCAAGGTGTGTAATGTCTTCCATGTTTCACGCCTCGAGAGGGTGTTTAGACATAACATGACTCCCTATAAAGAGATGCCTCCTTTGGATGAGGACGACAAATTGGTGTTGACTTTAGAGGCAATGATTGATTTCATGGAACATACTCTAAAAAAGAGGACTATAAGAGAATATTTGGTGAAATGGAATAACTTACTAGTGGAGGATGCTTCATGGGAGAGTGAGTAGGTGTTATAGCACTAAGATTTGTAATTGCTTGAAAATAAACAATTTGGGGAGGGTGGATTGTAAGCTCTGCTTCTCGCACCTAGTTAGCTCTACTTCTTGTTAGTCTACCCTTGGGTTCTCGTAGGCTAGTTGGTGATGGCTAGGGGACTCGTGTCTTCGGTGAGGCTGGGTTTTTCACTTTCATTGAGTTATGAAAGTAGTGCTATTTTTAGTAAGTGCTAATTTTGGCACCTAGGCATATGCTTTAGTTTTAGTGTGATGGTTCCATTTTCGGTGCCATGGCCATTTTTCAATAAGGTGATTGAAATTATTTAATATTTTCACTTAAGTGTTAAATTAATGTTTTAATTATGCCAAGAGGCGTTTCTATAGTGACAACATGGAGGAAAACATTAACTTTTGAGCAATAAAATTATATGAATAAAACAGAGACAATGTCAATGACCATTGCGAAAATGAGGGTAGATTAGAGGGGCCATGGTTGGGCCCACACATCTAGTAACTTGATATCCCCTCACTATAGATTTACCATCATAGTATGAAAACAAGTGGGAGTTCATGGTTTCTTTGGTCACATTGAGCTAAATGGTGGAAAGGGAACATCATGAGAAACATCTCACTGCATTTGGGAAAGAATGACATCTACTACTTGTTAGTTCAAATTTTTACCACTTAACTCTCTAGTATACTGTGCCCAACAAGTGACAATCTAAACCAATAGTTGAGTTAGGTGCGATGACCTTTCTACATCAACTCTTTGCTTATTTGGAAGGTGCAACTACCTTCTTATGATTTAAACTATCAAAACTAAAAACTTTTATGCTTTTAACTAGAAAGGAAGTAAGGCAGGGAACTTTTAACCAGAAAGTTTTAAAAGGTGAAAACATTAGATATCAAAGCAAACTATCAGAATAAAAAGTTTCTTAAAAAATATAAAGAGTTATAAATTGTCATCCATTTGTTGTTTAACCTCACATAAAGTGGAACACCAAACAACTCATAACTTCACATTCATAAATCGTATCCAATGCACATAAAATTAATAACATCTTACAACAATGCATTCAACATAAGAAGAATGAATCACCCATAAATTGCAACATAGTTCACAATTTGCAGGCTTACTTTCAGATGATATTCTATTAAATCATGCAAAAACCCTTTCTATTTTCTCTGTCTCTATTGTCTAACCTTTAACACCATCAAAATTCAGCAATAAATGACATCCAATACACATAAAATTAATAACATCCTACAACAATACATTCAACATAAGAAGAATGAATCACCCATAAATTGCAACATACGGTTCACAATTTGCAAGCTTACTTTTAGATGCTATTCCATTAAATCATGCAAAAATCCTTTATGTTTTCTTTGTCTCTATTGGCTAACCTTTAACACCATCAAAATTCAGTAATAAATAAGCATAAAGTATGTAATTGACTTTGGTATTGATGGTTTCTTAAAGATAGCCCCCCCAAAGATCAGTTAAAGTTTTGACATAAAACATAAAGAAATATGGCCCTCGAGAGCTTATAGTTTTTGGATCAATAATTTGAAAAGCAATAAAAACCTTTGAGAACTAATCAATCACCACTGGTTCTTTCTCTTTGACTTTCTAGGCTTCAGTTCCTTGTGCCACATGTCCTCCCACATCCATTGCACGAGCTTTAGCTTCTTGTCCCTATACTTTCATTCAATAAAGCCTAAGCAACAACCTTGGACATTGTCCTAGATTGGGGCTTACCTATTTTGCTCACTTTCACCCTATGCTTCGCCATTTTTCGCTTCATGATTTTAGGGTGAAGTGATTCTTTAAAACTAGGGACATGATCTGCCAAGCACCACAAATTATCCCGATTCTTTAAAACTAGGGACATGATCTACTAAGCACCACAAATTATCCATTGAGTCTTCATTTATATTTTCCTTTGACAAACCCTCTTGTACCTTATCTTTAAATTCATGAAATACGGTGGCACTACTACTTAATTTTTCACTCCCCTCTCCAAAATCTCAATATCTAGTTATATGAAATGAGATACTAAGTTCTGAGCATCATGTTGGAATTGGGCTAAGGCTCGCCTTATATATTGCTTTGATTCTTCATAAACTGCCACTTTCCATTCCAATGTATCTATCAATGTCATGAACTCAGAATCAACAATTTTACTTAGTATCCCTTCCCCTATTGCAGTTGTAGGAGACATATAGCGATTTCCTAGAGTTAAAACAAAACAATTGGTAGATTTCTCTGTTCCCTTTTTAGGGTTTGCAAGTTGTTCCTCCATTTCTCTAACTTCTCATTGATCAAAGCATACATTTTCATGCCCTCCTAAATAGAGAATATGACATCTATCACAACTTTCTCCACCCATTTATCCACCACTAGAGCAACATTATGGGCCATTTTAATTTGCTTTAACTTATTAAAATCTAACCCATCTATGTGAATAGACATGTTTTGTTCAAAGCTTGCATCTCCCTCATGCTGAATAGACCAAATGAAAGTCACCAGAGAATCTACATGTCTCAACAATTCCAGGTTCTTTTGTTCTTCCACTTTATCTCTCTTAGCCAAAGCTTCAACAAAGGTAGTGGCATGG
This sequence comes from Chamaecyparis obtusa, assembly GCA_027943335.1. Taxonomy (NCBI): domain Eukaryota; kingdom Viridiplantae; phylum Streptophyta; class Pinopsida; order Cupressales; family Cupressaceae; genus Chamaecyparis; species Chamaecyparis obtusa. Next base: position 262,569 of record BSBK01003400.1, read on the forward strand.
TAGATATCTCCTTCAGAAGTGGGCAGACCCATGCCAATTCTGCTCAAGGTGAAGTCTCTATCTGTGACTTCATGTTCATTCTTCTCACATATAGGATCTACAATCTCTAGGAATCTTGGGTCGGTGTCCAGGTCTATTACCACCCCGGACATCCTTATGGCTCTCTTAGGTTTGCAGCTCCCCTACAACAATTTAGAAACATGATCTACTTCCGCTTCAATCATACACATATATCTCTTCTTCTTTCCAACAACCTCTTTGACCCAAGGGGAATAGGTAGACGTTGTGGAGTCATGGACATTGATAATAGCATTGCCCGGTGGGGGAGTATCAAATTGGGTGAGGTGAGGGCCATTAAGAATATCAAATTCAACATTATCGAAAATGGAAGTAGTAATATCATCTCCACCAATTTGGTGGAAGATGAGGGTGTCATTTTCTTGGGAACTGCTATCGGTACAGGGTGGGTTAGGAATAATAGGGGAAGATGGAACATGAGATTTTTCATCAGTACTTTTCATGAGAGAGGAATGAGTGCTTACCTCACATTTTGATTACAATTTTGCTTGCCTCTCTAGTTCATACCATCACTAGCCGGTTAGGAAGCCCCTTTCGTGGGTGCAGGCATTGAAGTGGCATGAGTGCTAGTAGGGATGAAATTTTGTGAGGCACTCTTTTTAGTACTTGTAGAACCCTTAGGGCCTAAAGAACCTATTGAATATTTTCGCCACCCATTAGCCCACATTGATAACCGATATGAGACACCTTTCTTGGGCTCAGTTCTTTATGTCTTTGCCATAGGACACTGTGTTTTCTGCATTATTTAGGTAGGTGAAAACATTGTGTGTTTTTGAAGCCTCACATTCCCTTGGAGGAGTTCCATAAAAATCAGTTTATATTGGCAGTATGGCTATGTTGGACGAAAACATTGTGTGTTTTTGCCATCGGGGTAACTTGAGTTTTTCGCAAGGAGTTTTTTTGACTCGTCTTGATGGGCAATGTTATGCCAATATCAGGGTAATGTTATTCTTGTTTCTCCGATGCAAAAATATTGTGTGTTTTCGCTGTCGGGGGGTAGCTTGAGTGTTCACAAGGAGTTTTTTGGCCCATCCCGATAGGCAATGTTATGTCGATATTAGGGTAACATTATTCTTGTTTCTCCGATGCGAAGACATTGTGTGTTTTCTAAAATCTGTGTCCCAATTGCTTTATTTTCAAAGGTTTTAAATGCAGATCATCTTCCTTGAGATCAAATAATCAAATTTTATTGTATTTACGTGATTAAATCCAAGGTTCACAAAATGAGAAGTGCTTAGGCGCACGGGGCCAAAAACGTTGTGCTCTTGCCATTCTGGCGAACATGTTGTGTTTTCACACGTGCATTACTATTACTGGTGATTGAGACAACCCGAGAATAGAAGATTTAATGTTGAGCTGCATTTTTTGACTTCTACACACGACGCAAACACTTTTCCTTCCTTTTTTGCCACTTGCAAAGGGTATAGGCTTGATTTTCTTGACTGTAGGAGCATTTATTGGCCCATTTTTGTCACTTCCATGATCAAATGTATACATAGGATCATATTTTTGTCTGATGTTTCTTGACCTTGCTGCCCTGTAACTTAACTCCAGTGTGGTAGTAGTTTGAACTTCATTGCTAAATATCAGTTATGTCTGATCTATAAAGATAATCTTTGTATATATATTCAAGAGTTATTCTTCCCTTTGACATGTTGTTTTTGTAACTTTTCCCAAGTTCTTGACATAAGCAAGGAGTTTTTGTAGCTCAATTTGAGAGATATACATATTTATGACACCTTTTTGTTGTGATATATAGCTTATGCCTTTCCCATTCCTTGTGTTATTGTGTACTTAGTGTTGGTGCAATTTTTTGTGATGTTCTTTGTTCTTGGAGATGCATTACATATTGGTGCCTTTATGCAAGGTTTCATACCTCTTTGTTGGTTGTGAGTTGTGTTTAATCAGTTTTCCAAATTGTGAAGAATCTTTTTCTCCTTTTAGGGATTGTTATTATTGGCCTTCTTACAGATTGTTGATGCAAAGATTGTGATTTAGTGGGGTTGTGCAGGAGAGTTATATTACTATTCTTATTGTGTGTTAGTTATATGTGCAAGTCTCATATTTTCATTTGGTGTATCACTTTTTAGTAGTTAGATTTTAGTTATTTGTATGCATCCTTCTAATACTTTCCTCTAAAAAATTCATAGTTTAGGTAAGTAAAGGTGAGTACCACAAGAACCAACTTGCTCTGGAGGTCAACTTCCACTATCTGAGTCCACAATCAGGGAAGCTTTCCCATGTTCCTTAATAGGCCGAGTTTACTTAGCAGGGGTGCTCTATTTAGGTGATAACAATTTTTGGCATGCCCAGTGGGATGGTTTGGATCATTTTAGTCCAAAATTCCTCCTTATATTGTTGCTTTTTGGTGTGTACAATAGTGGTTTCTGCCTTTGGAGGCAGAAAAGAGACACATTTGGCGACTTTGAAGGGATATCTTCTAGTTTCTGTAGTTCAAGTGTTGGTATGTTCCAAAGAAAGTTATTTTTTTCCAGATTTTATAGCTCGTTGAATGTTTCAGTATGGCAAAATTTGATGGGAGCATGTTTTATCATTCCTCATATCGTGAAAATATTACCCGTACATCTCCCTATTAGCTATATCAAAGAAACTATATAGTTGGTTTCACTACAAATGACCCCATTACAACAAATACCCAACAAGCTCCATATGTTTACCACCCACCCAACCCTGCTCAAACTTCATGGAAGCCTATGTATGCTCTTCAGCAGCCCCGAGAAGATGATTTTATTTGAAGTCGGCTTGGTTATTCACATAATCATCTTCAACATATTGAAAGCATAATCATACAACACATAATGTTAGGTTTTCAAGAGCAACTAAGTGAGGTTGAAAGAGAGGAGTGTAGCTTGTAGCAAGATGAGTGGGCTTACCAAACTTACCAATATCAACAGGAGGAAGAGGCCCAAAAAAGACAACATGAGGAGGCTCTTGCGAGGGAGTTGGCTATAAAAGACTTGAACAAGTAAGAAATAGAGCCAAGGAGCTAGAGGCTCAATCAACCCCTTGTATTCCTAGTTTCAGACTGACTTCCCTTGAATATATAGGCCAACCTGTGAGGGTGGAGGTTCCCATGCACAAATATCCAAGTTTTAAGCAAGGTCCACCTGTAGAGTCCTCTATTAAATTTGCTCATGATGAAATTCCCAGTTTTAAAGGACTCCATTCAATGTAAGAGAAGATAGTACCCATACATAAACAATCCACCAAGATAGTAAACATGTTCTGGAGATGTATTTATCAACAACCCATACCTTTTCTCCATATAGATATTTCTATTTTTTTTCATTTGTATCTACGTGCTATACATAATCCTATCCTTTAAATCATGATAAATTACCACAAAAATCCATTTTTCTAATATATATATAGGAATTCTAATCAATTGTTCATTTTCCTTATCCCATTAATTTTATTTAGATAGCCCTAGCCCTAGATTTCTAGTTTCAAATTCTTGATGTTTTGGATCCATGTGGTAATTTGTTTGTCTTGATTAAGTAAAAATGGGTTTTGAAAGGACCTAAAACCTTATACAAAAGCATCGAAAGATAGGGAAATGGAAGACCATAAAACAATTGCGATGCACCACCAAACAAACCAAAGGAACTAAGCATAGTTCCTACCAAGTGGAACAAAAACCAGCCCAACAAACCACAAAAAAGGGCAATCAAGATTTACATTTTGGCCCATCCATATGTGACCGTAAATACATATCAAAAGAAGGTTTGGAAAATTTAACTTTCTTTCCTTTAACTGTTGTCCATCCATCCTCCACCTTCTCAGTAGCTTTTTGCCAATCCAAAGATAAACCAGAAGAGCCCACTAAAGGGCAAGCCACATCAGATTTAGTAATATTTAAGATAGTTCGGGATTCGTATAGAAGTTGACAATTGATGATGACATCCACTCTTAAATCGTATAATAACCCATCCCCAAAAACTAGTCTCTATCTCTAAATATCATATTTGTTGTATTGGTTTAGGCATATGTGAACCCATAACTAATCTATATCAAATTAATGCTAGTACATTTGATCCATCAAAATAAAGAATTCAAATCCCTAACTTTTTTGTGTTATCATTATAGATCAACTAAAGTGTAAATTATGATTTATAGTTGTATGTGAATTTAAATACCAACCCTAATGGAAATGAGTTGAATTTAGTGTGAATGCACGTGCGCACACACACACACACACGATCTACAATTTGCCAAAGAGAAAATAGAAATCTAAACTATGTCCACCCTTATATTATCTATCATCATGAACCATCACATGTCATTTCCTCTACTCAATATACTTATATGCTCTCTCTATATGTATGTATATAAACACACACACAATTTGTTCCTATATTTTATGGAATTCATTCTTCCACTCTTGATGCACTCATGCCTATTTATGCTATGGATGAGCATGCACGTTTTTGTAGATGCCTAAAATTGTCCATTGTTTGCTAGCAACATTTTCACTAATTATTCATTTGAATTGATTAAATAATTTTATTATTTAATTAAGCTAACATTATTCTTCTAATTCAAATCCATATTCCGAATTTCCCTCCATTACACTAATAATTAAATAATTTTAATTATTTAATTATTCTAATGTCTTTAAAAATTAATTAAATAATCTTTATTATTTAATTATTTTTGCCTTTTCCTCTTTTCCCATTAATTAAATAATTTTAATTATTTACTTAGATTTTTTCTTCCAATCTTTTATAATTAAATACTTATTTTAATTATTAAATTACATAACTATATCTTCTATAATTAAGTCCTTTAATTTATTTAATTATTCACTTTTCGAAAAAGAAATCTCTTCTAAAAATAAATATAATCTTTCTTTTATTTACCTCATGAAAATAGATAAATAATTATTTAATATTATGTAATATTATTTACTTTTCTACTTCCACCTCTCTAACTACGACTCTTTGTTACACCTCTCATCAAATCAATTAACTCTTTAATCAACTTAATATATCTTAATCATGTAGCTATTTACACATCGTAATTATCTAAATCAGGTTGACCTCTTAATCTTAGTCATTGATCATCTATCCCCACCTCTTAATCTAGATCGTTGATCAGAATATTGAAATCTACAAAATTCATCTTGATTTCCTATCTTGGCTAACCACAACCTTTGAATCTTTGTGCGATCAAATTGAAAATTAGTGCTACAAATTTGAGAGACAACATAACATTACAAAGAAGAGAACAATGGAGGATTTTTATAGATTGAGTGCAAGTGTTTTGATTTAAATTCATTTTATGATTTTCATTTGATTTCATTTATCTCCATTGGTAGAATAGATTTTTGCTTTGAGAATTTGGTTTTTTGGTTTCCCTAACATCTCATTATAGGTTTTCCTTGAAATCCTTGTCTTTATATTCTGGTGAAGCCGACATGAACATGCCCCAATTTGATAAATTTCTTGAAGTTTTTTTAATTTTGCGGGTTATAAGAATCATTCACCACAATTGTATAATCTTCATCACAAGTGCTTCAAATCTGCTATATATTTGACAAATCTTTTTCACATTTGTTGGGTATACTAATGTATTCATTTAACCTTTACTACACCATTGGGTTCTAACACCACATATGCAAGATAAAATGCCACATCTGAAGAAATCAAAGTTGCATTGAACTAAATTGCCACTACATCATCACACCAAGTATGCATTCATATGATATAGAATAGAGGGTAAAATTTTAATTTATATAGTTTTAGTTCTCTATTTTTCATTGTTTCATTTCCTAGAATAGTGTTTTTGTATTACTGATCAATATTATAGCAAGGAATTTAGAGGACCTAAAAGGACAATTTCTAAACTCGTGTGTTTGATAGTATAAATAACACCATTTTTAAGGGAGATGAATAAATTATTGCATGTATATTTTGTGCTTGCACAATCTATCATATGTTAGGTCCAAGGTGTTGTGAAAGTATCCTTCCCCCTTGTCTTCATGGATCCTGGGTCTAAGAGAAATCACAATATCTTTTTTTTTCTTTTTTCTTTTTAGAGGGTTTGCCTTTGGAGAAGTGATCACTTTAAGGGGGATGACCTAAAGCAATATTTCCTTTGGGCTACTATATAAAAAGAGAAAAAGTGAAATATAGAGCTCAAACTTGCAATTGCGTACTGAGCATGTCAATTGTGCAAGGGATATATGGGCCATGAAGTGCTTGATTAAAGAATTAATTGTCTCACCCCAAATGTACATATGTAGGTATCCTCAAATTGCAACTAGACACCTTATTTTAGTAGCTCGTGCCTTTTTGATTGAGTGTTTGTGGTGATTTCAGTGCAAGGGATGTGCATCACACCCTAAAGTTACTCTCCATTTATACTTGCTTGAGTTGAGACATAATTTTTTGGGTTATATAGGCTAATTACAACTTTTGTAAAGAGGGTGATTAGGATACGCCTCTAGTCCTAGGACCCCTACCTGTCCTTCTCTCACAAAGACAAGAATGTAAATCACTCCTTAAGGTTTTGCACATTTGAGTTGATGAAGTACCGAGTGTGGGCTTGATTTCAATTTAATAAGCCTTTAATTTTAGGTTGTAAAGAGTGCTTGAAGTGTCTTCTATTGTGCTAGACCAACATAAATTTAGGCTTTGAGGAGCCTTGTCCATACCCTTATTTGTTCAAATAATTAATAGCCATTGTGTCTTTATATTTTCTATGCATGTTCAAAAACAATTTTTAATCAAAATTCAAACAACACTTTAGAGATCAAATAAATAGACACCTCCAATGCAACTGTCAAATTTTTGATCCAATTGGTCAAATTTTCAATGCAACTGTCTTGTCAATCAACACAATTATCATGTGTAACTTCAAATTAAAATTTTCTTTAACACAACTATCCAAATGATTAATGCAATTGACCAAATTTATAATGTAACTATCCTATCAAATGACATATTTGTCTTGAGTAACAAAATAGTCTTAAAACTTTTAGTTAAAATTACGGTTTCTAAGATTGAAAACACAAACTATAAACCAAAGTCAAAATTCAATATTTTCTGACTTTTAAGATTGCAAAACATAACTAAGGCCTTTAATTTGCATATTCATTTAGCTTTGCATTCAAAATCTAGCTTTGTACCCTTAATTTAAACATTGTCTTAAGTTCATCCTCCAAAATTGCATCTAGGTCATTTGACGTAGTCAAGGATGGAGGATCCAAGAATGGACAGTCCAAACCTTGTAGCCAATACAACACACCACAGAAACAACAATGTGAACAAAATTCAACTATTTTATTATCATAAAAAACCAATTACATGCAACATGCTGAGTTGCAAGGCCTTCTCGGTTACGACCAATACACCAAAAAATACAAGAAGATCACAAGATCAACTACTCCTAGCTAGCCCCTTGCTAACTCTGCTACTCTGCCTCCTTACTATGCTACCCATACCCTCCTTTTATACAACATAGCCACAAGTTGACTTTACAAATAATAAATCATAAAAACATCACTCATCTCCAAGAACTAATGACAAATGTGTTATTCTTCAAGTCGGCTTGCAACAATCATTAAATCACCTAGGAGAAAGAACCAACCCAAATTTAGGTCCTCACACATCCTAACAGTCAATCCACATTACAAGGAATGTGATCCAAATTAAATGTACCTGAAGGCCAAGAGAAAAAATCCAAATAAACCCGTCGGTGAACTAGAGCACTGAGCATGTTAGAACATCAACCGAGCAACACAGAACAAAAACTGATGCCCACTCGGTAAAGAACATCAAAATTGAGACCGAGCTTGTCGGTGAACCAAAACAAGAACTTTCACCGAGCACTCCAAAGCATCTACTAAGAACACATCTACTGAGCTCAATCATCGAGTAACTCCACATTCACTCACCGAGTCCGTTGGTGAAGAAACACATCTTCCAACCAAGAACTACCACCAAATGATCGAGAATCTCAGGTCTCCAACTGAGTTCACCACTTCAAACCATGAAAGCCAAAATACCAACTCCAATATATTTTTGGTTGACACAGGATTTCCAACTACCCAAGGATGCTCCTGCATCATATTGCATTCACCATTTTCAGTTTAGGTTTGAATTGTTCATTAGACTCCAATTTAGGTTGTTATTTTCATCATTTTGGATTTCACTCACCTTGCATTCTCCAAACCAAAACCATAGGTCGTAGTTCAATATTTGCTTTTCTACCATCAATCCAGTCCTTTCATCACAATTATTGCATAGAGCTTGCATCTGTTAGGTTTTCATGTTAGTCCTAAAATAATATTTAAAAACTTGTTAATCAAATCTTGAATAATTCCATTGTCATTGTTAGGCTATGTTGACCTCATCAACTCTCTTTCTATCAATTTCATCAAGTCAAACCTATAGCTCAATAGTCTAGTGAAAGGTAAGACTTTTATCAATCTCCACCCCCATCATTTTGATCTTTGAGGTCTAGGTTCATCTTTTGATCACTTAGGCTTATACTCATGGGTTTGCATTCTAATATTTTGAAACATTTAGAAGAAATCCAAAAATATTAGATTCGTTGCCATTTTTACTAATTGTAATTGTCATTTAAAATTAAAATTTTCTAGAAACATAAGACTCATTATCATTTCCCTAGTTACACTATCATTATCATAAAAAATTAAAAACATTCCAAAAACACAAGATTCATTTTCATTCCTTAGTTATAAAATCATTATTGTTAAAATTAAAAAAAATCCAAAACATAGTTTCATTAGCATTCTTTAGATACATCGTCAAAAAATAAAAAATCTCCAAAAACATGGGATTCATTGTCATTCTCAGTAACAACATCATTATCATAAAAGAACAAAAAAAAAACTAGAAAACATAGTATCCATTTTCATTCTTAGTTACATCATCATTAATTTTCAAAAATTAAAAAAAAATCCAATAACATAGGATTCATTGTCATTTTCTTAAGTTGTCATTATCGTAAAAAATAAAATATTTTAAAAAACATAGGAGTACCTCATCGTTTTCATAGTTGACATTTTTCATTCCAAAAATACTAGAAATTTCCCAAAACATAACATCTTATGGATCAGGTGGGGTATCCTCTGTTGGCCATGGTGAGGGTTTGGCACATTTAGTTTGCTCCTTCCTCTTTCATGGTTCCTATAGAGGTGGAAGTGTTTCCAGTGGGGGTGGGGGCTTGCTTCATGAAGGATAATATGTGTAACTTTTTTTTGTTTTCTCCTTTTTATGGCTGTATGGACAAGGGATGGATTTGTGGCAGACTCTCCATTCTAACGATCTCTCCCTTTTCTACTCCTATTAAGGTGGGCTCCTTTCCTATTGAGAAGAAAAATGAGTATTGTAGTTGGGGGATGAAATTTTTGGTGGGATGCTACTAGTTTTTACTTTGGAATAGTTTTGGATACCAGGGTATTTTCCTATGTGAAGGCTTGGGGATCCTTTCAAAATCCCTCTTTTAGTCCACCCCATTTGATGGGTTGTTGTTTGTGTGTTATTAAAGGCCTTCTTTGGCCTCTGTACAATAAGTGGCCAATTATGGCCCTTGTTCTCTAAGTGGTTTGTTTAAGGAATGATGGTTTCTTGGTTGATTGTGAGCCGTTTGTGGCCTTGATATGTATCAACCAACACCTTTTTTAATGTGTTGTTGATTTGTTCACAACCCTTAGGTTGTACTTGTGTAAGGTTAGCTCCCTTGTTTGGTTGTTGATTTTAATTAAAAAACATCCTAGCAACAACTTCTTTGCATCCATTAACATACCTAGGAACCTTAGATGACATACATGCACTCACAAAGAGAAATAGCAAATGGACTCTTACATTCCTCCAAACATAAAACCTATAGAAAACAATCTAGAGGCAATAAAATGCAAATACATGACCCTAGGGGAATACTCGAGTCAACTTTAAAAAGATTGTGTATTCAAACATCATCAAACTTGTAGAAGTAATAAATTACGAACCATGGTATTTTAAATATCTCAATAATTCACCTAACGGGGACTTAGGCTTATGTCAAGACATTATTCTCAAACATGATCAAAACCATGTACCTATGTCTAGAAATGGCCCATAAGTAAACTTCATATCTCGAACCATTCCTTCATCTCCTAAATTTTTACAACTAGAACCAACACCATCTCCATCAAATAATGTAACCAATAATGACACATTTTAAGTTTACCCGCAATCACTATCAATAATACAAATCCAATATAATGCATTTCTTGATACAAATCCCTTCTACAATTAAGCAATCGTAGATCTAATGCGACCATATGCTCCATTCTCAATCAAACCTTATTCAATGAGTTTTATTCAAAATCCATTCCTATCATGCCAAAGTATTGAATACTTCCAAGAATCCACCATACATATCCAAACTTGTGCCCCATTATTAGCATTGGATACATATGAAGAGGATAATCCAAAGTATGAAGAAACAAGGCCTAAAATGAATCAAGATCAAGATACTGAGTGTAGTGATTCCTATGGTTGCTAGATGTTTACCAACCGTACATTAGTGTCAGCTTAGGCATTATGCTTTATTCTTTCAAACTTCAGGAAATAATTGTAGATTGTCACTGTGCCTGCATGAATGCTTACACTAATCGATGTTACATTGGTGTTTCCATGTGCAGATCACCATATACCACCCATTAGAGTGATACTTTTTGTCTTAAAGGTTTACTAGTCATGGATCAGTGTCTATGGATGCCAACTGGCGCTTTTGCAGATCGATGCCTCTACCTTCTTTGGCATTTGTGCCTATTTTGAATTTTCAATTAGGCTTGAATGTCAAGATGTTTGTTTGTGCTTTCAAGGTGGATCTATGATGGTTCTTATTTGGTTTCTTGATGGTAAGAAGGTAATGAACCTGTATGTTTAATCATCTTAGGAACATTTCCCTTTGGATGAAAAAGAACCTCTATTTAGTTAGATTTTGAGGATGGATTAGTCTCCTCTATGTATAGTCATGGGTTATTGCTAGTTTAGCCTCTTGTCATTCATTAGACATTATCTGAGACCTTGTTGGGTAGTCTCATGAATGTGTGTACTTGGGGTTTTGAGTCTATTTTTGGGTTGTCATAGAACCTTTGGAAGTATTTAAGTCTTCCTTGTGCACAATCATGTGGTGATCGTAGTTTACTTCCTTATGTGTTTTATCTCCACTTATGCATTATGGCTAATGGATGCACTTATGTTCATGATGTTAATTCCATGTTCAAAAAAAATTCTTTAGTGCATATTTGACCCTATGTTCTGAGGGTTCCTTGGTGGGGAATTACACTGAGAATTTATGATCCCATCCAATCTTTGACCAATATCCCATCTCCCTATAATCTCACAATGACATCCATATCCCTTTATATTCCATCCAAGATGATCTTGTTCCATCTTAAGGGAAAAGAATCCTTTTAGGTCCCATTCATAATCCATCTCCTAAGAAAGATCGTGATTCCATTCCATCCCATCTAATGATCCCATTTAAAATCAAAAGAAAAAAATCCTTTCCATTGCATCTAATGATTCTCTTCCATGTCAAGATCAAAGTATCCCTCCATCTCCTTGTCATAATCCTTCATATCCACCTTGAGATCCCATTATCCCTCCTAATACACCTCATGATCCTAATCATCCTCAAGATCCAATCACCCTTATCAAATCTATTCACTAAACCCTTACCTATCAAGTTGGTTCATCTACTTTCATCCACTCTAGTCTACTTCATGGTCTTATCATTCCTTCCATATTTCAAAATTGACTTGCATCTTGTTTCACAAACAATTAGTATGGACCATTTCTAAAAATACTTTTCAAAGCATGAATTATTAAGGTAAAGGTTTTGGCATCCTTGAACAAGGTATATTAGAACCTCTTGATATAAAATTAAATCCTTATTATCATGGCCTTGGCTACATAGCTAACCCTCAAGATGTTGGTATCCTTCATAAATCCCACATTCCTCTATATAAAACCAAACATACACCCTCCCCATCCTCTGAATCCATTTAGGGTCCTTATCTAAAAATCAAATCCCTCATCCCTTTCATCCATCTCAGATCCTTGTATCCCTCCATCCACTATCCATATCACCCCTAGTTCAAAATCCACTTACCCTATCATAAATCAATATAAAAAAATACATACATCCTTGAGAACCTTCCAACAATCTACCCGTGTCAACCCATATTAATAACTTCCATATTATTCCTATCCACCCATGAATCCCAGTTCTCTTGGAAGCAATTTGGATGTCAACCATAAAATCCAAAAGTCCAAATAGCCACATACATCCAAAAATCAACATGTCTCATTTAAAAGACATGTGAAAAAAAAGGAAAAATTTGATCCAGATGTAAAAATAAATATCCAACAATCTACAAAGGCTCATTAAGAAAAAATAATAAAAAAGCACGTGGATTCCTAAGTTGCTCCTGGAAGCAATGTGTTCTAAAGAATAAAAAAGAAAGAAAAATCACAAACCATGTAGATTCTCAAGTTTCTCATAGAAGCATTACATCCTAGAGAAAAATAAAATAGGCATTCAATCTTTTTATTCCAAAAGCTTCCTTCAATCCTCCACCAAAACATCTCTCACCTTTTAAATCTATTTTGGGTTCTTATGTCCCAAAATCCACTATCTTAGATATCCCATCACATCTTTCATACATTTTGGATCCTTGTGTACCAAAATCCATTACCATAGATACACCATCATCTCCTTCATCCATTTGGAGTCCACATGTCCCAAAATCCACATCCTTGTCTCCATCATAATCTCTAGCACCCAAAATGTGTTTTCCTTCCATCACTCCACCACCCTTCAAGGTGTGTGCCAATGTTGATCTTGACAAGATTTCCATCCACCTTTACACAAACCTTCCAACACTCATTTTCCATCCTTCCATCCCTCCCATTTAATCCTTTTCACAAGTATTTACTCTAATCCATCTTATCATCCATTTCATCTCCCTTTACCATCACCCTATCAACATATTTGAGCATATCTTTAATAGCCATGATAAATTGTAGCACATATTTCACACGTTCTATCTAAAGAAAAAGATGCTTGTGTCCTTCAATCTCTTATTATGCATCCATTATCTTCCAAAAGGTTAAAAAAATAAAAAAATAAAAAATTGTCAACTTGATGAAAACTTGGCAAACAAGCATCTTGTGTGACACAAAAAAGAGATGAAAATAAGTAAATAGAAATAAGTAAAGATAAATATTATGTCCAATGGTGAAAACCACTTCGTGGAGTCTTGGGCAAGTACCATGATGAAAACCCTACAAACTAGTGTCATGTGTAGTCCATTACCCTTTTTTACTCTACACTTGGGGCAAGTTTCAACCATGTTTCCTACCACATCTTCCATGATCCTTACATCCTCCATAATCCATCACTCTATCTACATCCATATTTCCTTTTCCACCTTAAGGATCTCCATAAGTAGCATGTGTCCTATCTTCTTCACCTTATCCACACCCTTCAGTCAATACCCCTTATCTTATCCATTCCTCACTCCTATCACCTATTATCACCTTTGATCTTTCTTATCCCATCTCTATCCTATCCAAATCCATCCCTTGATCTTGATCAAAACTAAGGACATAGAATGTAAAACATAGTTTTTGAAACCTCTTGACATGTACATTTCTGTGGACCACATACCATTCAATGTATCATACCATTACCTAGATGGCCATATACCCAATCCCTTATCTTGGATAAACATGTCCAATTCTGAGATAGTCCTTGCAAACCAAATATGCTCCGATTCCATTACAAGCTACCCCCATCTTTCACCTATTTATTTCCATCCCACTAGTTGATTCATGCATTCATAATTATCATGTAGACACCTAAAATTGTCCCATCACTTGTGCATGATATGAACATTAATTTTTGTCTTAATTAAATAATTTTAATTATTTAATTGATTTGTGTCATTCTCCTCATTTAAAATCTAAAATCGTCACTTCTCTCCAAAATAAATAATTAAATAATTTTAATTAATTAATTAATATTTAACATCCACTTCATTAATATTTCAATTCTAGTCTAATTTCATCTATTAATTCTTCTCAATATTAATTAAATCATTTTATTATTTAATTAATATCTTTTCCCTAATTTTAATTGAATAATAATAATAATTTAATTTAATTAATATTTCCCATTCTTGTCATTACAATTAAATAATTATTCAAATTATTTACTATGTCTTCCATAATTGAATAAAATAATTATTTTATTTAATTATTCCACTTCACGATGTTAACTAAGTCTTCTTAAAATAAATAAATAATTTAATTTATTTATTCCCAATTATACACAATTAAATAAATTTTGAATTTGTTTAGTAATAATTATTCTTCTAGTTTCACCTCCATAACTAATACTGACTTTCGATTTGACTGCTCAATCTAGTTAGTTGTCTGCCTAATCTATTTAGTCTTCTAATCAATCATTTTTGTCAGGCAATAGTTAAATCTCAATTAGTCTAAGTAATTCTTCATTATTTACAACCACAATTATTGAGTTCTCATGTTATCACAATTGGAGAAAATCTAAGAGCTTACAATTGCAAAGAGAAAGAGTAGAGACAAGGAAGGATTTATTGGTTTGACACTTTCTTATTTCTTTGAATTATTTATTATATGCATTCAAGTTATGTCATTTCTCTATTGAATAGTACTTTTGTGTAGCAATCTAGATCTTGTAGTTGGATCTAATCGTTATTGTTGTAGATATATTAATACATGATTTTTTACCCCTTTAACAAATGGTGAACTCGACGTGAAACACCTATTTCTTCTGATTTTTTTTATGTATTTTTAGTTTCATTGCAGGAATAGGATCTTACAACACATTCAAGATTTAATTGACGCAATTTGCATGTTAAATTGTCGTATGCACTTTTTACTAGTCACAATTTCTTTCTCTATTTCGACTATACTCTGTTTAATTTTCTTGTTGTGTATAGGTTTGTTCCCTAAAAGTGTTGACACAATTTCACAATTGCATGTTTCACATACGTGATTGTTCCATATTGACATGTTGGATCTTTTCTTTTCTTTTCTAACAACGTTTTACTATTTCTATGTCTACAAGATTATACGAGGCAAATGACAGGGATTCTCCGCATCTGTTTATTACAATGATGCATCTGCATCATTGAAAGTTTTATCTTCATAATACAGAGCCACATCTGTGATTTAAATGATGCAATCAGGCCAATAAGGTCAAATTAAATTACTTGCTTGAATATAGAGGAAGAAAGGAAGAGAATCAGATCAACAAAGATGACAGACGTACAATTGCGGAAGAAGAAGATCACAGTGACATATTAGAACAAGAATCTCTGAACACATATTATCATCAGGTATTGGCGTATTGTGAAAAGTATAACTTGAATATCCATCTTAGTAACCTGTATTTAGATGATTTTTAATTTTTAGATCTAGCGATTTCCTGTTACTAATATCAAATTTAAAGCATGTGGCATGGAAACAAGTTGTGTATTTGAATGCATAACACTTCATTTGGTGCTATAAAATTGGCTTTTGCTATCTTCTATATGTTAAGATTAAACCATTCCTTCTTTTGGAGTTAACAATTAATCTATATGCCTTGTATTGTTGGTGCACTTGCACATACTGTTATTTGAACTCTTTTTCATTTTCTTAGAGATGTCTACCTTGGGATTTCATCACCCCATAGAATGTCCTCAAAGCATTAAAAACCTTGGATCGCTATAGAAATAAGATTACAAATAAATCTCAATTTTATACTAGACTTCTCCAACATGGTGTGTTAGTGATAGCTTGAGTCAGACCTAAATGCCTAAGGAGCCGATGTGGATGACAAGAGACTTTAGTATCTCACCCGTGAATCCTATTTGGGCTAGCACCACCAAACATTATTAAAAACCCTAAGGTAGATGCCATCCACTCTAAATTGTAAATATTATTTATTTTAGTGCAAAGGGATAGAAGAATCTACCACCAAGACTCTCATCATATGTTTCCCAAGAAATTGATTCAATTTTGGAGAAATCCTCTTTGATCAAGGTCTAAAAAAGGAAAAAAAAGGGTGCACCCTCAGGTGAGACATTGTTGTTTGAGTTGATAGAAACCCAAGAAATGGGCTTGAAATATCATAATGAAGCTATGACCTTAGGCTAATAGCTACCACTTTATGCTTTCATTTGTACTATGTGTTACTTGACAAAATCCTCTACAAAAAATTAACAGGTAATCAAAGATGATTTTGCTAAGATTGTCATTGTTGGAAAATAACATTAAGTATAGAGATGAAGAAAGGAAAGACATATTGACATAGATACTATTAGAAAGTGTTATCGGCATAAAGGAAGGGTTATCAGAAAAGTTCACCAAAAAGCATTAGCAGTGAAAAGAAAAGGTTACGAACAAGGATGACATCCAATTAGAAAAATGGTTTATGGAAGTTCGTGAAACCTTAATTAGGGAAAGCAACTATACGAGGAGATCAAAGGAAAAGGTAATTGATATAGAGAGAGAGAGATAAAGATGAGAGGATGCAGATAGAAGTGAAGAGAACTATAGACTGATGTTATCAGAAAAGATCAAAGGATCTGAGATCAGAAGAAGATCAAAGCTAAAGAAGAGCAAAACAAGAGTTGACAAGCTTTTGGAGAAAGAATCAACATGTCAATTTTCTTGTTGATTTATTCCTAACAGTTTAGCAGCAAGATTATAAAATCCCTTAATCAGGTAGCCTCTAACCGGACTTAGAAGTTCTATTTAGGAAATTATTGTAAATCCTTTAATAGGGTGAACACTATATAAGTGAGATAAAATCTCTTAACAAATTAGTCTTTAACAATACTTTCAATAATCCTAACAGGGTATTAGACACTCCTAACATGGTGAAGTAATTCAGAAAATGACATTTATGTAAGCTCCTAACAAGGCACCTTATTACTGCAGTGATGAGTTTTGGGTATCATCCCCACCTAAGTCTTTCCCTCTAACCAAAGGTTTTCTGTGACACCAAAGTATTGTGTTAAGTGTTTGAATGTTTATGTGTTGTATGTTTAATTTGCAAATTATTAGTTATCGGTTAAACATTACAACAACTATTGGTAAAAGACAAAATAGTTATCGTTAAAAGTAATTTACTAGCTATTAGTTTATGTTTAGAAAGTTGAATAAGTGTGAAATCTATGTGGTACTGATTCACCCCCTCTCTCAGTACCCTACCTAAAACTTTCCAACAATTGGTATCAGAGTGTTGGTTCTCTAGATGAAATTTTAACAACTTAAGAGTAGATATGGAATGATGGGAAGTTATAGATATCCGAGTGAGTTGGAGGAAGCCTTAGAAGATGCTAATGAAAAGATCCATAATCTTAAGATTAAGATAAAGACATCATTTGCAAAAAGAAAGAATCTGACATAAAGACTACAAATGAGCCTTGATGACCTTGATAGACAATCGGAAGCAAATATCAATTCAAAGAAAGCTGATGCAACTATACAAGACCTATTGGAAAAGAACAATGAATTACTTGAAAAAATAAGTCAAATGAAAAAGGAACATGAAAGTAAAGCCTTGAAAATGATAGAAGTAATGGAAAGAATGAGGACTACTAGAAGTGCCAAAGAAATTCTTGAAACCGAAAAGATAAATGCTGAAGAAACAATCAGAGATAAAGACTTACTCTTGCAGATACACATAGAAGAAGTTCGAGAAAGAAATGACATGATAAAAGGTATTAGTGACATGATTGTACAACTACAAGCAAAAAATGAAGATATGAAAAATAAACTGAAAGTTGAAAAAGAAATCAATGCTAGATTCACAAAGTTTGAACAAAGCATGCAAACAATTGATGAGAAATTGATATATTAGAGAAGACCAGGTGGCATTACCAGACTGGGGCATACCGAAAACAACACAATGGAGATCAGAGAATCATCAAAATATGGACAACAAAAATATGAAGAATCCAATGATACATAAGCTAAGAAAACCTAAAAGCCTACCTGCTACAATCGTGGAAAATATGGTCATATTGCAAATATTTGTAGAAGAAAACAAGTGAACATTCCTAAAAGCACATTCTTTAATGGTTATTGCTATAATTGCAACAAGTTTGGTCATAAAGCCATTGAGTGTAGATCTGAAACTATTAGTAGAACATCTGAGAAAAAATTCTATGGACATTGCTACAAATGTAATCACTATGGAAACAAAGAGGAAGAATACAAAATGAAGGCACCGACAACAAGGAAATTAGTTTATTATCAAAGAAGAAAAACAAAAAATTCTGTTACATGTATTAATTGTGGCAAACCTGGTCATCTAGCATCAGAATGTAGAAAAGAAAACAAGGAAGTAAGAACTGAACCTTGGAGACCATTTGCACTACCATGTTATATTTTCTCAAAGTTTGGTCATGTTTCCTACAACTGCAAATATTGGTACACTACCACCAATGACACCAAAGGAGAAAGAACTATAAATAAAGAAAAAGTTAGAGATGAAATGAAGAAGATATGGAGAAACAAGGAAGATTACACACCATCAATGGAAGACCCTGTGTCAGATGACGTAGGGAATTCATCTACCTACTAAGAAAGTCAGTAAATGCTTAGGAACACAAAATATTATTGAAATATTTGAGAAGTCCCTTAAATCAAATTCTGAGCTGAAATATTCAAGAGAATAAAATAGATGAACTGATAATTAGGAGAATAGAAAAGTTGATGAAAAGTATTAAGTATAAGATTACTACCGGTGAACTAAGATCACTATCGATAGAAAATCTATTTTCGGCCTACACTGAATATTTTAGTACAATAGCCATTGGATACCTTGTCATTATATATAATGAAACTTATCATGAAATAGTCACATTTTGAAAAGTCATTGTGAAGAAAAAATCTTGAGGAAATACTACTGTGTATTGTACTAATTCATTCTACAAAAAGGATTCACACAAATTGATTGAACTACAAACCCTAGACACTCAAAATCTTGGATAAGCGAAGGAACATACTAAAATCACAATGACAGAAATAATGGTATTAGTTGATAGATTAGAAGAGGATGAACCAAAATATTAGTTAAGTACTCTAAAAATTACAAATGTAAACAGAGCTAGAACATTATCTCAAATACCATGTAGAGTCATGTTGATAGAAGATGTAAGATCATTTACACAATACAAATAGATTAAAATCGGTGATGAAGATATAAGGAAAAACTACAAGGAACTATAGAAAGAGGAAGAAATATTGAATGAAGAGTATGAGCATATGGAAACAAAAGGACTAACACACATCGTGCACATGCCAAATAATTTTGTAGCTGAATGGATAAAGTGTGTATTGAGTTGAATACATGGAGACTATATTTGGCTGGAAGGAGAAAGACAAATCGAAATCACAAAGAAAATCATTAAAGTAGTCATAGGATTATTGGCTAATGGGAGAACATGCATAAAGGAGTTGGATCCTAAAACAAAAATTGAAGGTTTATTCAGGTACAAGCAAGATCATAAAACTTTTTCTATGAGAAACATCTTGGATAAGGAATGAAATTTGCATCAATGATTATTGGCTACAAGATCTATCAAGCAAATCAGTTACACAATATATGGGGAGGAGCACTAAAAGTTGCATATGAGATTGTTACTGAAGGCAATAGCTATGATTTAACAGAAATGATGCGGAATCAATTGATGGCGAATTTAAGGGAAATCAAGAAACAAGGATTAAAGTTTGGAGCACTATTGTTATGCATATTTTTCTATATACAAAACTATTGTCCAGGCATCGATAGAGTAAATTGGACATTAGGTGAACTAGTTATACATTAGATTAATAAGTACATTGAATAATTGGGAATTAATTATACCACAATAATGTGGAGTTATTTCAAATAATTTCAAGGAAGAATGTATGATAGATCTCAGATACCACCTGATATTGTTGAAAAATATAAGAAATATATTTGTTTTCTAGTTAGCCCACATTTGTGTATAATCAAAGAAGTGGAGCCATAGATATCTTGGTTACAACCATTTGGATATGAGACAAAAGATAATGAACTAATAACAAGTATTGAGAAACTGTTGAGTCAACCTAAGGATATGGAAGCTAATCGGTTTGGAACCTATGAAGAAGTGTACAAAAAGGTAATATCAGATTAGAATAAATCAAATAAAGAAAGTAGTACAATAAAAAGAGAGAAACCAAATACAGTACCAAAGAAATACCAAAATCAAGAACAAGTTAGCTAAACAGAGACAAGCTACCAACAAAGAAGTTGAAGAAGAGCGGCCACCGATAAAGAGAACAAGATCCATAACAATGCAAACTACACCAAGGAGAAATACAAAAAGTTAGTCAACAGTAAAAGGAAGCACAAGAACAAGAAGAAAGAAAAATGAATCTAAACCTGAGATAGAACCATCAAGAGTAAGAATACCAGGAACAACTATGGATATAGAAAGCATAATAAGAAAGTATGGAACTATCAGATATATATGTGAAATCAAATACATGACATGGTCAGAAGAAGATAAGAAAATTGTAGAAGATGCAATAGTATTTCAATTTCATAAGTTTATAAGATTTTTGAGCAACCTAAAACAGATTATTCCTAAGGAACTACTTTAAAAAATAAACATAAGATGAGATGAAGCTGTCGAACACGAGAGACAAATCAGATAAAGTACCCTGATATTTGCGAAGCCAAGAATAAATGTTGAAGAACTTGATCAACTAATGAAGAAAAATGAAATGAAATTTTCTAAAAAGAACATAACAACTAAGATATTGGCAAGATTATATGAAGAATTAAGAAGGACTAAAAATGTAGAAAATAATCTTTAACACAAAAATTCCAAAAGAGAAAGAATCATAAATTGATAAGATGTATGGATTGAATGCACAATTAACACAAGAAGAGGACATATATTTGAAATGAGAAGACAAGACGACATGGTTTGATGAAGGATAATTGAGTCAACCTATTGAAATACAAGATGAATTTGATGACAATAAAGATGAACAGTTTGAGGAACAAAACACACTAGAATTTACAATTGCAAACACTGAAACATAATAGGTAACACATGCTATTGATATGACACTTACTATCGGTGAGATAATAGAAGAAAAATTTGAGGAAGTACTAGTTGCAAGGCCATTACAAATTATGACAATATTACAATAGTACAACAAAAGAGGAAAAGAGATTCAAAATCTGATGAAGAAGAAGACTTTGATGGACCTAAGTTTGAAATTTTGAAGAGAGATCCTAAAAAGATACATTATGAGGAACATATATTGTATGAAGAAAAAATGAAAGAGAGAACAGTCACTGAAAGACAACTGGAGGACAAAAAAGGGAAAAATATTATGAAGACAGTTCAAACAATTTCAAGCTTACTATTGAAAGTTATAGTGGATGAAGAGGAATGAAGTATGAAATAGTTGAAAACATATGAGGATATAATAGGAGTGTTAAACATAGGAAATAATGAGAGGGTGGGGGGGTGAATCAGTATTTCACAAACTTTTTCTCAAGTATGGATATTATTAATTAACGTGTAACTTGCATAAGAAACTAAACTAGATAAATTAAATAGAAAACACAACCATAAGACAATGGAACTCATAATACCATATTTGTTACCAAGAAAATCCTGGCCAAGGGAAAACCCAGGTGGGGATGGTACCCACAAATGATCCACTAATCAAAAGTATCTTGTGAAAGATATTGTCCCTGTGATGAGTCTATTACATCTGTATAGTGTCTCAGTCCTTGTTAGAGGACTTCAATTAGGAGTTGGTATTACAATATATGAATGTATGCAGGTTGAGCCCACTGCCCAAACATGCAATGTACACTGATAATCTTCAATACAAAAGTAGTATACAAAAACCTTATAGTGTTGCTAAATATTTTCAATATTTTGATCTGTCTTTTAAGATCTTCACAAAACTTGTCATCAAATCACACTGCTCTGATCATACATCATATTTTGCATAATACATCAATACTATACATGATACAATTCATCATCATACAACTTACAAGTGTTTCAACTTCATTTTATGAATTACTTTCCTTTATACAAGCTATCAAAAACATAACTTTCCAGTCAGCTTACATGTTTCCAAAACATAACATTACTTCTTGCAGACTAAGGGTTAACATCTAGGATGTCTTCCCTAACTAGTTAAGTCATTATTTTGAAAAACAAAATAATCCGTTAACCCAAAATATTCATTTACTTGTTGCTGCTCTATTTTGTCGGCTCAAATCTATTTATGCTAAAATAATAATAAATATGTCCATACAGGTCATACAATATTGCACTCTTAGCTGTAGCTTATATATCATACAATTTGTACTCGAGTTATCTTGTACTGGAAATACTTCTATGAACCTTGCTGATCAAAATAGTCTCTGTGTTGAGAGATAATTACTGTTATACTTAGACAATTTTCTTAAGTTATCATCCCAAAACTTTATCCTTGAATCATGTTGTCTTAATACTAAATATATATTGCCATAATGACAACATCATAATATCATACTTAGCCAAATTTCCAAAAATATCCCCCTTTGTCATTAATGGCAACATATGGGAAAATTGGCTAAGTCCCAAAACTTCAAAATTAAAAAAAACTTCAAAAACAAACTTGCAACATTTTGTAACATTGTGTTACATGACCATTACAAGATTTGCAAAAGTATGTGGATCATACATGTCTACTTATACCATTACATCATAGGGATACTCCCCCTTCGACTATACTTTATCCTTTCCACATATATCTATACCTTATATATATTAACAATTTTCTTATACTATTACTCCCCCTTTGACATCAATGATAAAGGTGTAAAAATATATATATACAAGTCAAAATTTATGATATACCCCGTCTTCAATTCTATAGAGATGGAAGGCTTGAAATTAAATCTGTAAAGTTCACCTTCAGGTTTTCAATCTCCTTATCCCATGTAGTCTTGAATGAATCTGATACACTGAGTAGTGCACATAGCCCATAGGATTCTATCCCAACTGCATTTAGGTTAGGATAAGTAAATTTTACATATGATGTCTTTGAGGAAAGATATTCTTCTAGTTGATTCTGCACATTACTGATTCTCAATGTCAAGTTTTCCCTACTTATTGCAAATATCTTCAATTTACTTTCTATTTCATTCTCCAATAGACTTATCTCATCATGAATCTTGCTTATCTTCTTCTCAATGTCTGTGATATTCATGTTTGGATTTTACAATTCATTCAATGTGTCTTGTAACTATATCTCTTTGTTCCTCACCTTCCATGTGATGTTTGAGATGTGATTTTGTGAAAGGGAACACTGACCATACAATATTTTTCCTCTTTCCAGACATTTCCTCAACTCCTTAATGTATGCACCTTAAAATGGTCGCCTAGACTTTGGGCACCCCTTTCATCAATTTATCAATTTCCTGAATCAATGCTTTGCAATATTTTCAATTCAAATTAATTTCCTTGATCAAATCATAATTAATTCAAATATTTCAATATTTCCTAAGGTTTGATCATTTTATCCTAAGTTTTATTTAATTAAGAGAGCATGCTCCCTTTTAATTAAATAAAAAAAATCTTTTAATTAAATAATAAAATCACTTTATCCTAAGCCGCATTTAATTAAAAGAACAAATCTCTTTTAAATAAATAAAAAATATTTTAATTAAATAATGGAGATCACTTTGCTAAAATTAATAAATAAATAATAAAATAAAAATAAAAAGAAATAGACTTTTTGTCTATACATTGAATGCACACTTTCCAAGATGAGTGGAATCTCCTTTTGTCTCTTAATCTCTTCCACACATCTTTTTGCCTCTTAATCATGTCCATTGATTTTGCATCTTGAGAATCTTGAGAATATTGAGAACATGGATCAACCAAGATTTAATCTCCACCATTGCTCATTTCTTTTTGCCTCTTAATCTTGGCTGTCCTTTTTATTTTTCAATCCTTTATAAGGAGCCTTCTCCTTCTCATTTTTATGCATGAATATTTTAGAGATCAAGATTTATGTTATTGTTATGCAGGTTTGGAGAGTGATTTTGGAGGAGAATTTGAGCACTTGAGCTTGAACATTGCAACTTCTCTTTTCTTGTCTTCTTCTCTCATGCCTCCATGGCAATCCATTTAGATTACTTTTGCACTTGCATATTAGATTAGATTCATATTTCTTTTCATAGAATAATCTTGCATAAGCATTTCCTTTCATAGATTAGTTTGCTTTTATGCATTGTTATCATTTAGAATAGCTTTCATTTTCATTTGCATGCATAATTGATGATCATGGAGACTAGCATTCTTGCTTTTCCTCTTTGAATCTCTCATTTTATGGTGTACTTGCATGGGCACAAACTAGGTCTAAACTGAGGGCCTCCATTACAAATCCTTGCACTCCATGAATAAAGAGCTATGAGTCGCCATTTGAGACCTCATTCTTGAGAAATCTTGGATATAATGACTCATAGAAGTATGTCAACATTTTAGCACACATTTTTGGCACATGACTCATAGAAGTGTGTCAACATTTTAGCACACATTCTTGGTGCACATCTTTATGGGAACACACTTAATACAAATATCAAGGTTATCCAAATCATTTTTAATATTCTAACAAATTGTTTGAAATAATTGTGCATCATGAAGTATTTTTGCTTTAACTATTGCAAAATATATTAATGTAGTAAACTCATTATCAAAAGCTTTCATCACTTCCTTAGCCTTAGCTTGCAGATCAACTTCACTAATCTACGTAGATATAACATTCTGTAGCTTATCAGTTACTTGAAGTAGTGATCCCTCCAAACTTTTTACTTTCTTGTTCTTCCCAATGATTTTGTTCAAAGATGAGCTCAGTTCTATTTGATCATCATCATCAACTCCTATTCCCAAATTTTCTAAAATTGATTTAATAGGTGATTTTGATGTACTTGTTGGTGTATCCTTTTGTGGCGTGTCCAATTGTATATGTTGTGGTGCTATCTCTGTAGGCTTCACTTCTTTCTCTTTTCTTTGCACCTCATTTTCTCCTTTATCAATTGGTGCTTCTTGTTCAATTACTACATGTTGCAACCTAGGGAAGGTTAAAGTAACTTCTTGTTCAACTATCTTCCGTTTCTTCTATAATTCAACATCAATATCCATTAATGTATTTTCCAATGTTTTTGAATCTTCTTCCTTTTATTCTTCCTCATTATCAGAACTAGAGTAGTTCACCATACCTTCCAAATTGCCAAAATCCTCTCCTTTGTCCTTGAAAGGATCTTCTTCCTTATCAATGGTGATGCTTGTGCCTTCTCTTTCCATAGTTTCATCATTTATCATTATTGCTGATAGAGTAACTATAGTCTGCAATGTCTGTTCCATAGGTGATGCTTCCTCTGTCTGCGTAATTGTTACTATGACTGGGGTGTCCTTTTTTGACTCACTTAGTGTTTCTGTTGGTATAGATGTCATTACTCTTATAACTGATTCTCGTGTTAGCTTGTTTATCTTCTCATAGTTTCCTCCCATAATCAAAATAGTTCTTTTCTTCCTTAGATGTGTACCAAGACTCTTTATAATTTCCTTGAAATGCTCCTCATTCTTGACTTCATAAAGCTTTGTCACAAATCTTTCTCTTATATTCTTATCTTCTTCAATTGCTCTCCTATTTCTATTTATCATACAATTATGACAGGAGAAGATCACAATGACATATTAGAACAAGAATCTCTAAACAAATATTATCATCAGCTATTGGATTATTGTGAAAAGTATAACTTGAATATCCATCTTAGTAACCTATATTTAGACGATTTTTAAGTTTTAGAGCTAGGGATTTCCTATTAGTAATATCAAATTTGAAGCATGTGGCATGGAAACAAGTTGTGCATTTGAATGCATAACACTTCATTTGGTGCTATAAAATTGGCTTTTGCTATCTTCTATATGTTAAGATTAAACCATTCCTTCTTTTGGAGTTAACAATTAATCTATATGCCTTGTATTATTGGTGCACTTGCACATACTATTATTTGAACTATTTTTCATTTTCTTAGAGTGGTCTACCTTGGGATTTCATCACCCCACAGAATGTCCTCAAAGAATTAAAAACCTTGGATCACTATAGAAATAAGATTGCAGATAAATCTCAATTTTATACTAGACTTCTCCAACATGGTGTGTTAGTGATAGCTTGAGTCAAACCTAAACACCTAAGGAGCTGATGTGGATGACAAGAGACTTTAGTATCTCACCCATGAATCCTATTTGGGCTAGCACCACCAAACATTATTAAAAACCCTAAGGTAGATACCATCCACTCTAAATTCTAAATATGATTTATTTTAGTGCATTAGGATAGAAGAATCTACCACAAGACTCTCATCATATGTTTCCCAAGAAATTGATTCAATTTTGGAGAAATCCTCTTTGATGAAGGTCTAAAAAAGGAAAAAAAGGTGCACCCTCAGGTGAGACATTGTTGTTTGAGCTGATAGAAACCCAAGAAATGGGCTTGAAATATCATAATGAATCTATGACCTTAGGCTAATAGCTACCACTTTATGCTTTCATTTGTACTATGTGTTACTTGAAAAAATCCTCTACAAATAATTAACAGGTAATCAATGATGTTTTTTCTAAGATTTTCACTGTTGGAAAATAACATTAAGTATAGAGATGAAGAAAGGAAAGACATATCAACATAGACACTATCAGAAAGTGTTATCGACATAAAGGAAGGGTTATTAGAAAAGTTTATCAAAATACATTAATAGTGAAAAGAAAAGGTTATGAACAAGGATGAAACCCAATTAGAAAAATGGTTTATGGAAGTTCATGAAACCCTAATCAGGGAAAGCAACTATACGACGAGATGAAAGGAAAAGGTAAGCGATATATATAGAGAGAGATATAGATGAGAGGATGCAGATAGAAGTGAAGAGAACTATAGACTAATGTTATCAGAAAAGATCAAAGGATCTGAGATCAAAAGAAGATCAGAGCTAAAGAAGAGCAAAATGAGATTTGACAAGCTTTTGGAGAAAGCATCAACAGGTCAAATTTCTTGTTGATTTATTCCTAATAGTTTAGCAACAAGATTATAAAATCCCTTAACCAGGTAGTCTCTAACGAGACTTAGAAGTTCTATTTAGGAACTTATTGTAAATCCTTTAATAGGGTGAACACTATATAAGTGAGATAAAATATCTTAACAGATTAGTCTTTAACAATACTTTCAACACTCCTAACAGGGTATTAGACACTCCTAACCAGGTGAAGTCCTTCAAAAAATGACATTTATGTAAGCTCCTAACAATGCACCTTATTACTGCAGTGATGAGTTGTGGGTATCATCTCCATAAAAGTTTTTCCCTCTAACCAAAGGTTTTCTGTGACACCAAAGTATTGTGTTAAGTGTTTGAATGTTTATGTGTTGTATGTTTAATTTGCAAATGATCAGTTATTGGTTAAACGTTACAGAAACTATCGGTAAATGATAAAATAATTATTGATAAAAGTAATTTACTAGCTATCAGTTTATGTTTATAAAGTTGAATAAGTGTGAAATCTATGTGGTATTGATTCAACCCCTCTCTCAATACCCTAGCTAAAAATTTCCAATAATCGGTATCTGAGTGTTGGTTCTCTAGAGGAAAGTTTAACAACTTAAGAGTAGATCTAGAATGATGGGAAGTTACAGGTATCCGAGTGAGTTGGAGGAAACCTTAGAAAATGCTAATGAAAATATCCATAAGCTGAAGAGAAAGATAAAAACATCATTTGCAAAAAGAAAGAATCTGACATAAAGACTACAAAGGAGCCTTGATGACCTTGACAAACTATCAGAAGCCAATACCAATTCTGAGAAAGCTGATGCAACTATACAAGACCTATTGAAAAAGAACAATGAATTACTTGAAAAAATAAGTCAAATGAAAAAGGAACATGAAAGTAAAGCCTTGAAAATGATAGAAGTAATGGAAAGAATGAGGACTACCAGAAGTGCTAAAGAAATTTTTGAAACCAAAAAGATAAATGCTCAAGAAATAATCAGAGATAAAGACTTACTTCTGTAGGTACACATAGAAGAAGTTCGAGAAAGAAATGTCATGATAAAATGTATTAGTGACATGATTCTACAACTACAAGTAGAAAATCAAAAGCTGAAGCAAGAAAATGAAGATATGAAAAATAACCCAAAGTTGAAAAAGAAATCAATGCTAGATTCACAAAGTTTGAACAAAGCATGCAAACAATTGATGAGAAATTGAAAAATTAGAGAAGACTAGGTGACATTACTAGACTAGGGCATATCGGCAACAACACAGTGGAGATTAGAGAATAATCAAAATATGGACAACAAAAATCTGAAGAATCCAATGACACACAAGCTAAGAAACCCTAAAAGCCTACCTGCTACAATCGTGGAAAATATGGTCATACTACAAATATTTGTAGAAGAAAACAAGTGGACATTCCTAAAAGCACATTCTTTAATGGTTACTGCTATAATTGTTATAAGTTTTGTCATAAAGCCATTGAGTGTAGATTTGAAACTGTTAGTAGAACATCTGAGAAAAACTTCTATGGACATTGCTACAAATGTAATCACTATGGAAATAAAGAGGAAGAATGTAGAAGTAAGGAACCGACAACAAGGAAATTAGTTTATTATTGAAGAAGAAAAACAAACAATTCTATTACATGTTTTAATTGTGGAAAACCTAGACATCTAGCATCAGAATGTAGAAAAGAAAACAAGGAAGTAAGAACTGAACATTGGAGACCATTTTCACTACCATGTTATAGTTTCTCAAAGTTTAGTCATGCCGCCTATAACTATAGATATCGGTACACTACCACCAATTACACTAAAGGAGAAAGAACTATAAATAAAGAACAAGTTAGAGATGAAATGAAGAAGATATGGAGAAACAAGGAAGATGACACAGCATCAGTGGAAGACCCTGTGTTAGATGACGTAGGGAATTCATCTACCTACTAAGAAAGTAATTAAATGCTTAGGGACACAAAATCTTATTGAAATATTTGAGAAGTCCCTTAAATCAAATTCTGAGCTGAAATATTCAAGAGAATAAAATAGATGCACTGATAATTAGGAGAATAGAAAAGTTGATGAAAAGTATTAAGTATAAGATTACTATCGGTAGAAAATCTATTATCGGCCTACACTAAATGTTTTAGTACACTAGCCGTTGGACACCTTGTCATTATATATAATGAAACTTATCATGAAATAGTCACATTTTGAAAAGTCACTGTGAAGAAAAAATCCTGAGGAAATACTACTGTGTATAGTACTAATTCATTCTACAAAAAGGATTCAGACGAATTGATTGAACTACAAACCCTAAACACTCAAAATATTGGATAAGCGAAGGAACATACTAAAATCACAATGACAGAGAGAATGGTATTAGTTGACAGATCAAGAGAGGATGAATCAAAATATTAGTTAAGTACTCTAAAAATCACAAATGTAAGCAGAGCTGGAGCATTATCTCAAATACCATGTAGAGTCATGTTGACAAAATATGTAAGATGAATTATTCAATACAAACAGATTAAAATCAGTGATGAAGATATAAGGAAAAACTATAAGGAACTATACAAAGAGGAAGGAATATTGAATGAAGAGTATGAGCATATGGAAAAAAAAGGACTAACACACATCATGCACATGCCAATTAATTTTGCAGCTGAATGGATAAAGTGTGTATTGATTCGAATACATGGAGACTATATTTGGTTGGAAGGAGAAAGACAAATTGAAATCACAAAGAAAATCATTAGTGTAGTTATAGGATTATCAGCTAATGGGAGAACATGCTTAAAGGAGTTGGATCCTAAAAAATAAATTGAAGGTTTAGTCAGGTACACGAAAGATCATAAAACTTTTTCTATGAGAAACATCTTGGATAAGGAAATGAAATTTGCATCAATGATTATTGGCTACAAGATCTATCCAGCAAATCAGTTAGACAATATATTGGGAGCACTACAAGTTGCATATGAGATTGTTACTGAAGGAAATATATATGATTGAGCATAAATGATGTGGAATCAACTGATGGTGAATTTAAGGGAAATCAAGAAACAAGGATTAAAGTTTGGAGCACTATTGTTATGCATATTTTTCTATATACAAAACTATTTTCCAGACATCAATAGAGTAAATTGGACATTAGGTGAACTAGTTATACATCAGATTAATAAGTACATTGAATAATTGGCAATTAATTATAACACAATAAGTGGAGTTATTTCAAATAATTTCAAGGAAGAATGTATGATAGATCTCAGATACCACCTGATATTGTTGAAAAATATAAGAAAAATATTTGTTTTCTAGTTAGCGCATATTTGCATATAATCAAAGAAGTGGAGACACATATATCTTGGTTAGAACCATTTGGATATGAAATAAAAGATAATGAACAAATAACAAGTATTGAGCAACTATTGAGTCAACCTAAGGATATGGAAGCTAATCGGTTTGGAACCTATGAAGAAGTGTACAAAAAGGTAATATCAGATCAAAAGAAATCAAATAAAGAAAGTAGTAGTATAATAAAAAGAAAGAAACCAAACACAATACCAAAGAAATGTCTAAATCAAGAACAAGTTAGCTAAATAGAGACAAGCTACCGACAAAGAAGTTGAAGAAAAGCGGCCACTGATAAAGAGAAAAAGATCTAGAACAATGCAAACTACACCAAGGAGAAATACAAGAATTTAGTCAACAGGTAAAAGGAAGCACAAGGACAAGAAGAAAGAAAAATGAATCTAAACCCAAGATAAAACCATCAAGAGTAAGAATACCAAGAACAACTCTAGATATAGAGAGCATAATAAGAAAGTATGGAACTATCAAATAGATACGTGAAATCAAATACATGACATTGTCGGAAGAAGATAAGAAAATTGTAGAAGATGCAATAGTATTTCACTTTGATAAGTTTATAAGATTTTTGAGCAACTTAAAACAGATTATTCTCAAGGAACTACTTAAAAAATAAAACATAAGTTGAGATGAATTTGTCGAATGAGAGAGAAAAAGTAGAGAAAGAACCCTGATATTTGCAAAGCCAAGAATAAATGTTGAAGAAATTGATCAACTAATGAAGAAAAATGAAATGAAATTTTCTAAAAAGAACATAACAACTAAGATATTGGCAGGATTATATGAAGAATTAGAAGGACTGAAAATGTGGAAAATAATCTTTAATGCATAAATTCCAAAAGAGAAAGAATCATCAATTGATAAGATGTATGGATTGAATGCACAGTTAACACAAGAAGAGGACATATATTTGACATGAGAAGACAAGACAACATGGTTTGATGAAGGATAATCTACTCAACCTATTGAAACACAAGATGAATTTGATGATGATACAAGTAATGATGAAGATGAACAGTTTGAGGAACAAAACACACCAGGATTTATAGTTGCATACGCTGAAACATAATAGGTAACAAATGCTTCCGATATGACACCTACTATCGGTTAGATAATAGAAGCAAAATATGAGGAAGTACACATTGCAAGGCCATTAAAAAATATGACAATGATTACAATAGCACAACAAAAGAGGAAAAGAGATTCAAAATCTAATGAAGAAGAAGACTGTCATGAAAGACCCGAGTTGTAAATTTTTAAGAGAGATCCTAAAAAGATACATTATGAGGAAAATATATTGTATGAAGAAAAACTCAAAGAGAGAATAGTCGCTGAAAGAAAACTGAAGGACAAACAAGGGAAAAATATTATGAAGAAGACAGTTTAAACAATTTCAAGCTTACTATTGAAAATTATAGTGGATGAAGAGGAATCGAGTTTGAAATAGTTGAAAACATATGTGGATATAATAGGAGTGTTGAACATAGGAAATGATGAGAGGGGGGGGGGGGGGTTGAATTAGTATTTCACAAACTTTTTCCCAAGTATGGATATCATTAATTAACGTGTAACTTGCATAAGGAACTAAACTAGATAAATTGAATAGAAAACACAACTATAAAACAATGGAACTCATAATACCATATTTGTTATCAAGGAAATCCTGGCCAAGGGAAAACCCCGGTGGGGATGGTACCCATAAATAATCCACTAATCAAAAGTACCCTATTAGGTGTTGGCATTACAATATATGAATGTATGCAGGATGAGCCCATTGCCCAAACATGCAATGTACAATGATAATCTTCAATACAAAAGATAGTATACAAAAACCATTTACTACTGCTGAATATCTTCAATATTCTGATCTGTCTTTTAAGCTCTTCACGAAACTTGTCATCAAATCACACTGCTCTGACCATACATCATATTTCGCATAATACATCAATAATGTACATAATACATTTCATCATCATACATCTTACAAGTGTTTCAACTTCGTATTACAAATTACTTTCCTTTATACAAGCTATCAAAAACATAGCTTTCCAGTCGGCTTACATGTTTCCAAAACATAACATTACTTCTTGTTGACTAAGGGTTAACATCTAGGATGTCTTCCCTAACTAGTTAAGTCACTATTTTGAAAAACAAAATAATCCGTTAACCCAAAATATTCATTTACTTGTCGCTGCTCTATTTTGTCGGCTCAAAACTGTTTCTACTAAAACAATAATAACTATGTCTATACAAGTCATACAATATCATGCTCTTAGCTGTAGCTTATACATCATACAATCTGTACTCAAGTTATCTTGTGCTGGAAATAGTTTTGTGAACCTCGTTGATCAAAATAGTCTCTGTGCTGAGAGATAAATACTGTTATACTTAGACAATTTTCTTAAGTTATCATCCCAAAACTTTATCCTTGAATCATGTTGTCTTAATACTGAATATATATTTCCATAATGACAACATCATGATATCATACTTAAGCCAAATTTCCAAAAATCTCCCCCTTTGTCATTGATGGAAACATATGGGAAAATTGGCTAAGTCCCAAAACTTCAAAATTAAAAAAAACTTCAAAAACAAACTTGTAACATTCTGTAACATTGTGTTACATGACCATTACAAGAATTTTAAAAGTATGTGGATCATACATGTCTGCTTCTACCATTCCATCATAGGGATACTCCCCCTTTGACTATACTTTATCCTTTCCACATATATCTATACCTTATATATATTAACAATTTTCTCATACTATTACTCCCCCTTTGACTTCAATGATAAAGGTGTAAAAATATATATATACAAGTCAAAATTTCTAATATACCTCTTGTCTTCAATTTTGTAGAGTTAGAAGGCTTGAAATGCAATCTATAAAGTTCACCTTTAGGTTTTCAATCTCCTTATCCCATGTAGTCTTGAATGAATCTGATACACTGAGTAGTGTACATAGCCCATACGATGCTATCTCAACTGCACTTAGGTTAGGATAAGTGAATTTTACATATGATGTCTTTGAGGAAAGACATTCTTCCAATTGATTCTGCACATTACTGATTCTCAATGTCAAAAGTTCCCTAATTAGTGCAAATCTCTTCAATTTACTTTCTCTTTTATTCTCCAATAGACTTATCCCATCATGAATCTTGCTTATCTTCTTCTCAATGTCTATGATCTTCATGTGTGGATTTTGCAATTCATTCAATGTGTCTTGTAATTCTATGTCTTTGTTCTTTAGCTTCATTGTGATGTGATTTTTTGAAAGGGAACACTGACCATACAATATTTTTCCTCTTTCCAGACATTTCCTTAACTCCTTAATGCAAATATCAAGGTTATCCAAATCATTCTTAATATTCTAACAAATTGTTTGAAATAAATGAGCATCATGAAGTATTTGTGCCTTAACTGTTGCAATATCTATCAGTGTAGTAAACTCATTATCAAAAGATTTCATCACTTCCTTAGCCTTAGCTTGCGGATCAACTTCACTAATTTGCGTAGATATAACAATCTGTAGCTTTTCAGTTACCTGAAGTAGCAATCCCTCCAAAATTTTTACTTTCTTTTTCTTCCCAATGATTTTGTTCAAAGATGAGATCAGTTCTATTTGATCATTATCATCAACTCCTATTCTCAAATTTTCTAAAATTGATTTAATAGGTGATTTTGATGTACTTGTTGGTGTATCCTTTTGTGGTATGTCCAACTCTATATTTTGTGGTGCTATCTATATAGGCTTCACTTCTTTCTCTTTTCTTTGCACCTCTTTTTAACCTTTATCAATTGGTGCTTCTTGTTCAGTTACAACATGCTGCAACCTAGGGAAGGTTAAAGTAACTTCTTGTTCAACTATATTCCATTTCTTCTGTAATTCAACATCAATCTTCATTAATGTATTTTCCAATGTTTTTTATTCTTCTTCCTTTTATTCTTCCTCATTATCAGAACTAGAGTAGTTCACCATACCTTCCAAATTTCCAAAATCCTCTCCTTTGTCCCTGAAAGGATCTTCTTCCTTATCAATGGTGATTTTTGTGCCTTCTACTTCCATAGTTTCATCATTAATCATTATTGCTGGTGGAGTAACTGTAGTCTGCAATGTGTCTTCCATAGGTGATGCTTCCTTTGTCTGCGTAACTATTACTGTGACTGGGGTGTCCTATTCTGACTCACTTAGTGTTTCTACTAGTGTAGATGTCATTACTCTTATAATTGGTTCCTTTGTTTCCTTGTTTATCTTCTCATAGTTTCCTCCCATAATCAAAATAGTTCTTTTCTTCCTTAGATGTGTACCAAGACTCTTCATAATTTCCTTGAAATATTCCTCACAAATATTTCTATAATATTCTTATCTTCTTCAATTTCTCTCTTGTTTCTATTTATCATCTTGTCATATAATTTATTTGGAATCTTGTCTTTTATGTTCTCAAACTTCTTTTCTGGAAGGATCATATGTCAGAAAACTGCATTCTCAAGATTTATCTTTTCAAATTTATTGTATATCTGATAGTACTTGTTCGACTTAGTGAAATCTCCATTATTGGTAATCAAAGGGTAACTTTCTCTATGTTGGGCTTCCATTGCTTCTTCTTGTTGCTGCCCGCCTCTTCTTCTACTTGTGTATGACTTTGCACTTGATCTTTCATTCTCTTAGTAGGTGCAGATTCCTCTTCTTGTACTCTTTTACTTTCCACAAGAGTGAAAATGGTTTTCTGTCTCTTTCCCACTCCACTAGCCATTTTTTAACTCTTAGCTTTTTGTTCAGGTGTAGGTGTAGTGGTGGAAGTAAATCTTGTTGAATGTATTATAGCTTCTACTGGCGGTTTAGCACATGATATGCTCATTTCACTTATCTTTGTAATATCCTCATCAATATTTTGAATAACTGGTGCAAAGATTTATTTGGTTGGAAATAGTGGTACTGTCAATACTTCCTTTTTTACAATATCTATCATTGCTTATGCTATTTGTTTGACTACTATAAAGTCATCTTCTGTCATTCTTGTTTCTTTTAGAATCTTCTTTATTACCACATCCACTCTTTTCTTTGCTATCTTCTGTAACTGAGTTTGATATGCTGTGCTTTATATTTTTTCAGATGTTCCAAATCTAGGACTCTTGGAATCTAATTTGGATTTGAGAATTCTTCTTGCATAACCTTCAATAACTTCTTCTGATACTTCATAATCAAGTGGGTCTATAAATTCAACTCTAGGTTCTACTGCTTCTATATAAGTAAAATTTATGTCAACTAGAAAGCATAAATCATCCTTGTACTTCTCAACCATAGAGGGTTGCACTCTCATTAAATTTTTCAATAGGATGTCTTAGAAATACTTTATTGATTCTTTCCATAGTGCATCTCTCATCATTCCAATCTGCTCCAATTGTGTAGGGTCATCTCAAAAGATGGAAAAACATGTAGGTTATCAAAGATGAAAATATGAATTGAGATTTTCTTATTTTCTTGATCTTTTCAAGGTTTTCAATAAGTTGTATCCTCATAATTTCACACATATCAACTTGAACTTTCTCAATGCACATCAAGTAGGCTGTATGTGCCATTCCTGCTGCTATGTCATCTTCTCTAGAACTAGCACATAGTTTAGTAGCCATTATCTTACAAACATATCTCACATCATTATGTTCAATCTTACTTATCACAATTCCTCTTCCATTATATACATACTTAGTATTTTCTATAACTATTTTCTTGACATTTTTCTCATTCAGTGAGATTACACCTTGGTTAGAAAAACCTGTCACTTTATGAATGAGGTCTGTTGTGATTTCTATCACTCTATCATCTAACCAAAATTTCCCATCATGAATTCTTCTAAGTATGATCTTGTTCCATTCTTCATTCTGAAACTCATAATAAAACATATACTTCACAATGTCTATTTGACCTAAATGATTGTAACCTTCTTTGTAAGAAATATCCTGATTGTAAAGTTTATTATACTCCTAAGTTATACTATTTTCTCCTTAAGTCTCAAACTTGCATCTTAAATAACTCTAAATATCTTCCAAATGCAAAAATCTATCTAGTGTAGATGACAAAGCCAAATTAAGGTCATTCTCTGTAGGTTTGACTGACTACCTTTGTAGTACCTCCATATTTTGCTTTCAATTTTTTAGATGCCATACTCTTTTAGGCCACATTGTTGTGTGCATATTTTATTATGTCAGTGACTATTGATGATTTGGATTATGGTTTTGATTATGTCATGTGATGTCATGTTAGATATTGATATTATCATGATGCGATGTTTCTTGTTTTAGTTGGATTATGATGTACTTACCCCATACTAGCATGTGTATGTTGTTCATTTGTATGTATCTATTTTATGTGTCTGTATGGTAGAGGGTGGAGGTGTAGTTACTTTCCTTGTCGAGATCCACACAACTAATCATACCCTATCATTGTTATATGTTGTATGTACATGCTTTGATTTGTGATGACAGGTTTGCAGGTACATGGCATTGTCTTCCTTGAATTGGTAGGAGTTAGCGTGCCAAAAAATATACTTGTCTCAATGGTAAAGAGGGGAGGTAACAGATGGACCTAAAAACCCTGAATCTAAGCCCAATTATCCTAATTGTTGGATAAGTATTCGTTGACTACCTTACCCGAATTTGTCAGGTGACAAAGTTCATGAATTCCATCTCTGAGTTTGTATGTTTATTTGATGGTCCTGATTTATTGCTGATTGATTATATGATTTACTATGATTTTCTATTGTTATGGAATTTAATATTGTAATTGGAAAATAATATTTAATTAATTCCTATGTTTTTGTATGATTATTAATTAATTAAAAATCAAATATTTGTATATTTGGATTTTAGTTAATTAATTGTGTGAAAATAGGATTAGTAATGGTTATTAGATATTAAATAATTAAACTACATGATTTATTGGTGTTTTGAATATTTAATTATTTAATGAGAGATTATGATAAGAATATGTGCTTTATTAAAGTTTGAGTATGTCATTTTTCAAAGAGTTAATTTGTCTTTAGGAGACTAAGATGAGTTGTGCATAAAAATATGTATTTTTAATTAATAATTGGTATTTTCTTTCAACTTTAAGAGAGGGAGTTTGAATAGGAGATGTCCTATGAGTCATCTAGGGTTTGCATGTATGGTGGAGTTGAATCCCTAATAGGGGGATTTTGCATTCATTTGGAGTTAATCAGGTTGTTGGAGATTTTTGGAGAGAGCCTTTGGAGACATTTTTGTGTTCTTGAGTTTTTGTGTGTGTGATTGAGCTTTGGGGAAATATTGCTTTGGATTTGGAATTGGCTTGGCTCTCATTGTTGATTCAGATCTGTAGGGCTGAGTGTTCATCTGACAGAATTGGAAGTTTCAACATTCTATAGGCTTTCTAATCTAGTTTCTAGCATTGGAATTGAGGTAGGGGTTTGAGGAACTTTCCTGTGATTTTATTTGTAGACTTTCAACAATTTTCCTATATTTGTTTTGGCTTATAGATTTAGAACTATTATCTATTTATGCTTTCAATTTGAAGATTAGAAAACTCATGGGATTGCCATTTCATATTTTTATACAAACTTGGCATAGTAGGGTTATGCTATCAAAATTTCGGGAGAAAATTCATCCTAGAACACTCAGAAAATGAAAAAATTAGTCTCTATATAGTTAGTATTACAGTATGACTGAATTAAATAAATGGGTTGTCAAAAACCCAATTTGAGTGAAATTTCCTCATTTTGGGAAAAAAATCTCATTCTCTGTAAAAATATACAGTCAAAATAATATATACTAGAAAAGACAAAATTAGTGTCCCATGTTTTAATTGGTTGTATATTTGAACAATAATGTTAAGAGGAAAAAGACAGATTATAGGGAAAGCAAAGAACTTCCATGAATTCTTGGAAAATAGATTTTATTTCAATTTTTGGAAAATTGGAGTCACAGTTTGTTATTTCCATTTTCAAAAATATCTTTTAAAAAAAAAAAAATATTTTTCCTCAAAACTTGTTAGTCACTTTCCATTTGTTAAATATTGTTATAAAAAAATATTAAATATTTAGCAAGTATTGGTTTAAGAACTGCTTTGAAATTTTGTTTTTTTTAAAAAAAAAAATTAAATTTTTTTTTTGTATATGTGAGTGGGGGTAGGGGATCCCATCCCCATACCCCCATGGCAGCCGCAGCAGCTGACGATACCACGGTACCATCGACAGAGCCAGGCTCTGCCGGTGATGCCGTGGGTGCTGTGTAGTGGCAGGCCTGCTGGATGGCATGGAGGCCACCACTATCCCCGTTGTGCGGTGACTTTATCCACTGTTTTAAATACATGTCAATTTTGTTCTTTGTTTTAAATTAAGACTTTTGTTATATATTAAATTTTGATATTGGTATTAAATGTTGTTGTTATGTTAAAATTTGATAGTTTTATTAAGTTTTGATAATTATATTAAGTTATGTTAATTATATTAAGTTTTGTTAATTATAAATTTGTTATTAATAAATTTTGTTACAATGAGAGTTGGTTAATTTGATTAATTAGTTAATTTGTTTACAGAAAAAAAATATTAATTTATTAAAATTTTGTTAACATACTTTTATTTATTAGCTTTAATAAATTTTGTATTTGGAATCTAATTTTCTAGTAGTTATTTGTTTTTAGTAATTACTATTTAGCAAAAATAATTGGGTTAATGGATTCTAATTATCACTGGTATTGTGTTAGTGAATTTTTATTAAAGAATAATTAAATCCAATTGGCAAATTAGATTAAGTTTTATTAACTGATTTGATTACGAGATCATCATGTCATCAAGCCTAAGAATGGTTTATATATAATATTTAGTTTTGCCTTTGATGTGTATGCAATGATGTGTTCGAACTGAACTTTTAATTTAGCATTGAACATATAAGTTATCTGATATTGGTACATGCATCATTTATACTGAAATTGACCATTTTCCACAATATAGTTTTATCTTTCCTAGATGTTGGGTTTATCAGTTTTATGGAGACTAGATGACCTAGGAGAGACAGAGGCTTGGGAATTATCTGGTGTTCATGTTGTTTCTTATGTTTGGCATGAGTGTGTACTGTTTATAATTCTAGTTGACCTTATAGGCTCTTGTTTTATTATGTGATTCAGTGATTATGTTTATGTAGTCAATCCTGGCTTCTGTGATGATTCTAGATGTGTGACTATTTGTTTTATCTAAGATTTGATCTAAGAGAGATCTATGAGCCTAGGGTAGTTTACCTAGATATGTGTTAGGAGGTGGCTTGCAATAAGCGTCGGGGCCCACAAGTGGCTACCAAGATCACTTATTGTAAGTTATTTTAATCAAATGAAAACCTAATATAACATTGAGAGATATTGAAATGAACCTAATAAGATAGTTTCCTCTCCCATGCTTGAGTGCTAGTATAGACTGAGATGAGGATGAGATGATGCTTGCCACCTATTGAGGTGTGTGTTCTGGTATAGTCATTAGCTTCATCTGCATGAGGATAAATTGATATTGTGTATGGTCACTTGAGTGTCGGGATCCAAAGTGATAACCAGGATGAGACTCAAGGGTTAGATGTATACGATGACACTTTCCTACACATAGTCTAGTTATCCTACATGGTCGGTTGCCTTTGGATTAGTGAGTCATACCTATCACCATATACATTGACCTTTTGTTAGTGAGCTTTCTAGATTCCTTTCCTAGTGGTATTTCCTGATTTGACTTGATTACCCGATTGGGGTCCGATGTTATCTCCTCAGTACAGTGGGGTAGACCTTTGTGGTTCTACACGGATGGGTGGTAGTGATTCTTTACCATTTGAGATTCGACATCCTGGTGCTTGATGGTGTCTTGCAGTTGGATTCCTTATGTTACTTCTTCATTGATGTTCTTTGTATATATTCTTTTATGTAAATCTTGTATTAGAGTATCACATGTGATACCTAATCTGGATATTATAGTTTAGTTGTTAGAGTGATTACTGCATACCTTGCGACATGTGTAGTGGATGTATGTTTATTAGGATTCATGGTTATTCACGAGATGTAATCATTATGATGTAATTGTTGTATTTAATTTATGGAATCTTTTGTTGATGTTATTAAATGAGTTATGTTAGAAAGTAATACTATGTCATGGGACCCATTAGATTTGTAACCTATGTTTACGATGTGTGTTATGTGATTTAATGGTTAATGCTTTCATGTGATTGTATATCTTATTTGTAAACTTTAGAAAAAAAAATTGTTCACCAAACTTAGTATCATGTTCTAGGTTAGTTTCTTTTGGGTTCCCTGGTGGGGTGTTACATTTGGTATCAGAGCCAAGTTTCTACATTGGGAAACTTTGGGTATGTACACTCATTAGGTTTTCTATATATAGTTTAAACTTGAAACAAAACTTAGACATATAACATATCTATTTTCAAACTATTGCTTTGTGATCATCTTGTCTTGGTTTATGTTTTGATCTATGTTGTGAGATTTTGTTGGTTTCTTTATGTTGCAGGAATCATGCCTGAAACTAGAGTAGCCAGAGGCCGAGGTAGAGGTAGGTCTGGTAGACATGGAAGGGGAAGGAAACCTAGCCCCTCCACCAGTGTTGAGCAAGTCAGTAACCGTCAGCAGTCGAGAGATGAACAGGGAGATGAGCATCAGGGAGAGTCCGATGGGCTCAATACTAGATAGCTCCTTCGGGCAATCCTTGCTCATCTTGGTCCTGATCAGGATAGAGCAGATCAAGAAGGTTCACATCATTCCTAGAAGAATGAAGGAGAGAGAGAGAGGGAAAGATTTAGGAGTCCTCTAAAGAGGAAATTTACTTTGGATCCTTCAGTGGTGGCAGCAAACCATATGAGGGACCTTATGAGGGGATGACCTATTCCCTTTGATGGGAAGAGTACAGGACTTGAGGCTGAGACATGGTTGATAGCCTTGGAGCAAAGTTTCTCCATGCACCCATTTAGCAGCAATACCAGAGTGAGATATGCTATGACACAGCTCATAGATTTTGCAGCTGTATGGTGGAGGATCGAGGAAGAGAAGCTAGGTCTTCGAATGGACATAGTCACATGGGAGTTGTTCTTGGAACATTTCTAAGAACATTTCTTATCTGATCAGTGGAGGAAATAGAGGGCCGATGAGTTTCATAATTTGAGATAGCTGACTATGACAATGAGTGAATATGAGTGCAAATTCTTTGAGCTCAAACAGTATGTCAGATTTGGACATGACACAACTCTACTAGTACAACACTTTGTCAGGGGGTTGAATGCCCATATTATTGGAGAGGTCTTACTTTTTAAGCCTAAAACCCTCAGGGAAGTGGTTATGAAGGCTACACTCACAGAGGCTAACATAGCCTCGGGCCATGGTCAGTATTTAGGTGTTTCAATAGGTGGACCCTCAAGTTCAGGTTATAGAGGGAATCAGTCTCATGGTGGTGGAAACTTCAAGAAGTCATCAAACTTCTATAGAGGTAATCAAAACCAGCAGCACGTTAAGTCACCTCCACCTCCTTCTACTTAGAGTGGTGGTTCTCATTCTAGGAAATTCCGCAATGGAAAGCACTTTAAGCACAATTAGACCACTTAGCCAACTCAGAGTGCTTAGCAGAGGCAACTTCTAGTAGTCTAGTGCACCTTCTAGAGGGAAGGGAAATTTTAGGAGCTCAGGTTATTTCACTTGTGGGCAGTTTGGAGACATTGCTATGAATTGTCCACAATGCCCACCTCAGTTTTCTTCATAGAGATCAGTGGCTTCTGAGCCCACAGTGGGTGATGTAGGATGAGGTCATAGAGTGATTGCAGCATTGGATCAGTGGTAGGCAGATCATCAGGGCATAGTAGTAGAGACTATAGGTACTATTCAAGGCATGCCCATCTCTATTTTATATGACTCTGGTGCTACTGATTCTTTCATATCTCCACATTTAGTTGAGCATTGTGGGTTAGTGGCTGCAAAGCAAGATAGTAGTTGGCAAGTGGAATTAGCCTTAGGAGCTAGGGTTGTAGCAGGATCTTTGGTTCCTAAGTGTGAGCTGAATTTGGGAAAATTCACTACCATAGTTGATCTACGTGTGATTCCTTTGGGATCATATGGGGTCATTTTGGGTATGGATTGGCTAGGAGCTCATGGAGCTAGCATCGATTGTAGGAAGAAGACCATCAATTCCAAGGATGATGAGGGCAAGGAGTGTCAGATAGTGGGTATCCCACGTTCCATTTCTCTTCAAATGATATCCACCATGCAACTTAAACATTGTATGTGAAAGGGTTGCTA
Source organism: Chamaecyparis obtusa (assembly GCA_027943335.1). Classification (NCBI taxonomy): domain Eukaryota; kingdom Viridiplantae; phylum Streptophyta; class Pinopsida; order Cupressales; family Cupressaceae; genus Chamaecyparis; species Chamaecyparis obtusa. The sequence continues at coordinate 305,493 of BSBK01003400.1, forward strand.
GATGTTTGTGGTGACCTTGAATGAGATTGATGAGGAGGAGAGTGAAGACAAGACCCTATATCATCATGTATTGTAGGAATTTCTTGATGTCTTTTCGAAAGAGATTCCAGGTATGCCACCTAAGCGTGACATTGATTTCTAGATCGAGCTTGTTCTAGGAGCTGAGCCTATTTCTAGAGCTCCATACCAAATGATTACTCATGATTTGAGTGAGCTTAAGCTTCAGCTGGAAGATTTTTTGGAAAAGGGGAGCATTAGACCTAGTGTTTCTCCATGGGGAGCACTAGTCCTCTTCGTTAAGAAGAAGGATGGATCTTTATGCTTGTGTATTGACTACATACAGTTGAACAAGGTAATAATAAAAAAGAGATATCCTTTGCCATGCATAGATGATCTATTTGATTAGATTAAGGGAGCTAAGGTGTTCTCTAAAATTGATCTAAATTCAGGGTATCATCAGCTGCGGATTCATGATGCAGATATTCATAAGACTACATTCCGTACATGATATCGGCATTATGAGTTCATAATAGTACCCTTTGGCTTGACAAACGCTCCATCAGTGTTCATGTGCTTAATGAATGGAGTGTTTCATGAGTACTTGGATTAGTTTGTTTTGGTCTTCTTGGATGACATATTGATATACTCTAGATCCATAGAAGAACATGAGGAACATCTTAGACAGGTACTGCAGTGTTTGAGGGAAAATCAACTCTATGCTAACACAAAGAAGTGTGATTTCTTTCAGATAGAGATTTAGTATCTTGGTCATATGATTTTAGGAGAAGGTATCTTGGTAGATCCTTCAAAGATTTAGGCAATTGTGGAGTGGCCAACACCCACTAATGTGTCTGAAGTCCGTAGTTTCATGGGTTTGGCTGGATATTACCATAGATTTGTCAAGGACTTCTCCAGGGTTGCACATCCTATCACCTCATTGTAGAGGAAAGGGAAGAAGTTCATTTGGATAGAGAAGTGTGAGGAAGCTTTCCAGAAGCTTAAGGGGTGTTTGAATAGTGCCCCTATTCTAGCAGTGCTTGATCCAGCTAGAGATTTTGTTGTTTGCACTGATGGATCATTAGAGGGTATTGGAGCAGTCCTCATGTAGGAAGGATGAGTGATTGCATATGAGTCTTGCAAAATCAAGGATCATGAATTGAATTATCCTACAAACGATCTTGAGTTGGCAGCGGTAGTCCATGCTTTAGTCAGATGGAGACACTTCCTATTAGGGCACCATTTTGAGCTACATAGTGATCACCGTAGTCTCCAGTACATATTTACCCAACCTAATATAAATGCTAGAAAGAGAAGGTGGATGGAATTCCTGTGCGAGTATGATTTTGAGATCAAATACATCCAGGGTAAAGAGATTTTGGTTGCAGATGCTCTGAGTCACAATAGAAAGATTGTTTCAGCTATGACTCTTAGTGTGGATTTGAGGAGCAAGATTCTTTAGACACTTCCTAGAGACACTTTGTATCAGGAGGTGAGTTCAGTGATTGAGTCAGGTAGACCATTGGAGGGTAGGTTTTTAGGATTTGTCTTGGAGTCTGATGGAATTATGCGACACAAGGGCCAGATATATGTTCCACCTTTGGATGATTTGCATTTATTGGTTTTATCAGAAGCTCATCGTGCACCTTATTCAACACATCTTGGTGTCAAGAAGATGCACGCAGACTTACGACAACTTTATTATTGGCCTGGCATGAAACATGACATTGCAGATTTTTTGGCTAGATGTCTAGAGTGTCAGAGGGTCAAGGCAGATCATCAGCATCTAGCAGGGCTTTTACAACCTAATCTAATTCGAAGTGGGATATTATTTCTATGGACTTCATTGTTGGATTGCCTATGACTCCTCACAGACATGATGCTATCATGGTGACCATTGATCGGTTGTCTAAGGTGGCACACTTTTCTCCCATGAGATCTTCTTATACAGTGACTTCTGTGGCCAGGGTCTTCATGCAGGATATAGTGAGACTTCATGGAGTTCCACGTAAGATTATCTCTGATCGAGATCCTATTTTTACATCTATATTTTGGACTTCACTGCAGCATGATCTCGGTGCTTAGTTGAATTTTAGTTTAGCATATCACCCTAAGATCGATGGTCAGATAGAATGAGTTAATCAGGTGCTAGAGGATATGTTGAGGATGTATGTCATGGATAGACAAACTCACTGGAAGGATTATCTGTATCTAGTGGAGTTTGCTTATAATAATGTATATCATAGTTCCATTGGTATGTCACCCTTCCATGCTTTGTATGGACGTCCTTGTCATACACCATTGAGCTGGGACAGATTGGAGGATCATATTCTTATTGGTCCAGATATGCTTCATGACATGGATCAGTAGTTGATTCGTATTCGAGAGCATTTGGTTACTACACAGGACAGACAGAATAAGTATGCAGATGCTCACCGGATTGATAGGTAGTTTTTAGTTGGGGATAGAGTATTCTTGAGAGTGCATCTGCGGAAGATTCCAATCCATTATGGAAAGGGTTCAAAGTTGGAACCTTGATTTGTTGGTCCTTTTGAGATCTTAGAGAGGATAGGTCCAGTTGCATACTGTCTTGCTTTGCCACCTAGCTTATCGCACATTCATGATGTATTCCATGTTTCAGTACTTAGATGATATATTCCTGATGTTACACATGTACTTGATTGGAATGCTTTTCAGGTGGAGGATGGGTAGTTGGCCTTGGAGCCCATACATATCCTACAGTGTTAGGATTTGATCCTCAGGGGTCAGACCGTTGACTAGGTAAGGGTCCAATGGGATCCAAATGACAAGACAACAACTACTTGGGAGGATGTAGCTAGATTCTAGGAATCTTATCCCTACTTGTCTGTAGGCTTCCAGGAGTAAGCCTGATACAAGGGGGGGTGGATGTAGTACCTCCATATTTTGCTTTCAATTTTTCAGATGCCATACTCTTTTAGGCCACATTGTTGTGTGCAGATTTTATTATGTTAGTGACAATTGATGATCTAGATTATGGTTTTGATTATGTCATGTTAGATATTGATATTATCATGATGCGATGTTTCTTGTTTCAATTGGATCATGATGTACTTACCCCATACTAGCATGTGTATGATGTTCATTTGTATGTATATGTTTTATGTGTCTGTATGGTAGAGGGTGGAGGCATAGTTACTTGCCTTGTTGAGATCCACATGATCGACCGTAGCCTATCATTATTTGTTATATGTTGTATGTACATGCTTTGATTTGTGATGACAGGTTTATAGGTATAGGGCATCGTCTTCCCTGAATTGGCAGGAGTGAGCGTGCCCAAAAATATACTTGTCTCAATGGTAAAGAGGGGAGGTAACAGATGGACCCAAAAACTTTGAATCTAAGCCCAATTATCCTAATTGTTGGATAAGTATCCGTTGACTACCTTACCCGAATTTTTCAGGTGACAAAGTTCATGGATTCCATCTTTGAGTTTGTATGTTTATTTGATGGTCCTGATTTATTGCTGATTGATTATATGATTTACTATGATTTTCTATGGTTATGGAATTTAATATTATAATTGGAAAATAATATTTAATTAATTCCTATGTTTTTGTTTGATTATTAATTAATTAAAAATCAAATATTTGTATATTTGGATTTTAGTTAATTAATTGTGTGAAAATAGGATTAGTAATGGTTATTAGATATTAAATAATTAAACTACATGATTTATTGGTGTTTTGAATATTTAATTATTTAATGAGAGATTATGATAATAACATGTGCTTTATTAAAGTTTGAGTATGTCATTTTTCAAAGAGTTAATTTGTCTTTAGGAGACTAAGATGAGTTGTGCATAAAAATATGTATTTTTAATTAATAATTGGTATTTTCTTTCAACATTAAGAGAGGGAGTTTGAATAGGAGATGTCCTATGAGTCATCTAGGGTTTTCATGTATGGTGGAGTTGAATCCCTAATAGGGGGATTTTGCATTCATTTGGAGTTAATCAGGTTGTTGGAGATTTTTGGAGAGAGCCTTTGGAGACATTTTTGTGTTCTTGAGTTTTTGTGTGTGTGATTGAGCTTTGGGGAAAGATTGCTTTGGATTTGGAATTGGCTTGGCTTGCATTGTTGATTCAGATCTGTAGGGCTAAGTGTTCATTTGACAGAATTGGAAGTTTCAGCATTCTACAGGCTTTCTAATCTAGTTTCTAGCATTGGAATTGAGGTAGGGGTTTGAGGAACTTTCCTATGATTTTATCTATAGACTTTCAACAATTTTCCTATGTTTGTTTTGGCTTATAGATTTAGAACTGTTATCTGTTTATGCTTTCAATTTGAGGATTAGAAAACTCATGGGATTGTCATTTCATATTTTTATACAATCTTGGCATAGTAGGGTTATGTTGTCGAAATTTCGGGAGAAAATTTATCTTAGAACACTTAAAAAATGAAAAATTAGTCTCTATATAGTTAGTATTATAGTATGACTAAATTAAATAAATGAGTTGTTGTCAAAAACCCAATTTGAGTGAAAATTCCTCATTCTAGGAAAAAAATCTCATTCTCTATAAAAATATACAGTCAAAATAATATATACTAAAAAAGATAAAATTAGTGTCCCATGTTTTAATTGGTTGTATATTTGAACAATAATGTTAAGAGGAAAAAGACAGATTATAGGGAAAGCAAAGAACTTCCATGAATTCTTGGAAAATAGATTTTATTTCCATTTTTGGAAAATTGGAGACAGTTTGTTATTTCCATTTTCAAAAATATCTTTTAAAAAAAATAAAATATTTTTCCTCAAAACTTGTTAGTCACTTTCCATTTGTTAAATATTGTTATAAAAAAATATTAAATATTTAGCAAGTATTGGTTTAAGAACTGCTTTGAAATTTTGTTTTTTTTAAATTTTTTTTTTAAATTTTTTTTGTATATGTGAGTGGGGGCACGAGATCCCATCCCTGTACCCCCATGGCAGCCATAGTAGCTGACGATACCACGGTACCATCGACAGAGCCAGGCTCTGCTGGTGGCACCGTGGGTGCCGTGTGGTGGCAAGCCTGTCGGATGGCACGAAGGCCACCACTATCCCCGATGTGTGGTGACTTTACCCACTATTTTAAATACATTTCGATTTTGTTATTTGTTTTAAATTAAGACTTTTGTTATATATTAAATTTTGATATTGGTATTAAATGTTGTTGTTATGTTAAAATTTGATATTTTTATTAAGTTTTGATAATTATATTAAGTTATGTTAATTATATTAAGTTATGTTAATTATATTAAGTTTTGTTAATTATAAATTTGTTATTAATAAATTTTTTTTTTTTGATCAATAAACGGCCGAAGCCTTGATTTTATCTATTTAAAATTTATCTTTTTACATTTTCCTCCGTTCGTGCGGGCACTGGTAGGAAAGAAAACCTCCAGTCTGGCCCGGGACTTTTGTCCAGAAACAAATCAAGTTTAGAGTTCCTACAAGCGTAGGATTACAAAGCTCCACTTGATGGAGTCGAAGAGGGCATTCCCTCTTTAGTACAGATTAATGGAGGCATACCTCCATGATAGTGAACACAAATATATTAATCTTTTATATACAATGGTCTTTTAAGAAGAACTGATGAGCATTCCCATCCTGTGCCATACATTTATTTAGATTGAGATTACATATACCTTGCTCTTATCTTTAGAGCTAATGAGCCTTCCTTTAATTTTAACTGTGCTTTTGAAAAATCGTGTTATTTTCTCTCATCCTCCCTCTTCAAGTATTTGCCTTAGCTTTGATAAGTTCTTGAGCCTCTTTTTCTTTATTTCTGCCTTTTTGGTCTGTTATGCTTTCCCTGTATACCTGCAAAATAGAAAGACACCATGCAACCTCTATTCTCCTAATTTACAGTTAATTAATCATTTTCATGATTCAATCCTCATAAAGCTAGTTCAGGTTAGGTATTGATGAAATTAAGGAATTTAAAATCTTAATCCATGAGTTAGTCTACTAAATAAAACATTACAATCTGAGTCCATTTCTATTGACAGTCATGCTATGAACATAAGAAATTTAGGGGTACTTTACGAATCTTTTAATTTGTCATAACATTTTCTGTTTTAAAGATTATCATTTTTGTGATCGATGAGACTTCATTGTAGGTTGGCATGCCCTTAATATATGATGATTATTTTGACTAAATGAGATGTTAACTTATTACATTCCCTATCTTGAAGTCTGCTATGTAAGAGGGCAGTATATATATGTGTGTGTGTTTGTGCGTGTTTGTGTGTGTATTTTTGCATTTTTATACTATACTCGCAAATGTATCTATACTTGTTTACCTTTAAATTCATTTACATTTATTTACATCTAATCTTGATTTCCTATTTTGAAATCATTTTTCTTCACCTTCCCAGTTCTTCTTTCAAACTCTCATGAATTTCTTCAATTTCTTGCCCGTCAACTCCTAGGTTAGCTAACTTATCTGCGTCTATATTGCCCTCCCTGTAAATGTGATTCACTGTATAATCTCCTATAACTTCAAGAGATTCCAATATTTTTTCAATAGCACTATTTAGTTTCCAGTTCGACGTTCTACCCTGTCTTATTGCATTTATAATAATAGCCGAGTCTCCTTCAATCGCAATTCTTTTAAGCCTCCATTTTTTGTACCAAGCCAGACCTAATCTTATAGCTTCTATTTCAGCTTTGTTATTTGTCTTAATTCCTATAGGTTTTGCTAACCTTCCTAATAACTTTCCTTCCACATTATGTAAACATATCCCTATACCCGCCACCCCTGGGTTTCCCCTAGCTGCCCCATCAAAGTTCAACTTAATCCATCCTTGCTCCGGTGGTTTCCATTTACAGTTCGCCCTTGATAAAGATTTATTGTCAATGCTAGATCCAATCCAGGGAGGAACTTTCAAGCCATACCACTTCTTTCTCTGGTTGTTGTCTTCTAGTGAGAATTCCATCATTGATTGTCCCAACATATTTCTATTGTTTGTAATTTCTACTATATTTGCCTCTAATTTGTTCAAAAAACTCTCAATGTTCATCCTTTTATCTTGAAAAATCCTATGGTTCCTTTCCTTCCATAATTCCCAAATTAATAAAGATGGGATTATGTATCTCATTTTACTGTATAAATCCTCCTTACATGATCTTTGCCATGAAATAAAAACTTCTATGATATCATTTTGAAGAGCAGTCTTCAGATCTAATTTCTCCAGAACTCAAAGCCAGCATTTATTGGCATACTCATAATTTAACAAAATATGATTAATCGTCTCACTTTCTTTCTCACACAGGGCACACCTAGAAGGACCATGGTACCCTATTTTTTCAAACCATTCAGTGGTGAGAATCCTTTTCTGTAAAGCTGCCCATGAGAATAGACCTGCCTTAGGAAGACAGTTTCTATTCCAACATAGATCAATGGGAAGACTGGTGGGTGGATTATCTATCCCAGAAATAACTTTGAAACCTTCTTTCGAGTTGTATACACCACTCTTTGAGGCAGCCCATATAATTGTGTCCTCCCCAGAGCGTGGATAGAAGTTTCATTCTTGTAGAGCCTTGTTAAGTTTATTCTGGAAATCAAGGGGAAGTCTGAGTTCCTCTAGAGATTTCCATGCCCAGCTGCTACCCTCACTATTATTGATTTGTGAAAAATAGTCTTTAACCCGCTCTCCCTTACTTTGTTTGATTAGTTCAATTAGCTAATCATTCCCAAGAATTTCACGTAGGGCCAGTTTTCCACCCCATGAGTCATCCCAGAAAAGAGCCTTATCCCCGCTTTTCATGTCCCAAGAAAGGGACTCTAATACTATATCTTTACATTCTTTTATGAAGTTCCATATGCGTGAGCCCATCGGATAATTATCAGAATGACAAACACTTTCCTCCTCTTCTCCTAGTAAGTATTTATATCTTAGTATTTTAACCCATTTTGCCTTTGGGTTTTTAATCATTCTCCATACTAATTTCACCCCCAAGGCCTTGTTTTGAAGCGTAAGGTCTTTTATTCCCAAACCTCCTTCTTCTTTTGGCTTACAAATCTTATTCCAAGCAATTAAAGCTAGTTTAGATTTCTCCTCCGACCCTTGCCAGAAAAATCTCCTTAACTTTTGAGCAATCTCCTTATTAATACCTGCTGGGATTCTCATGCTCATCATCTGATAAATAGGAACTGTAGAGAGGACTGACCTGATCATAACAGCCCTTCCCACATTTGATAACCATTTACCTTTCCATTGATCTAGTTTCTTGGAGATATTTTGAATTGTGCTTTCCCATAAGTGATTTGATTTGACCCCCTTATCCAGAGGTAAACCTAAATATTTACATGGGAAGAAACCTTCTTTGAAGTCTAGAATATGTTTAATCTCATTCTTTCGTCTCTCTTTAGTATTGATAAAAAAAATTTCTAATTTTTCCTCATTTATACATTGTCCAGAAGCGTTAGCATAAGTTTTTAAAATTTCTTTGAAAGCTTGAGCTTCTTCTAAAAGCGCTTTTCCAAAAAGGAGATTATCATCGACATATTGTTGATGAGTAGTAGCCTCGACTCCCAAAGTAATCTTGATTCCTTTAACCTTATCCTCTTGCTGAAGTTTCTTGATACCTCTCCCTAAAGCTTCTGCCATAATAATGTACAAAAAAGGAGATAACGGATCTCCCTGCCTCAAACCTTGAGAACAGCTGAAAAAGCCTTCAGGAGACCCAATCACCATAATTGAGAAGTGAGGGGTGGAGATGCATTCAAAAATCATATTGATCCATTGTTTTGAGAATCCAAAAGCTTCCATACATTTACACAAAAATCTCTAGTCCACTTTATCATACGCCTTACTAATGTCTAACTTAATCAACATACTCGGATCCTTATTATTTGTTACTGAATGTATAGCCTCATGAGCAATAATCACTCCATCCAAAATTGACCTATTAGGGATAAATCTTGTTTGTTCTTTGGATATAATCAATGGAAGAAGTTGTTTCATTCTGCCTGCCAAAGCTTTTGAGAAGATTTTATACAAAGTGTTGCACAGGGAGATAGGTCTGAACTCATTAAATTTCTCTGCATTGACCTTTTTGGGAATAAGAGCAATGAATGTGTTATTTAGCTCTTTAAGAATATGTCCTGAGTTTCTCATTCCCTCTAGAGCATCAGTAATTTCCTTGCCCATAAATGACCAACACTTTTGAAAGAAAAAAGTTGGGAATCCATCAGGACCAGGGGATTTATCCAGGTTCATTTCCTTTAAAACCTTGAGTATTTCATCTTCTGTAAATGTAGCATTTAGGAGGTTATTTTGATGTGAAGTTATTATACGAGGGATGTTTCTTAATAGCTTGGTCTGGTCCAACAAATCCACACTCCCTAAGTTATTCAGAGATTTTTCAAAGAAAGAGACTGCTAAATCTACAATTTCTTCGGGATCCTCTATTGTATTAGCATTGCTATCTTTGATTTTGGAAATCTTATTTATATTCCTTCTAGCTTTGACGCTATTGTGACAAAATTTGGTGTTTCGATCCCCTTCCCTGAGCCATGTTTCTCTCGCTCTTTGCCCCCAGAAGGCACTAATTTGTGAAATAGAATCATAGTATTTACATAATAGTTCTTGCTCTTTGTTATCATCTGAAGTCTGTTTACCTTCTTCAGTAATCTCCTTATTCACATTTTCCAACTCTTTTTCTATAAGATCTCTTTTCACAAATATATCCCCAATAGTGTTCTTACTCCATTGAGACAGATTTCTTTTTATTAATTTTAGTTTCCTTATGACTTTATATATCTTGGAGCCTTCAAATCTTGTCTCTGTCCACCATTTTTTAATTAGATCCAAACATTTCTCATTAAGTAACCACATTTTTTCAAATCTAAATGGGATCTTTTTATTTCTGATTGGTTTTGAAATTACTAGTTCTATAGGAAAGTGGTCGGAACCGGCAATAGGTAGTACCTCATTAGTAAGATCAAAGTCAAAATTTCTCAATTCCCCAATAAAGAAGAACCTATCCAATTTTTCTACTATTAACTCTGTGTCTTTTTGTTTGTTAGTGCAGGTGTATTTCCCTATGTCTGATTCAATTTCTGAAGCCCCTATATTATTTATCCATTCCTAAAATTCTAAAGTAGTTTTTGATATGTGTTTTGTCCCACCCCGTTTATCTCCCAAGGATAGGATAGCATTAAAATCTCCTCCTAGTATAAATGTATCATTTGGGAAGCTTTCAATATAATCCTTAACCTCCTCCCATACAATTCTCTTTTCATGTAAGAATTTTGGAGCGCACATGTTTATTAGATTAAATTTTAAATCTGATTTTAAACTTTTGATTTGACCTCCCATCCAATTTTTATGTTTTTCATGAATATTGAAAACTATTTCTCTTGGATCCCAAATAAAAGCAATCCCACCCGAAGCACCTTCTGCCTCACAACCTATTAATTCTCTAATCCCTATACTCTTTTTTAAATTCTCATATCCTTCATTAGAAAGTTTAGTTTCTTGTATCATAGCCATATTTGGTTTAATTTTCGCTAATTGCCTTATTACAAGGCTTCATTTGTTAGGGGCATTTAAACCCCTAACATTCCAACTAATGATATTCATGAGGACTCGAGAAGGATCTTCCCCTTCCCAGAGTATAGAATATCGGTAATTTTAACCTGACCCGGTGCCATTCCTTCCTTAGCTCTTAGTTCAGCAAGAGATTTTCTACCTCTTGGTTTGACTAGTTTCCCCGTATCAGCTTCTAACTTGCCCTTAATAGATTTTCCTAAACCTAAAGTTTCTGTATTGTTCCTAACAATGTTCTCTTTGTTTTCCTCACAGAGTTCCTCTTTTGATAGCGAGCCTAATACTCCTATTATTATATCATTACTCCTAGAAACTTCCAGAATAGAGGCATGGTCTAATCCTAAAAAGTCTAGCAGTGATCCTTGGTCAATGGTCTCCACTAAGGGGGACTTTTCCATTTCTTCTTTTTGTGTTTCTTTTAACTGATGGAAAGATTCAGAATGGATGAGTTCTGAGTTTTTATCAATATTAGGAATATCTACAATCTCTATTTGGGTTCCTGCATTAACATTTATAGTTCTTAACTCCACTTCGAATTTCCTCCCCCTCTTCTTTTTAATTCTATTGATATTAGGGGTGCTCAGACTTCCTCTTTTCATTGCTATTCCTAACTGTCTATCTTGGTTGGTGATGCCAAAGAGGCCTTCTATGGAGTCTTTAACCAATGAGAGATTGCCGTTGGGTTTGATTCCATCAATGGTTGTTGCCATTCCTAATTGTCTATCTTCTTTGTTGATACCTTCTAGGAAAATTCTGATCTCTTCCTCATTCTGATACCTTGTATTATTTATTTCTTCTTTCCTACCATACGAGGGATCTTCTCTTTCATTAATATCCCTTTCCATGTCTCCTATCTCATCTAGATTTGGAAAGCATTCCGTTTCCATGTCTTCTTCTCCATTTTCCTAAGTATTATCTGATGCCGACATCTCTATAATGCTTTTTATTAGCAGACTTTTTTGGTGCTCAAGTTCCTCTTTGTCACATATTTCATCTAAAAGGGTGTCCATTAACTCATTGGTGATCTCAACTATTTATTTTTCTATTTTTTGGTTCTCCTTAAGAAGTGATCTTTCTTTATCTTCTGGACTGTTGGAGATTCTATTCGAGCTGTAAGAGGTAATTTTAGTGTTAATTTCTTGCTTGAAACTCTGAGTACTAAGGTTATTCTCATGTTATATGGATAAAGGTAGGGGAGATTTGACCTCAACATTTAAGGTCTTATTTATTGATATTTCCTTTTCTAGAGCAAAAGGGGGTTGACACTCAGAGTCTGAAGGTTGTGTGGATATGCTGATCGGATTAGTTTTCTTAGGAGAAGTCATAGTGAAACCTCCTTTTTCTGGGTTAAAGCTCTCCTTCAATTCCGATGTCTTCTGAATATGAGTGTCCATTTGTCCTAAATTATTGGTTTCTAGATCATTTGTTTGTCTTTCTACAAAATCTTCTAGAATAATGGGGTTAATAATAATAGAGTTAGAATTAAAGCATACTCTAATGGGATGTATCCATTTTTGATGATAGTTGATATTTACTCTAATGATTTTTTCATACTGGTTATTATCATTATCAATAATGCTTAGAAAGTCACCAATTTGTTTTCCTATTAATTTGACAGTTTCTACATCAGATAATTCTATAGGCAGATTTTTAAGAACTATAGCTTTTTCTACAAGAAAGTTCTTAAGTTTTATTGGGTTGAATAGGGGAACCCAGTCAAAAATATAAAAATAAGAGTCTTTATACTTAGCTAACCCTTCATTTCTAATTTTACTTTTAATATTTCCATCTTTACAATTAATGAAAATAAAATTTTCTAATAAGATAGATATACTTACCTCATTCGAGAGTTGAGATTTCAACCAGGCTATCAGATCTGTGGTAGAAGTTCCTACTCCAGACCATCGGCAAATCAGCCTGTATCTGTAAAAGAATTTTGTCTCTGTTCTATGCATTTTCCATCTAGATCTATTCTAATCATGTTAGGATTCTGAAAGAAATTACCTATTCTTTTATCATTGTTACTCTCCATAGTTTTATTACACTTATGAGGGGGTGTGCATACCTGTATGTTTTGTTCCTGAAACTTCCTTAATACATTGTTACTTGTTAAACCTTTTAGATTCTTTCTGTATGTTTGATCCTTCTATGGGTAGATCTCTAAGACATTGGTATGGAACTTATTTTGTCCTGCCTTATGGCCTTTCTGGGGGGGTGAATATCTCCCATTATCTTCCTCTTTAAGAAAATCAAATGGGTTATTCAGAGATAGATTAAAAGGACTATGAGATAGCTGATACCTGTTAACCTTTTTCCTATTTTTAACCGTCTGCCAAGTGGATTCGTTCTTCATCATGCAAACGGGAGGTGCTTGAGTAGGTAAGATCTTGCCTTCCCCCTTAGCAGATAGGGGTTCATTGGTTCTACAATTTAAATTGTACTTAGGTCTTCCCACCTTAGCAGCCCCGATGCTTATGCTCGATTTTGCATATTTAGTCTTGGAATATATATTTATTTGTCTGTCCAATTCCTTGACCGAGAAGACTCTTAGCTTACCATTCCCTGTTTGCTTAGGGATTAAATTATTTATTCTAAGTGCATAACCAAGATTCTCCTCCCTAGCAATTTCGTTAAGTTTTTCTTTTTGGGAATCCTTCTCTTGCTTATCTGGTAGTGAAGATTCAGAGGAACCCTTAATCAGAGCAGAGACATCAATGAAAGGATAAGGTTTTTCTTGAGTGAAGACTGTGCGCAATTCCAAATCTGTATTTTCTTCAGCTAATTTCTTCTATTTTGCTATGAAATCTTTCAAATGCTCATATGAAGGGTGATGCTGTACTAGTTTACGACAATCTTTTTTCTTATGGCCATAGAGCCAACAATTAAAACAATAACTTGAAAAAACCTCTTCTTTGTCTTGCTTCTTTGCAGCACCTGTAGCCATATTGGGCCTTTCTGATCTAGGGTTATCCTTACTGTATATGGCTAAATCTTTCTTTGCATCTCGCTTCGCATGGAAAAGACCAATATTTATCTGACGTCTTTGTAAGGCGGATTTCCTTTTTGAATGAAAAGTTCACATTTCGCTGATTGTGTAATGTCCCGTGCCAGAATAGGATGAATTTATCTCTATTTGTTAATTGGGAATTTTGTCAAATAGTTGTCCTAGAATGAACAACTATTGATGCCTCTTTCACTGGTCTGAATTGCTCCCTTTGGATTGCTAGCTAAAACTGAAAGAAAGGGCCTGGCTCCTCCTATTCAAACTAACAATTTTGCAAATTTTGTTCATCTCTATGGCATGGGCTGGGCAAGAATTCAGTAGCCTCCCTCTATCAAAATCTGAGATCTCCCTCAAAATTCATGGCTCTCTAAATGGCAGGTCTCATTTTTGCAACAAAGCAACACTTCTGTGCTGTCACCAAAACTCAGAAACGTTCATAAAGGCGTAAGATGGAACACCCCGGGATCGTTGTGGAATTGACGATGATGATCATTTCATAGAACAATTCTCTGCAACTTAATTCATCTCCACCCTCTACAAATCAGACCCCCAATGTGCTCGATAATAAAATTCTCCCAAAATGACTCAATGCTGATAGTTATGCATATATATCCACCGATCCACTACCACAGGAATATGAATGTTTGAGCTAGGGCTACGAATCGATCTGGTGACCTCAGAGTTCCAAGCTTTTCAGCGGTGTTAACCAGAAGCCAAGGGTTAAATCTTCTTCCTTTAGGCAACAACTTTATCAGACAGGAGGTGAATTACACTTCTGAGAAGCTTGAATCCCTCAGAACTCTGATGCTCTACTTGCTGAGATCGATTTAGAAATACAAATTTTGAGACCGGGTGCTTCGTTTAATAGGTGCATTTTTTATCACGATCATATATATTAAAATCTTGTCAAATTTTCTTCTCTTTTTCCATTTTTTGCCTTCTTCGATCTATTGTTATAGATTGTGTTTGGAATTAAATTGATTGTACTTTTTGAATTTTGCAGTTGTCAATTACCTGTAGGAAACCCTTGCCGAGTCATTCATCCATAAATATTTCAGCTGCAAATATCCTATTCACGAAGAAACCCTAGCAAGGAATAATAAAGAAACAAATTTGCTTTTGGAAAAGTAATTTTCCAACTCATCATAAGAACTACTAAAAAGAATAATTCATTCTCACCTCAAGTACTATCAAATCACTGGTAGAATTCAGTAGAGAGAAGGAGAATTCATGGATCAAGCCTCAATGTACAATATTTGGCTGTGAAAGTTGTAAATCTAACTTAAATTGCTCTGGTTTGCATTACCGAGGTAGCTGACCAAAACCCTGCTTCTCAATTTCGAATTAAGATGAGGAAAATTTGTTGACGAATAGTAGATCTAGTATTGTGAATGTTAATTGTTTAAATGATTAATAAATTTTGTTATAATGAGAGTTGGTTAATTTGATTAATTAGTGAATTTGTTTAGAGATAAAAATTATTAATTTATTAAAATTTTGTTAATATACTTTTATTTATTAGCTTTAATAAATTTTGTATTTGGAATCTAATTTTCTAGTAGTTATTTCTTTTCAATTTTTACTATTTAGCAAAAATAATTGGGTTAATGGATTCTAATTATCACTGGTATTGTGTTAGTGAATTTTTATTAAAGAATAATTAAATCCAATTGGCAAATTAGATTAGGTTTTATTAGCTGATTTGGTTACGAGATCATCATGTCATCAAGCTAAGAATGGTTTATATATAATATTTAGTTTTGCCTTTGATGTGTATGCAATGATGTGTTCAAATTGAACTTTTAATTTAGCATTGAATGTATAAGTTATCTGATATTGGTACATGCATCATTTATACTGAAATTGACCATTTTCCACAATATAGTTTTATCTTTCCTAGATGTTGGGTTTATTAGTTTTATGGGGACTAGATGACCTAGGAGAGACAAAGGCTTGGGAATTATCTGGTGTTCATGCTGTTTCTTATGTTTGGCATGAGTGTGTACTGTTTATAATTCTAGTTGACCTTATAGGCTCTTGTTCTATTATGTGATTCAGTGATTATGTTTATGTAGTCAATCCTAGTTTTTGTGATGATTCTGGATGTGTGACTATCTTTTTTATCTGAGATTTGATCTAGGAGAGATCTATGAGCCTAGGGTAGTTTACCTAGATATGTGTTAGGAGGTGGCTTGCAATAAGCACCGGGGCCCACAAGTGGCTTCCAGGATCACTTATTGTAAGTTATTTTAATCAAATGAAAACTTAATATAACATTGAGAGATATTAAAATGAACCTAATAAGATAGTTTCCTCTCCCATGCTTGAGTGCTAGTACAGATTGAGACAAGGATGAGATGATGCTTGCCGTCTATTGAGGTGTGTGTTCTGGCATAGTCATTGGCTTCATCTGCATGAGAAGACATTGATACCATGTATGGTCACTTGAGTGCCGAGATCTAAAATGATTACCAGAATGAGACTCAAGGGTTAGACGTACATGATGAAACCTTCCTACACATAGTCTAGTTATCCTACATGGTCGGTTACCTCCGGATTAGTGATTTATAGCTATCACCATATATGTTGACCTTTAGTTAGTGAGCTTTCATGATTCCTTTCCTAGTGGTATTTCTTGATTTGACTTGATTGTTTGATTGGGGTCCGATGTTATCTCCTCAGCATGGTGGGGTAGACCTTTGTGGTTCTACACGGATGGGTGGTAGTGATTCTTTACCATTTGAGATTCGACGTCCTGGTGCTTGATGGTGTCTTGCAGTTGGATTCCTTATGTTACTTCTTCATTGATGTTCTTTGTATATATTATTTTATGTAAGTCTTGTATTAGAGTATCACATGTGATACCTAATCTGGATATTGTAGTTTAGTTGTTAGATTGATTACTGCATACCCTATGACATGTGCAGTGGATTTATGTTTATTAGGATTCATGGTTATTCATGAGATGTAATCATTATGATGTAATTGTTGTATTTAATTTATGGAATCTTTTGTTGATGTTATTAAATGAGTTATGTTAGAAAGTAATACTGCATCATGGGACCCATTAGATTTGTAACCTATGTTTACGATGTGTGTTATGTGAGTTAATGGTTAATGCTTTCATGTGATTGTATATCTTATTTGTAAACTTTAGAAAAAAAATTGTTCACCAAACTTAGTATCATGTTCTAGGTTAGTTTCTTTTGGGTTCCCTAGTGGGGCGTTACACCCTTCTCACCTTAGGTCTAGGATTATTCTTAATAATCTGAACTAGGGTTACATCCATAATTATACTAAAAGTAGTAGCTTCAAAGTAAGCTCTTAGTGAAAATATCTCAATGTCGCACTTTAGGGCTTCTTGCATCGATCTGATAAAATCTATCTTCAAATGCTTCAAACAACTTTCAATCTTCTTTGGATCACTCTCTAAAACTCTTGTAATCTCATAAATGATTGAATGCTGTGAAATAATTTGGTTTTACACATTAAATCCTTCAAAATATTGTCGTCGCATTAATTTGATAAGTGTGCTTATGTCCAAAAGCTATATTTGTCTTTCAATAAACTTCTTTCACTTAGTGCACTTTTATACATGCTCAAATTATTATGTACTCTTAACCATAGCTTCCTTACATCATTTACTATCACATACTGACTATGCATGATCTAATTCAAATTCTACTATCTACTATGCTATTCTAATGCTTGATCTATCATTTAATTGATGAAATTTTATGCTTAATCAGTTTGAGATGGGTTTAGAATTGATTCCAAATTAATTTCAAATGCTTCACTTGACTACTTCCCAATACTGTGGATGCACTTTCTAGAGCTATAGCTTTGACAAATACAATATCTTCCTTGAAGTTGCTATTTCCTTTTTGACTATTTTTGTTATCTTCGTTCCTTCTGGTTTAGTTCATGTTTCTTCTAGGATTATGATTCCTTATGTTGTTCATTCTACAATATCTTGCTGTGTGTCCCATGTTGTTACAAATTTGACAAACTATAACATTGTTTCCATATCTTGGTCCTGACTGATTGATCTCTGATCTGCAATTTCTAGAAATATGTCCAAACTTGTTGCATCTATAACACATAACTCCATTTCTTATAACATTGGTTACTTCAATAGGTCTTTTATCTACAGGGTTAGCACCTCTAAACATTCTACTATTATATTTATTACTAGATCTAGGTTTTTTACAATCAATATCTCTATGACCAAAACCATGATAATTATAACAATAACTAGAGATAGGTTTAAATTGATTAACTGTACAATCCCTTTTCATGTGTCCAAATAAATTTCATGCATAACATCTACCTTTGAATTAGTTTCACACTTCTTTTGGTGAGTCAACTTGATTAGGTTGCTTAGGTACATCTTTAGATTGGTTAGACTCAACTTTGTTCACAGTTTCTTCTTCTTCTTTGTTCTCAGGCTATTGAGTTGTGGAATCTGGTTCTCTACATTCTCCAGTCTTCTGTGAAATTTTTTCTCAAGATATCCAAGACCAGTTTTATCATAAGAAGGTCTTTGAAAATAAATCTATTCATCATTCATTTCGCTACTAGAATACAACTTCTCAAGATGTTTCTTAGATTGAGTTAGCTCCCCTTTCACAATAGTATTATACTTCTCAAGTTCAACATACTGCAACTTTGTAGTCTCAAGATCAAATGTTACTTTGGTAAGATTAGACATTAGATCTTCATTTTCAGATTTATATCTGATTCAATTTTACTGTTATCATCTTTCAAGCTTAACTTTAGATCTGTAATCTATAGTTCATGCTTTAGGATCTCATTCTCTTGTTTCAATTTTGAAACTTCATCACTATCCTTGATCTGATTTTTAGGATCTTTCTTTGATTTAAGATCATCTATATTATCTTTCAATTTATCAAAAAAGTCTTTTGCGCTTTCATACTTGTTCTTCAGAGTATCTCTTTCTTTAGTAAGAATATCAATCTATTTAAGAGCTTCTTCTTGATTTTTCTGCAACTGATCCATATCCATAGAGATCTTACTCAAGCTGTTAGGCCTTTTTCGAGTAACTATGATTTGATACCAATTGTTAGAAATAGGAAATACTGAAGAGTGGGGAGGGGGGTGAATCAATATTTCACAAATTTTTTTCCAAGTATGGATATTATTAATTCACTTGTAACTTGCATAAGAAAATAAACTGAATAAAATGAATAGCAAACACAACCATAAAATAATGGAACTCATAACACCATATTTATTATTGAGGAAACCTTGACCAAGGGAAAACCCCAGTGGGGATGGTACACACAAATGATCCACTAATCAAATGTATCTTGTGAAAGATATTGACCCTATGAGGAATCTATTACATCCGTATAGTGTCTTAGTCCTTGTTAGAGGACTTAGGTCTTGTTAGAAGCCTCAACCCTGTTAGGAGTTGGTATTACAAAATATGAATGTATGTAGGATGAGCCCACTACCCAAACATGCAATGTACAATGATAATATTCAATACAAGGATAGTATAAAAAAACCTTTTACTACTGCTGAAGATCTTCAATATTCTGATCTGTCCTTAAGCCCTTCACAAAAATATTCATCAACTCACACTTCTCTGATCATACATCATATTTCATATAATAAATCAATACTATACATAATACAATTCATCATCATACATCTTACAAGTCTTTCAAATTTGTATTATAAATTACTTTCCTTTATACAAGCTATCACAAACATAGCTTTCCAATTAGCTTACATGTTTCCAAAACATAACATTACTTCTTGCTGACTAAGGGTTAACATCTAGGATGTGGTCCCTAACTAGTTAAGTCATTATTTTGAAAAATAAATAAATCCCTTAACCCAAAATATTCATTTACTTGTCGTTGCTCTGTTCTATCGGCTCAACACTATTTATGCTAGAACAATAATACCTAAGTCTCTATAGGTCGTATAGTCTTGCGCTCTTAGCTGTAGCTTCTACATACTTCATACAATCTGTACTCAAGCTCTCTTGTGCTGGAAATACTTTTGTGAACCTCACTAATCAAAATAGTCTTTGTGTTGAGAGATAAATACTGTTATACTTAGACAATTTTCTTAAGTTATCATCCCAAAACTTTATCCTTGAATCATGCTATCTTAATACTGAATATATGTTGCCATAATGACAACATCATGATATCCTACTTAGCCAAATTTCCAACAAGGATATGATCATGAAGTAAAGGTAGAACTAAAATAAAAGATACAGTAGAGTTTACATATTGATAGAAGAGAAGATAATCTAGTAGAAATAACAAGAACACTATCGGAGAAACTTGACAATCTAAAGGAATCATTGACTGAAGGAACAAATTTTTTTGAGAAACTATTTGATAAACGTAATAAAGTAATTAAGGAATCATGTATAATAGCTATAAATAGGATTTAATGCAAAAATATATACAAGCAACAATTGATCTATTGGATACACTAGAAACAAGTGATGATGTAGACATTATTGACAAAGTAAATAAGGGTCAAAGGACATATTAGTGCCATTAATAATTTGAATAAGAAATGGAACACAATGTTGACAAATATCAAGAAAATAATTTTTTTTAATCCTTCAGCATTGTTGTCAAGGGGGGAGAAGTACTGTAAAGGGAGAAATAGTCCAATCAAAAGGAAGAAATATCTAAGGGGGAGAGATATAGAATGATACAGAACACAGAAGGAGAAATGAAACATAAATAGAAAGGTTTTTTGGAAAGGTTAGGGCTACAAATTTGATCACAAAATATGATCTACCATGTGAGGGGTCTTCCCTGTTAAGAGCTTAAATACTTATACAATATACCTTGCAAAAGGATTTAAAAGTTACAACTAAGTAAGCACTCGGTTAGAAGATTACATAAGGTCTGTTAAAAC
Source organism: Chamaecyparis obtusa (assembly GCA_027943335.1). Classification (NCBI taxonomy): domain Eukaryota; kingdom Viridiplantae; phylum Streptophyta; class Pinopsida; order Cupressales; family Cupressaceae; genus Chamaecyparis; species Chamaecyparis obtusa. The sequence goes on from BSBK01003400.1 coordinate 325,989, forward strand.
CACTCTGTTAAGAGATTTACCTTGATACACTTGTTAGAATGTATCAGTACTTGATCCTTTGGTCTATACTATATGCTAATTACAGATCTTCTCCTTCCAGTATTGATTTGATCTTATCTATCAAGTTTATCTTTGTTCTATGCTTCACTGCTTTACTCTGTTTCACTCGATCACTGAACTCTATTAGAATACTTCACTGGTATGAAGATATTCTCTCTTATCTTTTCATTCCTCTCATTCCCTTCACATCCACACATACACATTAGGGCTCAAATCTCATCTTATATAGACAACCAAATTCCTCCAAGATTTGAGATCTATGATCTAGATTAACTCATTTTGTTGCTTAAACTTTCCCTAATTCTGATTGGCTCCAAGTGTTGCACAGGGATCAATGATTATAAAATAGAAGCATAATCACCTCCGTGATTTCCTCAACAAACAATAAACAAAATAAGAATGTCAGCCAAAATGTTTTACCTAAGTGATTGTGCCAAAACAAACACATATGTTAATTCTATTTTCCTCGGCATTCGATATCTATGGCACTCAACATTCACTGTTCTTTATACTCTGGCGCTCAACATTATCTTCTTTACATAACTCAGGAAAAACTCACTTGGTTAACACAAAAGTACTCGGTGACCATTGGTTGAATCGACAGTGACTACTACTTAGTATATATACATTACATGACTTACCCTATACATGATGACTCAGTCATAGTGATAACCAACAAACATTGCCTAGATAATGACTAAGTGTAAGACACTAATAGACAACAAAATTGTAGGGATCTATAATCTCCCCCTTTGACATTAGTGGAAAAAACACTTTGTCATGACATTTATAATACATTTACATAGAGTACTTAGTATTAACATAATACTCCCCCTAAGATATATACATATACAAAACTAAGTATATCATACCATTCTATTCTGCTTCTACTCTTTGATTCTGTTGCCTCCCTATATGCCTTGATATGTCATTATATTATTTCCCCCTTATTTTTGGCACTTATGATTTATTCATTAGTAGGAAGCTTGCAATGTTTCTCCAGAAATAGTTTGTGAAGCATCATAACCATGTGTAAGGTAGAGTCCCAACTAGATGTAGCAACTTTCGTAACCTCTGATTGCACTTCTAGCTCGACAGCTAGGTTGACTAGGCTCTTGATATTAGAAAGATGAGGATCTTTCTGTAATAGTTCATTAGCCTTTGATAACTCTCTTTGGATGACCTCCATGTGAGGTGTCAACATTATTTGAATAGAGAGTAGATGAGCCCTTATCTTACCATCATTAGCCATCAACTCGACTATCCTTCCTTGAGAATGTAGAAGCTCGATGTAGTGTTTGGAGTTGGAACTAGCATCCAAACTCAATGAGTGACTAGTAAAATTTATATCTAGCTATAGTTTATCTACCAACTCTTGGTTATCCTTGGTAAATTCTTCTACATTGCACAATTTCTTGTACAAATATTGTGCATTCAGTACAACTCCTTCTGAATCTGATATTTGGGTAGAAAGTTCTACCCGCTTCACTACTATCTCGGCACATACCTTATTCAGTACCTTTGTCTCAAATTTCCTTTTTGACCACTACAAAAACTTATCATTTTCTTCTCTTTCATCATCTATCACTTTCTTGACTACGTGGACAAGTTGTTCCAGTATGGGGTCAGAGTCATTAACATCAGTCATGTCAAAAGAATCAATGAATATACCTTTTATCTCATGCAGAACTTGCTTTTTCTAATGTTACCTTCTCAATTCTTCCTACCTACTTTTCTTCTTCAGTAAGTCTTGCAATGTCTGCATCTTGTCATATGATAAGTTATCTATGTCCCATTTTAGAATCACAATAACTTCTTCGAGTGTCACCTCAGGTGTAGAATTTTTCACCTTCTTTTTCTGTGCTTTCTTCCTCAGTGTATTCCCACTCGGCATCTGCACAAGATATTTTATTTCCTCTTGCTCCTTAGGCTCTTGGATGTCAATATATTTTACCTTCTCTTGTTTTCTCTTATCCTCCACATGAGGATTTACAATCATTAGTGCAGACTGATCTGCTTTTTCTTTCTATGACTCTTGGATAGATGTAGACTGAAGTGCAATTGCCGACTTGATCCTATGCCTCAGTAGTGCTAATACTGGCTAACATGTCAACTATAAAAACTTGAGGATTGATGGGGGTTGTGTTGATAGTTGATGTATCATCAATTTGTGGATAGTCCATGACTTTTAATAACACAATGTTACTTCCCGACAAAGATGTAGCATGTGCTTCCTTGGCTTGTATGTCTTCCTCGATCAATACCTAATTCTTCATTGGGGTATCCTTGGTGATGTCAACAATAGTTATTTCAGGTAACGTCTGACATTTCTCTTCCTTGGGAGCTTCTTTCTCCTGAATATGTGGATCATTAACATCTTCTTTATTATCTAGCTCAGCACCCTTAGATGTGCTAGCGTCCTGTGGTGCACTCTTGTCAATTAACAAACCTAAAACAATCTTCCAAGTCCTAAGACTTTCTTGAACAACATCCTCAACCTTTTGTTGAAGGATAGAGTAAGCTCTAATCTTAGGAACAAATTTGTTCCTGTACTATTCCATAATGTCTTGAATACTAGCAGGGGATAGATTTGGTGCAACTTGAGCTAAAGTGGTTTCCCTTATCTGCTTCTTGTTATGTATGTGGACCACGTTAAATTTTGTGTTATTGTGTTCTCTTTTGTAAGTTAATATTTTCATTTTTCTGCTTATTATTCTAACAAGTGGTATCAGAGCGAGGTTATTTCATTCATTCTTTCATCTATTCTCTGAAGTAGGTCTCATGAGTTAGTGGGAGAGTCTCTCAGTTAAGTGGGAGAAATGGCTGACGAGGGTAGGCTGAAGGTTGATAAGTTTAATGGGTAGAACTTCCAGTTATGGAAGATGCAAATGGAGGACTATCTCTATCAGAAGGATCTATGGTGGCCATTAGAGGGAATAGCCAAGAAAGAGGCAACAATGTCTCAGGAAGAATGGGATATTTTGGATAGGAAGGCACTAGGGAATATTCATTTATGCATGGCACAATCGGTGGCATTCAATATTACTGGAGCAATGACAACTAAAACTTTGATGGAAACCCTAGCAAAGTTGTATGAAAAGCCTTTAGCTTCAAACAAGGTATTTCTTATGAAGTGTTTATTTAATATGAAAATGGTAGAAGGTGGATCAGTCACTGATCATTTGAATGAGTTTAATATAGTTACAAGTTAGTTAGCCTTAGTTAAAATTACTTTTGATGAAGAGGTTAGAGCTCTCTTGATTTTGTGTTCTTTGCCAGAAAGCTGGAATGGTTGTTAGTAATTCTATTCTAGTTCTAATACCCTAAAGTTTGATGATGTTAATGGTGTTATATTGAGTGAGGAAATTCATAGGAAAAGCTTAGGGGCATCCACATCGAGTAGTGTATTGAACGTAGAAAGCAGAGGCAGAACAAGAGATAGAGGAAACAACTTTGGAAATCATGGAAAATCACGAGGGAAGTCAAAGGGAAAGAGGTCTTAGTCAAGAGGACCTAGTGACTGCTGGTACTATGGAAAACCAGGACATAAGAAGAAAGATTGTTGGTCTTGGAAGAAAGATCAAGGAGACAAACATGATGGAAACAAGGAGGCAAATGTGGTAAGTAACAAATCTGAAGAGGATGCTTTTCTCTTGTCTTTAGAAAATGTTGATGATTCATGGGTGTTAGATTCGGGGGCTTCATTTCATGCTACACCCCATAGAGGTTATTTTGTTGATTATGTCCAAGGGGATTTTCAACTAGTTTATTTGGGAGATAATGAACCCTGTCAAATTGTTGGAAAAGGGAAAATCAAGATTAAGTTGCACAATAGGAATCATTGGCTACTACAAGAGGTAAGACATGTTCCAAGGCTGAGTAGAAATTTAATTTTAGCAGGGCAACTCACTGATGAGGGTTGCATAGTTACTTTTAATGATAAAAATTAGAAGGTTTCAAAAGGTTCCTTAGTAGTAGCAAAAGGTGTGAAAGTAGGCACCTTATATCTTTGTACAGGTCATAATTTTCCCTCTACTTTAATTATTTCAAAGAAAAATGAATGTTTAGGAACAGTTGCTATAGTTGAGCAGGTAGAACAAGAGACAATAGTTGGAGATTCTGAAATAGCACTATGGCACAATAGACTTGGGCACATGAGTGAAAAATGTATGAAATTACTTCATTCAAAGAAAGTTCTACCAGCTCTGAAATGTGTTAATATGGATTTCTATGAAAGTTGTGTGTATGGAAAGAAAAAGAGAGTTAGTTTTGTAAAGAGTGGGAAGGAAAAGAAAGATGAAAAATTAGAGCTTGTGCATACAGATGTATGGGGTCCATCTTAGGTATCTTCCCTTGGTGGATCTCAGTATTATGTTACATTCATTGATGATGCAACTAGGAAAGTATGGATATATTTCATTAGACAAAAATCTGATGTATTTGAAACTTTTAAGAAATGGAAAAGCTTGGTTGAAAATGAGACTGAAAAATGATTAAAATGTCTTAGATTTGATAATGGTGGTGAGTATTGTAGAGAAGAATTTAAAGATTAATGTGCCTCTATTGGTATTCATAGATAGAAAATAGTTCCAAGGACTCCACAACAAAATGGAGTGGCTGAATGTATGAACAGGACAATAATGGAGTGTGCTAGGAGCATGAGGTTGCATGCTGGGCTCCCCCTAAACATGTGGGTAGAGGCTATAAATACTGCTGTATATTTGATAAATAGAGGTCCCTCTACTCCCTTGGGTTGTGGTATTCCAGAGGAAGCATGGACAAGTAAGAAGGTGAGTTATTCTTTTCTTAGAACCTTCGGTTGTGAAGCGTTTGCACATATATTGAAGATAGAACCAAGATGGAAGCTAAATCTAAGAAATGTATATTTGTTGGATATGGCATTGATAAATTTGGTTATAGGCTTTGGGATTTTGAAAATCATAAAATTGTAAGAAGCAGGGATGTCATATTCAATGAGAAAGTGTTGTACAAAGATCTATTGCAGTAGCATGAGAAGAAAGAAAATGATTATGTAGTGCTGGATGATATTCCAAATGATAATGTTCGAGAAATTCCTTATGCTTTGCAACAAAAACAACAACAAATATCACACACCCCAATGAATGTTAGACGGTCAACAAGGCTAAGTAGACCTCCAGATAGATTTTCACCTTCTTTATATTCTATCTTATTAATTGATGCTGGTGAACCTGAATGTTATAATGAAGCCATGCAGGTGGATACAAAAATTTAGTGGGAGTCTGCAATGACAAATGAAATGGACTCCTTGCTGAAAAATTAGACTTGGGATTTATGTAAGTTACCTACAGGTAAATGGGCTTTGCAGAATAAATGGGTTTACAGGTTGAAAGAAGAAGATGGAGGTAAGAAAAGATTTAAAGCCAGATTAGTCATAAAAGGATTTGCATAGAAACATGGTATTTATTTTGATGAGATTTTGTCTCCAGTTGTTAAAATGACTTCTATTCATACTGTTTTAAGTATTGTGGCTACTGAAGATTTTCATTTAGAGTAGCTTGATGTTAAAATTACCTTTATTCATGGTGATTTGAATGAAGAAATATATATGGTACAACCATAGGGATTTGAGGTCAAGGGTAAGGAGATTTTAGCGTGCAAATTAATTACAGAAAATTTTATATGGCTTGAAGCAAGCACCTCAGCAATGGTATATTAAATTTGATAATTTTATGAATGAGAATGGATACACTCAATGTAATTATAACCATTGGGTTTATTTCAAGAGTTTAAATAATGACAGCTGCATTATTCTATGTTTATATGTTGATGATATGCTTGTAGCTGGATCTAGAATGGATCATATTAAGGGGTTGAAACAACAGTTAGGAAAATCTTTTTCTATGAAGGATTTGGGGGCAACAAAAAAAATCCTTGGCATGAAAATTTGCAGAGATAGGAAGAATAGAAAATTAACTCTATCTCAGGCTAATTATGTTGAAAAGGTGTTACAGAGATTCTGCACGAAGGATGCCAAAGCTATCACTATACCTTTTCTTGGTCATTTGAAATTGACCAAAGAAATGTGTCCAAAGACACCAAAAGAAGAGGCAAAAATGTCCAAGATACCTTATGCTTCAATTGTAGGGAGCTTAATGTATGCTATGGTATGTACTAGGCTAGATATTGGACATGCAGTGGGAGTCGTTAGCCGGTATATGAGTCACCCTGGGATTGAGCATTGGAATGAAGTCAAGTGGATTCTCAGATATTTGAGAGGTACATCCAATAAGTGTTTACACTTTGGGGGCTCTTCTACTATGGTTCATGGCTATGTTGACTCAGATTTGGTAGGAGATATAGATACCAAATGGAGTACTACAGGTTATGTATTTACTATTGGTGGGACAACCGTGACTTGGATTTCTCGGTTACAAAAGGTGAATGCTTTATCCACTATAGAGGTAGAGTATGTTGCTGCTATAGAGGCAGCCAAGGAGATGACATGGCTTCAATTCTTCATGGGAGAATTGGGACATCCACAAGAAGATAATTATTTGTATTCAGATAGTCAGAGTGCCATTCATCTTGCCAAGAATTTTGCTTTGCACTAAAAAACAAAGCACATACAATTGCGATATCATTTTATTCGGTCATTTTTGGATGATGGATAGTTAAAGTTGGAGAAGATAGATACATATGATAATCTAGTAGATATGTTTACAAAGGCAGTGACAAGGGAGAAGCTGAATTCCTCTTCAGCTTCAGTTGGTCTTCTAGACTGAACAGAATAAAAGAATAGCCAAGTCCAAGGTGGTTTCTTTATTCCAGTGGGAGCTACAGGTTTGGTCGATCAGTCTCCAAGTGAGAGGATATTATTGTGGAGTCTAGTCAGTCTCCAAGTGGGAGATTGTTATGTATGTGGAGCCTAATTAGACTTAGGTTCTTTCAGTGTGGTTTCCCCCAGATTTATCTACGAGGGATTGGGGGTAGCACCCCCAAGCTCGGAGTCAAGGGGCAGAGCCCCTTGTGGGGTCCTGGGGCGGCCATCAATTTTCTATTAGTCAGAGTATTTTTTTCCCTAATTAGGTTGAGTCAAAAATACTTGTAAAAAGGGCTTAGGGTTTGGAGATTCATTGTATGAGGGTTTTTTGTAGCTTCCTATGGTGGTATTGAGTTGTAGGTTTTAGATTGTAATCACTGGATAATAATAAAGATATTGGATTCACTGTTGGTGGACGTAGCCCATGGATTGGGTGAGCCACGTTAAATTTTGTGTTATTATGTTCTCTTCTCTGTGTTAATATTTTCATTTTTCTACTTATTATTCTAACACTTCTTGATCATTTGGGAAAATTACCATTTCTATGCAACTCTCTCGGATAGCTCATTAGGGATCAATTTCCCCATTTGTATTGGTAGCATCTTCAAAGTGTAGAGCATCTCAAGTATAACTTCTTCAATTTTCTCCTTATCACTTATGCTCATGTTCTCAAATCTTATTTGTTTCAAACCCGTGAGTCCAATAGAGTTCTTGAAGGTGTGGAATATTTCATCCACATTCGGTGCTACTCTCTGTACTGGTAACTTCTTCTTCTTAACTTCCTCATCACTCTCTATTTCCTCATCATATTTCTCCAAAATAAGTTTCCTACTAGGCTTCTTCCTTGTTTGTCTCAACACTGCCCTAGGCTGAACAATATTCCTTTTTCCTGATGCAGGGGTTTTCTTTTATGCCTTGGTAGCTACGGCTATAGAGACTACCCTTGTTCTTGGCCTAATAATAGGTGATGAAATATCCTTAGGTTTTTTCACTTTCTTGCTCATAGGCTTGTCAATTACTACCTTCTTACCTTTCTTCTCCACTACTTTCTCCTCTTCTTCATTTTCACTGGATTCACTTTCTTTGTCTTCTCCTAGTCCTTGTGTTAGTTCAAGAGGTGAAACTACCTCTCTCTCTCTCCTATCATTTTTACTAGGTTCTTTACTATCTTTTTCCTCTTTCTCTCCATGGTAGCAGACTTCAATCCCATGGTTATCTTGGACTTAGCCTCCTCATATGTTCCAAATTTGTGAGCCTTCTGATCAATTTCCTTGACTAATAGGGCTATGATTACTACTATGGTCTTGTCAATATTAACCTCATAAGGTAATGGCATTAGCCATGATACCCTTGGTAAAGAAACTTGTGCATATGTGAAGTTAGTATCTACTAAGAAACAAATGTCCTGATTGTACTTCTAAACAAGAGATACAAGACTCCTACTTCTCTTCCTCATTTTCTTCTTGAATTCCACAAGGTAGTTTTCCATTACACCCTCAAAACTCTCTCCTATTTGACTGATAAATTTATTAATTTGAACTATGATTGGTCTCTTCTTATCCCAAATTACTCAGCCAATAGTAGGAAAACACTTCTGAATGTAAAAGAATAGACAAACGAGTAGGGAACTGAACTTACACATAGAATTCTTTGCTTTCCAGATAGAAGTAAGGTTATTGGCAAGTCGAGTCAGTTGGAGCTCCGATGAGGTCATAGGTATGGCCCTTCTTGTTGATTTTCCAAGTGTGGTCCACTGCCATACATGGGATGTTGTCCAACCAACTAGACTAATAGAATTTGTGAGAAATTACTCTCACTACAAACTCTCTAGATTAGTGATAGTGGTTGTCATTATGCGCTTATTCCATACTACTTGAGTGTTTTCCTGAATCTCCTTGCTTAAACAACTCATTATTTTCTTACCAGGGAGTATAGGGTATCCAGTTACCTGGTGAATCATGTCCTTTGTGATCTAAAATAGTCCATCCTCTAGCCAAATTTGCATGTCATGTACTCTACTCAGTACAATTTTAATCCAGTCCACTTTGAAATTTTGCAAAAAATCTAGGGCATGAACTAACCCTTGCTCAGCAACCTTCTCGTGTTCCGGCTTCAACACCCCATTGCTGCACAATTTGTTGTATACTTCCCTAATTTCATAGTCACCAATCTCTCCAATTTTGCACATGTAGCATGACCTAATGTTGTTTACCATTAAAATATTTTTCAAAACTAATGACAGAGCTCCATTAAGATCTCCCATGATCATGCTCTCCGAAACGACCTAAAATTTATGTGGCTTACTCACCTCATTCCTTACTAACTGAACATTGAAAACCTCCTTTCCTTTTTTCTTCATTACAAATGATGAAGATGATGCCATTAATCTCAAGTAGAAATTCTCAATTTTTTTTGTACTTGGTAGGGTACCTTTGCTCAAGTGTTCTACATATGATTTTTCGACGGCACGCTATGAAGATTTTAAAATCGCCCTTAAGCTCTAAGACAAATAGGGTACATGCTCTCTGAATCACTCAAAGAAATTTTTAAATCACTAGTGAAATGAAATGAATGGTAACATCCCACTTTATAGACTTCAAACGGTTGGATTAAGGCTTCATAAATGGTTCATACACATTCTAGGTGGCACTAGTAAATTTTACCCTATTTTTCGATGAGGATTAGTCAAATTTTCGATACCAATTGATCAAACAGATGAATAAAACTATTGTCAAAGTTTTTTCATTGATTATTCTATAGGAAAAACCATCATTGAAATTTCAACCTACTTAGTGGTCGAATTATCGACTGAATCTTTGTTGAAGTAATCGCTTAAAACTGGAAGAATTGAGACCAACTTTGGTCGGCATTGATGTCAAAATTGAGACCAACTTTGGTCGAAATTGACATCAAAATTGAGACCAATAGTGTGTCACTTTTTTGACCAAAGTTCATCGAAATCGACGTTGAATGCATAGCATTCTCGTCGAACCTACTAATATTTAAAGGTCAAAAAATCAACCAATACTAATTTTTGGTTAAAAAAAATGTGACGGTGGTTGAATAGAGCATTTTCATTGTGTATATTCACAACCTCAAGAAAATTCAAACTGACTAAGAAAGCTTTGTTCACTTATAGATTTGTGTGCTTGTCTAAGTTTGATACGCAGATCAAGTTGTACAACCTTTAGAACAGATCCTGTTCAAGTAAGGTCGTACAACTTGATCTGCATATCAAACTCAGACAAGGACACAAATCTGTAAGTAAATGTTGAACAGTTTAAAAGGCTATTTAAATGTTTCGATGGTTTGACTATTTTAAAGATAGAACCAAAGAAATTTACCAATGCTAGAAAGGATGATGGTTGAATACAAGAAATGGAAGGAGAGTTAAATTGAATTGAGAAAAATTAGACTTAATTAGTTCCAAGACCTATAAATGAAAATGTGATAAGAACAAAATTGGTATTCAGATATAAATTGAATGAAGACAAAGAAGTGACGAGAAAAAAAAACAAGGCTACTTTGTAAAGGCTATTCACAAGTTGAAGGGATTTACTTTGAAGAGATATTTTCTTTGGTAGCAAGAATGGAAACAATCAATTTATTAATTTTTGCATATATAGTTCATGAGAACTTCATAGTATATCAAATGGATGAACAAATCGATTCTCTTGAATAAAGACCAAGATGAAGTCTACATAGAATAACTTGATAGATTTCATCTATTAGAAGATTCAAACATGGTAGGAAAACTTAAGAAGACATTTTATAGTCCCAAAAAAGCTCTTATGGCTTGGTTTGCAAGATTGGATAAGTACTTACTCTAGCAAGGCTTCAAGATGAAAGGTACCATAGATAGTAATCTTTACATAAAAATTAAGGAAGATATATTTTAATAGTTGTTGTATATGTAGATGTTATAATCTTTGGCGGAGGTGATGAAATACATAAGAAGTTTGTTGAAGAAATGTAGAAAGAGTTTGATATATGTCTATGTTAGGTGAGTTATCATTCTTTCTTGGAATTCAAATACTTAGTTAGATAATGATATCTTTATTGATCAAGAAGTATATGTCAAGGAAATGTTAAGAAAATTTGGTTTGGAGGTTTGCAAACTAGCGAGCACTCGTATGGTGATAGGCTATCATTTGAATAAGGATGACGAGTCAAATCTAGTTTATTAGACACTATATATAGGTCCATGATTAGGGGTCTACTATTCTTAATTGCATATAGGCCTAACATAATGCATGCAGTCTATTTGGTTACAAGGTTTTAGGATATATCTAAATATCTAAATATTTTTTTGATTGCCTATATCAAAGTGCTCTTCAAATATCTAAGTATTTTTAGTACTAACCCCAAATCAGGGTAATAAAAAAGCAACTAAAATGTAGAAGCCTTGTGTTCAATATAGATCAATGACCCCACAAGTGGTATTTTGATGGGGAATATATTGTATTTTATGTGTTTCATGTTGTAGGGAACCATGCACAATTTATCACGTGGGTCTAATGAAGGGAAGGTATGAAACTATTACAAAATGAGATATTTGGGATTTGGTAGTTAGTCTGATCATATAAGGCATTTGTGAAGAATACTATGGGTTGTTAGTGAGAATTTGTAAGAAGTGTAAGGGTCATGATGATTTAGGATAAATGGAGAATTTTTTTGAATCCAAAAGAGTGACTATCTTTACAACAGAGACATGTCTGTAACATTGGACAATGAAAGGTGTAGAAGTTTGTAGTTGGTTGGTGGAAAAGTGTTGGGATGCAAGGTGGAATATTATGAATCTTTTTATGAAGATTGGGAGGTAATAATCCTAGGTAAGTGATTAGTTATCAAGTGTTGATACAAGGGTTGGGTCAAAGAGGACAATCACTATTAGGCAGAGTTCGTGCTAAAACAAGATGTTTTCATGGAGTCAAGATTGTGTGATTAAACTTGGGGTTGGTTGTAATCAGGGTCAGAGAGGTCAATGTAAGGATGTATAGATATGATTAGTGATGGTAAGAATTATCCTAGGTTGAATATATGAGGGATGAAAAGGGTATGTTTTTTCTAGGTACTATTAGGAGATGTGTAAGCAGTCCAAGGTTATGTAGATAGCATGATTCTTATGAATTCAATCTGAGTTTGAAGAATGATAAGCATTTATCTGACTAGAAATTGATGTTGAAGAGTGGGGTATAGTGGATTAGGAAATAGGTCAATTATTGGGTCTGACCATTAACAGGTATTTGAAAGGTGTAAGGATTTATGGATAGTTAGGGGATCCATATGTTGATCGTATTTGGCAAGTTGGAATAGAATTTTTTTATTAAGATAAATGATGCAAAAAGTTGTATCTCCTCAAGATTTTATGATATTTTTCATTAAAGAGTGGATATGTGTTTGGGCCCACTATGCCTCTACATCATAGTGGTATCAGAGAAAGGGACTAGATATTTGCAAGTTAAATATTGAGAAGAATCTTAGAAAAGGTGAATATGAAATTGAAAAAGATAGAGACAAACATGGTAAAGGTGTTGAAAAAGAACCTAAAGAATGGAACAAAGAAAAGAGATAAAGACAAGAAAAGAGAATAGGAAAGGAGACAAGAGGAGATAAAAAGCTTAAGGAAACCATTATAGGAAAGTATAGAAAGGCAAAGGAATTTGAAAGAATTCATGGAGAAGGATAGGAGGAATACTGATAGGTTTGCAGAAAAATGTAGGCACTTGAGAGAAAGGTCATTGAAGGTAGTGAAAAGTTGGCATTTGAGTGTCAAGAAGAAGGTACAATGGTGTGTGAAAAGGCTAGTAGAAAGAGGAAAGTTGGTGGATGAGAAAGACAAGGAATAAAGAAATGAAAATGTTCTTGATGTTGATTCAGAGATGTAAGATGCTAGTGAAGATAGAAAAGAAGCAAGTCTTGAAGGGCTTGAGAGTGATGAGTCAGTTGTGGTAGGCACTATGTTGTTTCCTTTGGAGGAAGATAAGGGTATTATGAAAGTTATTCCTATGACATCACATAGTAAGGGTAATGATGTGGCCATGGAGGTTGATGATTGTTTGGTATGCCAAGAGGAATGACATGAGAGTAAGGATCAGTTGGTGAGGGTTGAGTTGGTCTCAAAGGAAGAGACTAAGGATGAGTTAGCTATGATGATGGGCCATGAAATGGCTCAAGAGATTGTTTACTCTCCAAGCATGGATGCATGGTATGTTGATGGTGTCAAGGAAGAGGAGTTTCTTTGGAAAGTAGATTTATTGAAGTTTTAGATGTATGAAAAAGTAGAGGTTCAAAATAGGAAGATGAAGTTGTTGATGGCCAACAAAGAGAAGTAGGTGTTCATGTTGCAAAGAGAAGTCAAGCCAAAAGTCAAGATCAAGGAGTGGGGGTTTGAACATAATGGAAAGAATCACACTATCACAATTTAACCATCACATAATGAGATTAGAAATTAAGAGGGAACATAGATCAGACCATGACATGCATACAAGGATACATACAAATGATTTTGAGATACAGACCTGTGCAATCCAATCTCCCAAGGAATAGACAACACCACTTATCGCCATTTTTGCCAAAACAAGATTTGTCTTCAAGGCCTCTTCATATGTAGTCCAATTATGCACAGGAGCATATCTAACAATCTCATAGAGGGTCCATCCCTGAAAACAAAAGCACCATTTTAGTTTGAATATTGAATATATACAAATATAATGATGAAAGAAAAGTAGACAATCATACACTCTCTAATTTTGAGGTATAGAATAGCAAATATAAGTTGAAAAGCCAATAAAAAACATAAGAGACAAATCACACTTTAGGAAAGTACAAAAAGAAAAGCAAGATAAGTTCTTATCAGGCCACTGAAAAGCTTTTGGTATTTTAGATAAGACATCACAAGTATTTATTTGTATTTTGAAGCCTTGTTATAGAAATTTGTTTTTATTAATCCTCAGAATTTGTTAGTGAATCTTCTTCTTTCTTTCTAAATTCATGGATGATTCTTTTTTTTGCAATAAATAGCATACCTAATAGATACACATGAAATCAACAACAAATATCTACCTCTAAATACAACTCCAAATGAATGAATAAAAGAAGAAAATGATAATGCTGATTGGGTATCCAATAAATTAAATAGATTAATCATGAAAATAGATGTGGATAGTGCACATCACAGTGATGAAGAAATAATGCTAGTAGGGCAGTCACATACAAAGAGACCAGCTTAAGAGGGAACATAGATTAGACCATGACATGCATACAAGGATAATACATAATTATAGTATGTTCAACTAGAGATAAGAGATCAACCAAGGCACCTACATGAAATAGTCATATATCAAGTGCAATAACATGATCAAGAGATGGTTTAATCATTAAGAGTCACAACTACCAAGAAATAGAGCATCATGATTACATATGGAAAAAGAGGTGTTATAGGTTTGCATCAAACATGCTTAAGGCAAAAGTTTCTAATACAACTGAAGAGAGTAATTAATATGGAAAATTAATCAAATGTAAGCAACATATGGCATTAATTTTGATAGTTTGATCAAAGGCCACTTTTGCAGGCACCACCCACCAATCCTGGAAAGGAAATAGAGCCTATATACCCATATTTGTTTGTCATACCCTTTTTGCAAGGAACTCAAAAATTATTCAAATTAAACAAGTATGAACTATAAGAGACTAAGAAGAGGGCAAGGTGTTACCTCACTAAGATGATAGTAATAATGAGACAAAGAATCATGAAGACTAAATCCAAGGAGACCAGATCTGAACATCCAGGTTTGATCAAATTCAAAAATTGGTTTGCCTTCATAGCACTGCCAAGTCAACAACATGAGCATTATTTTGTGTCTAGAGTGTCATCAATGTTTTTAAATGTAGAATGAAATGGTTGTAAGTATGCATTTCTACCACATGCAAATGATTTTGAGATACAGACCTGTGCAATCCAATCTCCCAAGGAATAGACCACCACTTATTGCCATCTTTACCAAAATAGGATTTGTCTTCAAGGCCTCTTCATATGTAGTCCAGTTATGCACAAGAGCATATCTAATAATCTCATAGAGGGTCCATCCCTAAAAACAAAAGCACCATTTCAGTTTGAATATTGAATATATACAAATATAACGATGAAAGAAAAGCAGACAATCATACGCTCTCTGATTTTGAGGTATAGAATAGAAAATATAAGCTGAAAAGCCAATCAAAAACATAAGAGACAAATCACACTTCAGGAAAGTACAAAAAGAAAAGCAAGATAAGTTCTTATCAGGCCACTGAAAAGCTTTCAGTATTTTAGATAAGACATCACATGTATTTATTTCATTTTTTTCATGAAGTATATGCATGATGGTATATTGATTTATTATCATTTCCTTATATTGCTATATAAAGTATCTCTGTTAAATGCCTTTTATCTTTTCTTCCACAGGTCATTCTTACAAATAGATAGTAAAGAGGTATGACATACTGCTCCACATCTCAAATTGCTTCTCCACCTTCTCCATCACCAATTGAGGTAGGTTAACAATAATTGTCCTCACATCATTTTTTCTCATTGCCTCATCATACTTTTCCCCAAGTGCACCAAGGACTGCAAAGAAACAAGATAAACAAATCACAAGCATATAGCGATGTTAGAATAGTTACTAAAATGGTCATAAATTATGTTCTTATAGTAAAAGAATACTTTGACATAAGAAAAAAACTACACAATATTAAAACATGACATTGTTCTTTAAAAACTAAAAAGGTACCTATAACGAAGAACTTCATTTCAACTTGTTAATTGGTTGTCACTATTAACTCTAAGCTTATCTTTAAAGTTTGAGCTTCACTTGGTTTTGAGAATAGTTTAATATTCTCTACTTAACAAGGCCAACCACGTGAAGGTGGAAGCTCATTTGGCCCCTCCCCCCCCCCTAACATCACTCTAAATTCCCTATTAACATTTAATAACATTCATTCATTCATCCATTTTTGAAATATAACATTCAATCATTATAATCACATGATAACATTCATTAACACATAAAATTCATTAACACACAACATTCATGAATAATTCATTAACACATAACACACAACATTCATGAATAATTCATTAACACATAAAATTCATTAACACACTATAATACCCCAAAAATGGGCTATAAGTTCATTAACCTCCTACATCAACAATTCGAACGAAATCGACATCAAAGTCCTAATCTAAAGCACATCTAAACATCATCGGATCCTAATTGATTATCTTAAATTCTGCATCGGGGAATATTCCTAGCAATATTCTTAATTATCTTAATTATCTTTAATTTAATGATTATTTGGCGATAAATCACATTTAGCCTAAGTTTGATTAATTGAATATTTTCATATTTAATTAATTAGATTTAATATCTTGCCACTTAATTGTGTAATTAAATTTAATTCTATCTATTATTAATTGTATTAATTAATTTTGACAATAAATCTAATATCCTATGAATAATTGATTAAATTCATATTTAATTAATTAAAGCAAGTTGTCATTATTTAATAATATAGTTTTTAATAAAAGTTTGATTAAATAATTGATTAACCCATAAATCAATTATTTATTTTCAAAAATCAATTAAGTTGAGCATAAATCACTTTATTTAATAAATTAATTCATAAATAAAACATGCACAATCATAAAAGCAGACAACTATCAATTATCAATTAAAGCTAAACTCTATTTTGAGTTAAAACTTAGCTTTTGCATGTTTTTGTGAATTAAATTATCTTTATTATCAGATAACTCAAAAATCAAGCTGAGTTAATCTGAGTGATTTATGGCTTTCTTCCATGCACCTCCAAAGCCTTGGATTTCTATAAAAACAAGGCTCAGCTCTTCATAATTCATATCTCTCAAATCCATAGAATCTCATATTTTTTGGCATCCTTGCGCTGTCGGATTGGAGGACAAGGAATCAAAGCTTATTGCGAATCAAGGCTATTGTGAGATCAATTTCATTTGCATTCATATCATATTAGTTTTCATTTGTTAGATCAATTCATAGCTTATCAGTTTTTACATATCATAGATTTCATATCATTTTTCATATTATCGCATAGAAAATATCAAAAAAATAGATTAATTGCATTCATATTTCATATCAGTTTTGCATCCAAATCCTTCATTTAGGTGTCGTCTAGGTCATTGATCTCGATAACAATATGAGAACATTAATCTCACACCTACTAGAAGGCAGTAAATCGCTTGGTTAAATTAGATTTCAATTTTGCACGATTTTGATTTTTGCTAACCTCTAATGTTTTACTGAAGTTTTGTGTCTACAAATCAGGTACAATTTTCACACACACATTTTTGGCGCCCACCATGGGGCAACCCACCTTTACATGCTAGTTTTGATTTTTTTGGGGAGGTAAAACTCTAAAGTTTCAAAGATTTAATTTTATCTCTCAAACTGCATGGATTTTTGCTCTGAAATTTTTTTTCAGGTTGGACACATATCAGAGAAGCTACAGTAAAAAATTTAGAATTTTCTAAGATATTTAGAATTTTTAATAATTTTTTCTTGAAATTCCAGAAAAAAATAATATCTGACGCAAATCAACATATTTTTGGAAATTTTTATATTTTCGGAAAGATTTTTAAATTCTATAGGGGGTCCATTCTTTGTATTTTAAATTTGGATGCAATATAATAGCTCAAATAGTCAATTTACAAAAACTGGTTTGTTTTGATAAAATGGGTCTCTAGGGCACAAATGAAGAGATTTTTCTAAAATTTTTACATTTTTGGAAAGCTCTCTATTATTTAGTAAGGGTCTCTATTCTGAATTTCTATTTTTATGGCCAAAATCATATCAAAAAAATTAGATCTTGTTGACTAGGTCAAATGCAGCAAAAAAAAATAAAGCTTTGTGATGGGTATGCACTTATTTTTTTTACATGGTTCAATGAATGATATGAGTTGTCATTTGGGTTAATTGCTAGTTATTATTGCTGATAATAATTGATTTTTAGAGCTAACCCTATGGTTTTCATAAGTTGAATATATTTTGCATATCTTGTTTGCTTGTTTGCTTGTTGGAGAGTTTGTCACTTGCTTGCATGGAAAAGCTCAACAAAAATTGCTAAAAACCAAGTAAAATCTACTAAGCGCATTGCAAGGATCCCAGGTATTCTCTTTCATCTAATAAAATTTCAATTTGGCCTTAAAATAAATCTCTCATGTGTTTAGCTTGAGTGTTTCTTTGCATGCTTTTTCTATGAATTTGCATAATTGAATACTAGGTTGTGACACCTTAGGTATT
Source organism: Chamaecyparis obtusa (assembly GCA_027943335.1). Lineage (NCBI taxonomy): Eukaryota > Viridiplantae > Streptophyta > Pinopsida > Cupressales > Cupressaceae > Chamaecyparis > Chamaecyparis obtusa. The sequence goes on from BSBK01003400.1 coordinate 344,166, forward strand.
TATTGGTAGTCTTAGATTACTTGTGATTGATCTAGATTGCTATCTTGGGTTATTGGACTCACTAAATTTGCTGGCCCCTCATTTTCACCCCGTGGTTGCAATATCAGCACCACATTAAAGGGGAGGGGTCAACAGGACAGAAGCGTTAAGTGTTCCACTTGGCAACCCTTTTGTGCTTTTAGGAACTCACTTATTTTCTAAGTTGGGGACTCATTTTCAGCTTGTGTGAGGTGTTAATTGTTCCACCTTGTGGACTCATCTCATATTCACTTTAAGTGTTAAGTGTTCCTCTTTCTACTTTTTGGGTACTTTTGGTAGATTTGCTTTTGGAAACATACATATGTGCTCACATAGTAATTAGGCCCTATGAACACTATTCATGATTCTTGAGAGATTGGATTCCCAGCGAAATCTTTCTTGATGACAAAATCCTTGTAGGTAGGGAGGATACTTAGTGCATTTCACATTCAACTCGGTTAGTGCATCTTCTCTTATTGATCGATACATTCTCTCCCAGGAGAGGTTGATAGATCATGTGGGGTTGACATCACGAGCTTTGGTGAATCAAAATTGGTTAGTGCATCTTCTCTTATTGATCGATACATTCTCTCCCAAGAGAGGTTGATAGATCACATGGAGTTGACATCATAGACCTTGGTGAAGCAAAACTTTGTCTTAGTGTGTCAGATTAATCTATTTGCTTTGTTTGGGTTAAAAGTGAAAAGGTGTCAAAAACCTTTGATCTGGAGCCAAGTCCCCTTGTGGTATACTATTGTGAGTCATCTTTAGAGAGGGTTAACCATAGTGGACAATCCCTTCACAGGGGAAACTGTGTTGACAAAACCTCAAGCGGTAATAGCCATTTTCGCCGTGGTAGTGATAGCCGCTATATAAATGTCCTTGTGGAAGAAATCTCCATGGGTATGGTTCATTGTTGGGTTGTCAGATTTCCCTAGCAGCTCCTGAAGATTAAGTTCTCGGACTATGTCAAAACCCTGGTGCGTCGGGATTGGAGTTCATCCCTTTGGATCATAAAAGTTGCAGAGTCAAACCATTACTAAAAAAAACCTAGCGAGGCCAAATTTTCATTTTCTAGGGTATATGTGCGTCATTGCAAAACATTTTGGAACGTACACAATTAAAACTTCTGAGGATTAGAATGAATAAGTCACTTGATCATTCATGCACAAGGTTGCTTTTACCCTTGTTCATTGTTTTCAGACATGCTTGAAATCACATGCTTACTTTTTTGTGTGCTTGTTTATCTATCTGGTTATTGAAAATAGACAAACCTGTTGCAATCCTCAAATCTGGACATTGAAATTTGCAAACAATTCAAAACTGAAAACTCAAAATTTGCAAAATCTGAAGTAAAATCCTTTTCTGGAGTCAAAAGTCATCTCAGGAAGTTAAAAGTCATACGAGTTTTTCCAAGTGTCATTTCATTACAACCCATCTATCATATAATTGAGTACCTAGTGTCGTACGAGTTTCCATGCTAGCAAATTCTCAAAGTCAAAATCTTGCAACTGTCCTATGAGATTTTCAACTGTCGTTTCATTGGTACCCAACTGTCGTATGATAACCCACCTAGTGTCGTACGAGTTTTGATGCCAAAAAATTCTAAGAGTCAAAATCTTGCTTGCAATTGTCGTACGAGTTTTGCAACTGTCATTTCACAGCATACCCACTATCGTACGAGTTTGCAGAGTGTCATTTGAAAATTTTTGAAGAGTTGTCAGAAAATTGTCAGAATTGCTAGATATTTAGCTTTTTCAACCTATTTCCAGAATCTATCGAACAAATCACTGTGTCAAGAACAGAGCAGTAGCCATTGAGAATCAGTACACATGTCTCAAAAAGTTAGTACACAAGAAGAAGAAGCTCTAATCACCGCTATGATGAAGCAACTGCAAGCTATGCAAGTCTAGCTTGACAAAATTGAGAAAGAAAAGGAACCTAAAGAGTTCTCCATGGAAACTCTATGCTCTTTTCCATTTGATAAAGACTTGTACATGTCACCATGCCCCCGGGCAGAATTTGAGCAATGTGATAACCCTTATGATACCTCTTCCACGGAGAGTGACACATCCAACTTTGGAGACTATGATGACTATGACGACAGACAATGTAATGATACCTATGACACCTCTGTTCCTAAGAGTCCTCCTCATCATGTGTTCCTGCTTACTAGAAATGGGATGTCACATTTGATAGATCATGATTGTGATCCATATGATTCTGATTTTGAAAGAGACTTTGATGGCTTTTGTGGACGATACCTTGATTATGATCCATCTACTACTGCTGAGGACTATAAAATGCATCGTGCTAGCTTGAAGCATCAATACTACAAGGATCTCTCCTCTAAGGACTCTCCTGCTAAAAATAAAAATAATCTTCTCAAGCAAGATCATGTTAATGTTGGACCTTTGTCTTGTGATGGTTCCCTTCCATCCCCTACTTCTTCCAATACCCATACATTTCCTAAAGCTTTTGAGTCTTTCAAATCTTTCACAGAACTTTCATCCGACACAAGCCCTGATACTTTTCATGCGGTTCCCTATAGTTATCCTCTAGGGCTACCTCTTAAAGAAACTCAAGCTAAACTTCACTTGGCTGCAAATACTTTCAATAATGCTAAACCTAAAGAGCCTAAGCCTTCATATGCTATAATTCCTACTTCAGCTAGTCCTCCACCATCTCTTCCAAAGTCATCCATACAATCCCAACATGCTTCCTTGTCCTTAGAAGTGGCTCCATGTCAAGAGGAATCTAAAAATGATGAAGAAAAGAACATAAAGAAAGATCAAGATCAAGAACCCTCCATGTCATCCACTCCTTTTCATGATGTCTCTTATCCACTTTAGGGTTCTTTGTATCCTGCACACCCTTTTTCAAGCATTCCACCATGTCTTAAGTCTTCTCCTAAGCAAGATCAAGCTACTACTTATACTGTTGAGCTTATTGATAATCAAAATAACCTTACCCCACTTCCCCTTTCCAAAGATGATACTTCCATTAAAGTTGGTAAAGATGGTGTTGTTACTTCCAATGTTAAGCCTATTGAAAATCAAGAGAAAAATTATGCGCTTATGTTATCCAAAGATCCTTGTCAAGATCAAAGTCTTCCATCTTCTTGTTCTACCACTCCATGGTCATTTCCACTTTCTACTCTTCCTAAGTCTTTGTAAGCTTTGAACAATCCTATCAAAGAAGGTGCTCCTATTCAAGATGTTCACGATCCTATTGAAAATCCTAATGCTCACTCTAAAGATGTTGATATCCTTGGTTGTCATATAGATGCTGATGAACTTATTGATTATCCTTTTGCGTCTTCCACTTCCATCCTTGGACCTCTTCCACCACTACTAAAGGCTTCACGTCTACCTTCCATCTTGGATCTTTATGTCCCTTCACTTTCCCCTCCTAACTCTCCTAATTCGCCATCCATCTTGGGTCCTTACATCCCTCCATCTCCCATCTTTCCTCAAGATCAACATAGATGCATACCCTTGAATCTTTTTCATCCACCCACCCATCTAAACCAGTCATATCCTCCTTCTTCTTCAATAAGTCCCAAGTCTTTTGGAAGTAACTTGAATGTTCAATACAAGAAAAAGAAGTAATACAAGAATTCATCAAAAAAAGAAGATCACCATGTCTCCTCTAATCGACATGGAAACATAAAGTCAAAAGAGATATCTAAAAAAAAAATTACAAGACAAGTATGGGTTCCAAAATCCATCATTAAAGATATTCTCTCTAGATCATCAAAAGGAAATAAAAAGCCTACGGCTACATGGATTCTAAAGTCTCTCTTGAAAGAGTTTGGTGTTGAGAAAAAAGTGAAATTGACATTCAAGCTTCCAAAGGCTTCCACTTCATCTTCTTCCAAAAATAATCTTTCATTCCATGTGCCTAAACCACAACTTCTGCTATCCATTCACCATATTCCTTCATGTTTTCTTTCATTCATGATTCCTCCATCCTCTCACCACCCTTCAAGGTATGTGTTGATGTTGAGCTTGCCTTCCTTTCCATCTACCCTTTCACAATCCTTCCATGAATTATCCTTCTACCTTCTATCATTTTTTCTCATTTGCCTATTCCTCCTATCTTCCAACCTCACTCGCTTTACATAAAACTTTATTCTCCATTTTTCTCTTCCATCTCCCTTTCCATATCAGCATCTTTGCGCATATCATTTTGATTCCTTGGCATATCATGGTTTATCCTTTCAAGGAGCACTATCTAAAAAGCTTGCCTTCTTCCAAAAATTTAAAAAAAAAATGAAAAATAAATAAAACTGAAAATGTGCCTTGGTGAAAACCTGGAAACAGGCACCTTGGTAGCAAAAGTAAAGAGAAATAAATTCATCCTATGGTGAAAACCACTCCCTTATGGTGCCTTGGATAAGTACCATGATGAAAACTTGGCAATCAGACATCATGCATAGTTCTTCTACATATTTCATCCATTTCATCTTCTCTCTTTGATCTTGACAATGTTGATCTATACACGAACATTTGGATATTTTGTGAGCTATCTTACGATGATCTTCTTTTCATTCCCTTCCTGTTTAGCCTTCATATTTATTTTCCTCCATTCATTTTCACCTATCACTATCTTTTTCCCCTTTGGTCTTGATCTAAAAAGAAAGAAAAAGAGTAAAACATACTGCTACGAAGCCTCTTGACATGTCTACTCCTTTGGACTACATCCTATCCTTCTTTGGCATTACGCTTTTGTGACTTATCCTATGCTGGCCTTTCATTGTTTTTCCAAATGTGCTTTACATGACAATTTTTTTCCCTAGCTTGGATATTCTTGAGGAGTTTTCCCTTGAGGATTTCTTCCCTTCATTCTCCTTCATTCTATTGTCTTCCATCTCTTCCACCAACTTGCTAATCCCTCTTGTTCTCCACCTTGCTAGACATTGGGACTGCACGATATGATCTTGCTTGGGAATTTGGAATGGAAAAAGATGCTATCAAGTATACCAAGTATCAGAACCAGTATCAGAACTAGTATCAGAACAAGTACCAGAACTAGTATCAGAACAAGTATCAGAACTAGTATCAGAACCAGTATCAGAACAAGTATCAGAACACCTACTAGGGCTACACCTTTCACTTTAGTTTATGGTTCTAAAGTGGTACTGCTTATTGAGGTTGAAATTCCATCACTAAGAATCAGAATGCATGGTCTAGTAACTGATGATGACTATAGAGTGTCTAGGTTGTAAGAACTTGAACTACTAGATGAGTGCAGACAAGCAGCGTATGATCATCTCAAAGTATATCAGAAGAGAATGTCTAGAGGCTACAACAAGAAAGTTAGACACAAAGAATTTTAGGTTGGTGATCTAGTCTTGAGAGAAAATCCTAAAAATCAATCCCATCGAGAATGCAAGGGGAAGTTTGAACCCAATTGACTGGGTCCTTTTGTGATCACTGCTACTTTTGGCTCTGGTGCCTATCAACTCTCAATGACTGAAGGAGAAAAGCTTCAAGAACCAATCAACGTTCTCCATCTGAAGAAATTCTACGCCTAAAGCATTTAGTCTATGGTAAAATGTCCTGAAAAAATCTTAAAAATTGGAAAATGTCTTGAAAAAATGAACATCTTGGTGAAAACCTAGCAATAGGCACCTTGATGATTCACAAAAAAATTTAAAAATATCAAAAGTACAAAAAAATTAAAAAAATGAAAAATACAAAAAAAAGAAAAAAAAGAAAAAAAGTGCCTTGGTGAAAACCTAGAAACAGGCGCCTTGGTAGCAAAAATAGAATCTCTGCCAAGATTGTGAAAACCCAGCAAATGAGCACCACTTGTTTCAATACGCTCCATCTATCAGTGCAATCTTGGTATTTCCTAGCTTTCAATCTTGCTTTAGTTTGTACATATCTCCCGATTTGTTTCCGCATTCCTATTTTTAATAAGTCGGTTTGTACACCAATCTACAATAGCATCTGTATCCTATCAATGCTTAACACTTGGGGGCAATCAATGTCATATCCTATGGTCTCCGGTGTATCTTAGATGTATCATATCTAGTCAGAGTCATTTTGAAGCTTCATGTGAGTCAGTCAGTCAGTCTCGTCTTCTGAAAAGATTTTGCATCTACAACAACGCAATCAACATCAAACATCAAACTGAAAACAATCTGTGCTTTTTTTTCATGCTTTTATCTCCTTGTATGCTTACTAATTCGCATTGAGATTTTTGCATATTGTGTCCCTTCAAGCTCTTCGATGATGTCCTTTATAGGATTTAGAGAGTGATGACTAGGGGCATAATCTTTTCTTTGTCTTCTGCTTGTATATGAAAATCTAACGTCTTTGGAAATTTTGGATTGAAATGGTGTCCGACTGTAAGAACCTCTATCTTGAATTGGATGGCCATGTGTACCTCGACCATTGATACCCAAAAAAATTCAAGGAAGTTTGATCTAACTATTGTCTTTTTGAGTGAGTTCTTTCTCCTACTGTGAAACATGATCTTACCTAAGGATGCGAATGATAAAGGGTCACTATGGGTAATTCACATTGGATTTAGAATAATCTCTTGGCTATTTGATGTGTTTGTCACGCAAGGCATATTCAGGTCATCACGACATTTATGTTTTGATGCTTATACAAATTGCTATATCAAAATGGACATGATATTCAGGTCATCCTGACATTTATGCCTTGGTGCTTATATCTAATCCGACATTCTGAAAATAAAATCAGTATTCATATATCCATGGTTGTTGACCAATGGGTGTTGTATTGATTCTTGCGCATACAAATCAATATTCATATGTCTATGGTTTCATAGCTAGTGGGCATTGTATTGATTTATCCGGTTACCTAAAAGTTCAATGATGATAACAAATTGACACATGATCAGTGACTAGGTCCTAGGTCTTAGGTTGCATTTCATTTTGCATGTCTCTTTGCATTTTGCATGTTGCATGATCTCACAATGGCTAAACGAACTTCAATGCTTAAACGGTTCTTCAAATCGCATCTTCAAATCTAATAAGAGCTGAATCTTACACGAAGGTTCCTCCAATGAAACAACAAGTAGAATCTTTTTTTTCAGGATCAAAATCAAAATCTAAAATCATTGATATTATTAACTACTTGCATAATCAACCTTCAATCATCACACAAATCTAGTATTCAACTTAATTGATTATCTAACATCAAACTATCAAAATTTCAACTTGGTCAAATATGGTCAACTCATGGTTTAACCTAGTCAAACTTGGTCTTTTTGACCTCCAAATGATGCAGAATGCATTCTTGAATGTGTTTAACCACTTCTCAAATCAATTAGCATGCTTCTGAACTATCAACACTGACTTTTTCTTGTCAGATTTCAATTTTAATCCCGAAGGGGGCATGGTATTGCACATCATTCAAGTCTATAAATTTAAAATTGTGATCAATCTTTCCTTAGTAATCAAGACAACAACCATGTCTAGTTACTGATTCATCAAAAAAGACCTCATCGCTCGGGGCAAATCTATCATCACTTGGGGCATATCAGATTCATCAAGATCCATATCAATCTGGTATTCTCCTAATCTTGTAAACTGTATCAGTTTTTGCAACCATCAGATCATAGTGTTCTTTCCTTGGTTCTTCAACAACTGAAGGGTTAAGATGTGATACCTACTAGTTCTGCTAAGACAATCGAGTCTAGAACCGGTCACTCACTTCTTTGCAATCCTAAAGTTTGAAATCAGGCATTTTGACACTTTTTCACAATCATAGGTTCATTTGCTATTATAGTGAACATTATCTTTGTTCATTCAAGACCTATTATCTCCATATCAAATCAATATCAATCAGCTTCTATCACATATCAATTTCAAACATCAGTTTCATATCTTTATCAAACACAAACTATCTTTGAACCACTGCGCTTCACACAGTAATTCAAAGAGGGGCAAAATGTAATACCCCAAAAATGGGCTATAAGTTCATTAACCTCCTACATCAACAATTCGAATGAAATCGACATCAAAGTCCTAATCTAAGACACATCTAAACATCATCGGATCCTAATTGATTATCTTAAATTCTGCATCGGGGAATATTCCTAGCAATATTCTTAATTATCTTAATTATCTTTAATTTAATGATTATTTGGTGATAAAGCACATTTAGCCTAAGTTTGATTAATTGAATATTTTCATATTTAATTAATTAGATTGAATATCTTGCCACTTAATTATGTAATTAAATTTAATTCTATCTATTATTAATTGTATTATTTAATTTTGACAATAAATCTAATATCTTATGAATAATTGATTAAATTCATATTTAATTAATTAAAGCACGTTGTCATTATTTAATAATATAGTTTTTAATAAAAGTTTGATTAAATAATTGATTAACCCATAAATCCATTATTTATTTTCAAAAATCAGTTAAGTTGAGCATAAATCATTTTATTTATTAAATTAATTCATAAATAAAATATGCACAATCATAAAAGTAGACAACTATCAATTATCAATTAAAGCTAAACTCTATTTTGAGTTAAAACTTAGCTTTTGCATGTTTTTGTGAATTAAATTATCTTTATTATCAGATAACTCAAAAATCAAGCTGAGTTAATCTGAGTGATTTATGGCTTTCTTCCATGCACCTCCAAAGCCTTGGATTTCTATAAAAACAAGGCTCAGCTCTTCATAATTCATATCTCTCAAATTCATAGAATCTCATATTTTTTGGCATCCTCGTGCTGTCGGATTGGAGGACAAGGAATCAAAGCTTATTGTGAATCAAGGCTATTGTGAGATCAATTTCATTTGCATTCATATCATATTAGTTTTCATTTGTTAGATCAATTCATAGCTTATCAGTTTTTACATATCATAGATTTCATATCATTTTTCATATTATTGCATAGAAAATATAAAAAAAATAGATTAATTGCATTCATATTTCATATCAATTTTGCATCCAAATCCTTCATTTAGGTGTCGTCTAGGTCACTGATCTCGATAACAATCTGAGAACATTAATCTCACACCTACTAGAAGGCAGTAAATCGCTTGGTTAAATTAGATTTCAATTTTGCACGATTTTGATTTTTGCTAACCTCTAATATTTTACTGAAGTGTTGTCTACAGATTAGGCACAATTTTCACACACACACACACACACACACACACACAACATTCATGAATAATTCATTAACACATCATTCATCAACATTACTAGTACATAATTACATCCATTAAGACAACGTTATTTCATTAGCAAAAAATGTTAATTATAATCATTTCTTTTTGGGTTTCTTGCTATTTTTTTAAATCATGTAATTTCTAAGAGGAAGATCAATGTCCTCGTCATTCCCCTCCTCTACTAATTCTAATTCCAACGCATGTCTCCTCCTCATCTGTTCAGGAACACGAGGCCGCTGCGCCAAAGGGGGGTCCACTGCAATAACAACTACTTCATGAGTTAAATTCACACCATTTTATATTAGTGAATTACAAGTATTTAATTAAGTAAAAGAACTATAAATCAAAAAATTAATTTAAAAGAACAAAACATAGATTTTCTTTACCTGAATGTGCCACATGATCTACATGGTGGTCAGTCTGAACATCCTTTGACACTCCTTCAGCATGACATGATTATGTATCCTCTAAAATATACACAAAAAGGTTACACCAAGTTCAATTTAAGATGTTAAATTCTATTAATAATTACATAATTAGTTTTAAATAGCAAATGAGCACCTCTATCGATAGTATGATGCACATCATGGGCTTCATCATGTGGCGTATGATCTGTGTCACGATTAAGAGGTTGCATTGCAATGTCATGCACATTATTATCAAATAGATTGTTGCTTAAGTATTCAATTTCTAATATATTTTTTAGCATATTTACCTGTGCACATGATGCATGAGACTCTTCGGTTGGGCCAGTGGAAGCTTTTCGTAGGCATTTAGCCATGGCTGGATAGCCTTCCTTGAAGGAAATTTTTTTGTGTTCTACCGTGGCCTCTAAATTAAATTCAGAGCCCTACATTTTTTGATTAAACAAAATTATTTGCATTTTATAAATAATTTTTCTCTACAATTCATTTATTGCTACTTACAATTCGTGCTTTAATTTTGGAATATCCACTAGAGCCAAGTCTGTGCTGCCCAATCTTTTGTAGCCTAGCCTTTGTTGCCTTTGATGTGTCCTGCAACCTATAAAAAGTTTGAAATATGTTAGATGATATAGATATAAAGATCACTAATTAGTGCATTATTACATTGTACTAGTAGTTAATACTATTGCATACCTTCTTCTCTCATTTGCTGGTGTAATTCCTCTTTGAGCATCCCCTTTCTCCTTTGCATCCAAAATGAACTCATTCTAATCCCTCACTGGAATAAAGGGAGGATGCTCGTACTTTGGGTTTTGGACGAGACTCTTTCTATATGAGTCCCTCACAGTCTTAAGATGTTTGCAAGCTTTTTCTAAAATTTTCTTCTCGTCAAAAATATTACTACCAAACTGATGCTCTAAATCTTTAATGAGCTGATCTTTTAATTTTTTGTCTTGCAAGTTCCACCTTTTAAGAAAAAACACAAAATTGTTAGATAAAATAATTAACTAAAGTTGTGTACCTTGAATATAGTAAAAGAAAAGACTTGAATGAAAGGAAAAATACTGTACCAATTAATGATATGAAAAAAAAATACTGGGATAAGGTTAGTTCACTTATGATGTTCTACCTTGTACATATGGTGGGCCCGAATATCTTCAGTGTGAGGTCATAAAGCATCTTATAAAATGAATCATTTCTTGCAAAAAATGTCATGGGATAATCAATCCAAAACTTGTTATGAATAGGTAAATGCATATTACAATATTAAAAATAATAATTTTAAAGTACCTGGAAGCTTAGGACATTTTCAAGGCATCAATTCATTATCATCAATCAACAATAACATTTGCATAACTCCCATGCTAGAAACACAGGTAGATCTAAGAAATGATGGTGAATTATCACCAATACATGTACTCTAATCTATATTTGGCATAGCAGATGGTGCCGCCAGTGTATCTCCTACTCCACAAAATTAATCCACTATGTGATGCACCCAAGATTAAAGTATAAATTATCAAATCATAATTAACACAAAACCAAATATAGCAAAACAAGGATTTACCAGGCATAGACCGTGAAGGCGTCGATGTTTGCATGCCCCTTGTTGCCAACATTGCACTTGGAAATCTTGGATGGACATCCGTCGACCTCCTAGGAGGAGTTGCCTACACTTGATGACATGAACAATACATTGTTAGCAAAGACATTCTGAAATAATAAAAGTAAGAGTTAACTTAAGAAGTTTTTGAATGTTCCAAAGAAAAAATTTCTTGTAACTTGTCAACTAAAGGATTATTTTACCTGAGGTGGCCAAAGCAATGCTAGTACCAACCTCACTACATTGTCCTTGACTAGGTTCTAGATCAGTTTCCAAAAAATCCTGTAACAAGAACACATATTACATATTTTACTTCACAACATAAAAGAGTATAAAATATAAACCTTTATTGAACTTTTGTTATAACTAAAGATTCATTACTGCTTACTTCATAATGATGTGCTTGCATTTTCAATTCAAATAGCCTCTTCAACATCTCCTCGGTTGGAATATTTGCTTCATCCAAAATTCTCATTATTTCTAAATTGATTTTTTTAAATTTTTTCCTCAACATAATTGTTACTGTTGCCCAAAATTTCTCTGTCATTCATTTTTGGCCACGGTTCCTATTTTCCAAAAGAAATGCTCAAGTGTCAAAACTCTCTATGTTTTCTACCTTTTAATGTCGAGAGTCCAGTGTGTTTTTTGCTCAAATATCGAAAACCCAGTGTGTTTTCGACCTCCTCTCTGCAGGCTCAGGATGTTTCTACCTTTTGTCCAAAAGTTCAGTGTGTTTTCAACCTCTCCGCTTTGAAAATTTGGTATGTTTTCAGCCTTTGCTCGAAAAACCTCTATGTTTTCAGCATCCTCTATGTTTTGACCCTAAGCGTGCAACCCCGATCATGCGGGTCCCGGTGCCTAAGGCCGTGCTAGTGTGGAAGATCTGACGGCTGTCGCATGATCACATGGGATCTTTCAATCCCATGAGATCATGTGACAACCGTTGATGCAGTGTTAGCAAAGGATCGACAGTCAAGACAAGTGCCGGTGGTTATTGGGTAGCATCTTCCAGTTAGTCGCATAATCGCATGGGCTCTTCCGAGCCCATGTGCCCATGTGACTAACTACCTATGGTTACAGTGGTTACAAGCCGACAGTGTTGAAGGCAAGGGTCATAGGTTGACGTTGTCCCATGATCGCATAGGCCTTCCTGGCCGCATGCGATCATGCGACAAGCGATAGGCGGTCTAGTTACAAGTGGTGGCGGTTAGTGGCTAGCCTCATGCGGTTGGTCGCATGATCGCATGGGCTCTTCTAAACCCATGCAACCATGCGAAAAACCATCAGTGGTTAGTGTTCTTGCAGGCGGTGTTGCTGTGGGTCCATGCCAGGGTGCTGAGGTGTTTACTGATGTGGCAGTCAGACCGAATGGGGGAGTGACATGTGGTAGTTTGTGGGCCTGGGGTTGGCAAGCTTTGCACAGTTGCGCATTTGGAGGTGGGCCTGGTTCTATGTTTGGTCGGGTAATCTCACAGTAAAAGAGGAATATTCCTTCTATCTAGTGATTACGAGAAATCCCTTAGTCGGGTAATCTCCTGACGGAAGGGAATATGCCAAAAGTTTTTTGAGACTCAGTGACTACCGTCGGATGAAGTAGAGATCAACGGATTTTGTGTAGTCACTGAATAGGTGCCTGAGGTTAAGAAAGATTGTGCGGCTTGGCGACTAGAGGAGAAAGGTGACCTAGGGTGAAGCCAGGGTTAAGTTTGCATTGCATCTTGGGCCTGAGAATTTGTGGAAAGCACAGGCGAGTTTTCTAAGGGTTGTCGCATGATCGCATGAAGCATTCTTAGCTCATGTGATCATACAATCACTAAATTTTCAAGGCCGTGTGGTCAGCTCTTGTTGGGCCACGTGGCAAGTTTGGTAGGTGGATATTTTTTTTGCGGGCCCCAGGTGTCTTGCGCGGTAGCAAAGGTAGATTTTAAAGGAGTTGTCGCATGATCGCATGAAGGCTTTTTTAGCTCATGCGAACATGCAACTATTGACATTTTCAAAGGGGGTCATTTCTTGTCTCTGTGTGGGATCAGATTTTGTGCATTCATGGTAGTATGGGCTTGCAGGGAGGTAGATGGATGAGTTTTTTTTCTGCAGGTTGATCAATTCAGGCATGGGCATGCAAAGAAGATATCTGATCGGTTGAGATATTTACAGAGCACATTTATGATCAGACACGACTAGCCTAGGGTTGATTATTATATTGTAAAATCTATGTAGCCCTAAAGGTTTGATTCCTGCCTGCGTGTAGCGAGATATATAATTTGTTTTTGGAGCCTGTAGTGCTCAGAATTGACATTTTGTAAAAAGGGAAAGTCTTTCCTTGCAGAACTATTTGTAGCATTTTGCTCTCTGGTTTCTCACATCTTGTAAGTTTTCATTGATGAATTCAAAAATTGTAAAGCATTCTATGACATTTTCATTGTCCTCATGCCTTCATGTCTAGATTATCTCTTATTGAATCAAAGTTTATGAATGATTTCAATGATATCTCAAGTTTCCTGATTCCTCTTGCTTTCTATAATTTTGTCTGTTTCCTATGTCTGATATGATTTAGGTGTTTTGTGGGTATACTAAAGCCCCTAGCAGCCTTGTCTCATTCCTACACCTAGTTACAGAAAAGGATGTTTGTTTGCAGGTCATAGGTTGAGTCCCCTGTTCACACCCTCCTATGAAATACTTATGCAAGCCTATTCAGTAAGTTGTAATCTCTTGGACCTGATTCCTTCATTAGTTTCATCCCTTTGTACTGAGATCCAAACCCAAGTTCGGTTCATCACCTAGTAGATAGATTTGCTTTCTGTTATTTCCCTTTCCACGCATTCCTTCTATCCCTTTCCCCTCAAAGTTTACTTTCCTGTTAAGAGCAAATCAGGGTGATTATCCAAGAGGAACCAGCCTAGAATCTATAGGTCTCATCTCAGTTAGCAAAAGGTCTCACAACCTTGAGATGATTCCCATGTTATACTGGATTATCAAGACTACGAGAGGTTGAACTAAGGGTGCAAATTAAGTGTATAACATTTCTGGCATGCCCGGTGGGACAAGCAAAGAAGTTCATTTGTTGAAGATTGTGTTATCTTTGATATGCAGATTGCATAATACAGACCTTTAGAGGTTGTCCTATCAAGCATATCTGGTGACTCCACTGGTTTCAAAGATTCAGGCCAACCTTGTTTAAGGTTTATGAGAAAGATTGAGACTAGAAGCTCAAAGCCTGCTGAATTTTTAGAGTTGCCCTTGAAAAGAAGCTACAAAGGTAGGTCAACTTAGAGAGAATCTCCTGCAAGAAGAGTCCAATCTACACCTCCCAATACTTCAGAGAGGAGACCTTTCCTCTTTCATTTCAAAAGAAGAGGTAGATCTCTGACCAGAGATCTAGAAGAGGAAGGAAATCCAAGTCTAGCAAATACAGCTCATATAGCTGTTAAACCTTAGGTTACACCTCCCACAATGGCTAGAAATTTTTCCTTTGCACCTTTCAATCAGGGGATCCCATTAAATTTTGCAGTGCATCATGATGTGCCCTTGGTGGCATTAAAGAGTATACCTTATTTCATAGGGGAGGGACAGACAATAGCCTTTGAGCACATAAGAGATGTGACCACCATTTGCAACATACACAACATTACTCAAGAGGATGTGGCCACCAAATTATTAGCAACATCTCTGAAAGGTAAGGCTCTATAGTGGTTTAGAACTTTAACTGTTGGTTCTATTACTTCATGGGATGACTTAGGGGATGCATTAAGCAAGCATTTTGAGGATAAATTAGATAATTTGTCTCTGGTTGAGCAATTAACAACTATAAAGAGAGACCCTCAAGAGAAAATGATAGATTATAATAGTAGGTTCCTTAAAACATGGAATAGAATCCCAGTCTCTGTAAGGCCATCAGCTGACCATGCCTTCCTATATTACTTGCAAAGTCTAAATAGCCAAATTTCTGTCATGATCCAGTCTATGGGTGGTACCACTTTACCCCAAGCTTTTGACACTGTTGTCAAGGCTAAAAATTGTTTGATCCAAGCAGGCATGATACAGAGAAGGCCTCTTGTGCCTATCTTTCCTAGTCTTCAGCCCATTGCACCTGCACAAGTACCCCCATTTACCCCTATTCCCACAATATCAGCACCTCAAGCTAGTACCAGTGGTTAGGAGCATGCTGCAACAAATTTCTCCCAAGAGTTGCAAGAGGTGAAGAGTAGTCAACAAACTAGTATACAAGAAATGACAAACTTGCTGCAAACTCTAACCAAAGAGGTCACAAACTTGAAGAAACAAAACCAAGGCATAAGGCCACCCTTCCAATCACAAGGCCAAGGTCCTAATCAGTAATACCAAAATCAAGGACAACCTTATCAACAAAATAGGCCACCATACCAAGGAGGCTATCAAGGGCAAAGACAAAATTTTAGTCAAAGACCATTCCAACCCTATAACCCTGCACCTCTTAGTTCCATAAATTTAGTTAGGGATATGGTTCCTAGTCAAAACAATATGGCCATAGATAATGAATGGTGTTTCCCTTGCAATCAGCCCCACAATCAAGCTACATGTTCTAATGGATGGATGAACCAAGTACTAATGGTTCAAAATGCTTCACAAGCTCAAACAGAAGCTCCTTCTAGTGGGATAGCTTCTCAGCAAGAAACACAAGAGAATGAGACTGCTCTTTTCAATTGGGAGCAACCAGATTTCAATGGAGTCAATGATGAAGCTGCTTTTGTTGCCTACACAAGAGAAAAGAGAAGAGCACAAGACATGGAGAGAATAGATTTTGGTACTAAGGCCACTACATCTATAGAGCCACTACAACAAGTTGCCCCTATCACATCCAAGGAGGCCCCTGTCGTCACAAGCAAAGAAGGCCAAGTTCCAAAAGAAGCTGTACCCATCATAGTAAAAGCACAACAAAGAGTACACACTGTGGCACCTTATAATATTGTAGACAACATGAAGAAGATGAATTTCACCATGTCTATGTGGGACTCTTTGTCTATTCTAGGACAACCTAAAATTTTGGAGAAGGCCATGAGAGAGGCAGCAAATCCTCAACTTGCAAAAGAAACTGCAAAATCAGTGTTGGTCAACACTGATCAAGAAAGGGAGACTCCAACTAACAACTCCAAGGCCAATACCATGCAAGGTAGGAATTTAAAGCCACCTCCCTTTTACGTATCTTTAATTATTGGGAAATCTTTAGTGCATAATTGTATGGTAGATAGTGGAGCTACTAGCACTGTAATGCCCAAGAAAGTGGCTGATCAATTAGGACTTAAATATGAACCCTTCCAAAAGAAGGTTACACAACTTGATGGATCCTTAGTTAGTACTATAGGTGTGGCCAAGGACACCAGTTTAATTCTCCATGCTAGTCCTAATTTTTCCATTCTCCTTGACATATATATCATAGATCTTCCTGCATTGTTTGCCATATGTCTCTCAAGAGAGTTCACAACCAAGATAGGAGGTTATCTTTCTTCCGATTGGTCTCACATGCTCTTTCATACAAGGTATGGTACCAAAGTCACCATTAAATTAGAAGCCTTAGCAATACATCATATAGAGCCATATGTGTCTAATTCCATCAATATTAATCGTCCTATATTTGATGACAATGATTTCCCAACCATTAGTGAAGTAAGCACAAAAATAGAGAGTATCCCCAATATTATCCTAGATGAAAGAAATTCAGAGATCCAAGAGAGTTTTGTTTGGGATTTTGGTTTGGGGGGCTATCTGATTCAAGAAAGTGGAGCCATAGAACCAAGCCTTCTCAAAGAATACACTGATTCGGATAATCGGGATAGTCAGGTCTGGGAGCTATTTTTTGATGGAGCTAGAAGTAGACATGGTTCTAGTGGAGGTGCTATGCTGGTGTCCCCAAAAGGAGAGAGGTATTATACTACCTTCAGATTTAGTTTTTCTTGCACCAACAACACTGCCAAGTATGAAAGTCTAGTTAATGGACTAGAATGGGCTAGAAAAAGGGGGCTTAAAGCATTAAAAGTATATGGTGACAGTGAACTTGTTGTCAGCCAAGTAAGAGGGATGAGTGCAACCAAAAATGATGTCATGAAAGCATACAAACATAGAATTTGGGATGCAATTGAAGATTTCCATGCTTTCAATATCGTTGCTATCCCTAGAAAATTAAATCAAAATGCTGATAGGTTAGCTGCTATTGGATCTCAGTTTGACATTCCCAATAGCATTTCAAAAGAGGCAGATCAGCAGCACATCAAGATTATTGTCAGACCTTCAATTCTTGATAATAATATTAGTTGGCAAGTGTTTGACAACGATGAACAAATTATGCAGTTCTTGTTTGAAGAAGATGTCTTTTCAAGGCACAATCAAAAGAGATTATCATAGAACTATGGTGATCAAGTGATACAACTCAGATCTAATAAGATGCCTAAAGGTCTTGTCACCTTAGAGACTATCTTCAACAAGGATGATGAAGTCAAGAGAAATAAAGCTAGCTTGGTAGTCCAACAAGAACAGTGTGCTGAATTAGAGCTGGAGCCAAGTAAGAGCCTACAATTTGGAAAAGTAAACACTAATTCAAAAAAGTGAGCTTACACTAAATTGTTCAGAGAATTCAGTGATGTTTTTGCATGGGAGTATGAAGACCTCAAGGGTTTTGATTCTACCCTTTCTCAGCACACTATTGAATTGGAGCCTAATGCTAAACCAGTAAGGCAAAAGAAAAGACATGTTAATCCCAAGCTTGAACCACTCATGCATAAATAAGTACTCAAACTAATAGAAAGTGGCATCATTTATCCCATCAAACATACTAGTTGGGTTTCCAACCTTGTTCCTGTTAGGAAAAAGAATGGGGAGCTGAGGTTATGTGTTGATTTTAGGGATTTGAACAGAGCCTCATTAAAAGACCGCCATCCACTACACTCTATGGAACAAATTCTACAATGTGTCTCTGGATTTGAGAGATTCTCATTATTGGATGACTATTCAGGATACAATCAAATCTTAGTGAAAGAAGAGGATTAATATAAGACCGCATTTACAACCAAATGGGGAACCATGGCATATCGAAAGATGCCCTTTGGTTTATCGAATGCAGGTGCTACATTTCAAAAGGCAATGGATATGACCTTTAAGGGCCTCATGTATAGGTTTGTGCTGGTCTACCTAGATGACATAACTATCTCATTCCTACACCTAGTTGCAGAAAAGGATGTTTGTTTGTAGGTCATAGGTTGAGTCCCTTGTTCACACCCTCCTATGAAATACTTATGCAAGCCTATTTAGTAAGTTGTAATCTCTTGGACCTAATTCCTTCATTGGTTTCATCCCTTTGTACTGAGATCCAAACCCAAGTTTGGTGCATCACCTAGTAGGTAGATTTGCTTTCTGTTATTTCCCTTTCCATGCATTCCTTCTATCCCTTTCCCCTCAAAGTTTACTTTCTTGTTAAGAGCAAATCAGGGTGATTATCCAAGATGAGCCAACCTAGAATCTGGAGGTCTCATCTCGGTTAGCAAAAGGTCCCACAACCTTGAGATGATTCCCATGTTATACTGGGTTATCAAGACTACGAGAGCTTGAACTAAGGGTGCAAATTCAGTGTATAACAGTTACATTAGGTGTTTCTACAATATCATCATCAGAAGGGGTAGCTATTGCCTCTGTTACTACAGGTGCTTTTCCCCTATCCTAAACATCAAATTGTGCCAGGAATATCAGTAAAAATATCATAAAAACTCCAAAACCGTAAATAAAATAATGTAATAATATAACATTTTTCAACTATCTAATTTGTACAATTTCAATAAAGTTTACCCTTGCTGAAGAATGGGTGGGAGGAGCATCCTTGTGGCCTCTATCATGTGCGGGATCCATATTTTCCTGTGACAAAGATTAAATAAAAAAACCTCAGCGAACTAAAAGCAATAGACTTACCAAAAAAAACTTATTAATAAAATGGTATATAGTACTTACCACCCTCATGATAGTAAATTTGTTTGTATCTATGTGATTTAAATGGTAATCTATTAGTAGTTCTTCCCCTACACTTATTGATTTTATCACACATACAAAAACTTGATTCCCCTCACGTGCCTCAAATATGCAATTGGGTTGCTTATTAGTTGAGGAAGGTCATGTACTATTTATAAAACTTGCAATATTACCTGTTGCTTTTGGTCTCCCATCAATGTACATTGCAAATCTTTTACTTTGATCATTTTCTTTCCATTGTATATAATTTGCTAATAGTGCATACCTATGCATACTTTTTTTATATTGAACAATCTGCATCCAATCATTGTAATTGTAACACAGACTGACATACTTGAACAATTCAACAACTTTGCTGTAACATACCTTTATCCCATCCATGGAAAATAGGCCCAAACCATGTAATGAGGATGGAGCTATGCGATATATCCTCTCATTAACACAAAAATCAGTGTTAATTAGAGGTAGCTCATTAGGTACCCATTCTTTCTCAATATATGTGTACCAAAAGGGCACCTTGATGTCACCTTTGGTCTCATCATCATAAGAACATGACCCCCCTTTAGCAAGGAAAAATTGCATGTGTTTATCGAATTGTTTTCTAATCTTTTGACCTCTAGTTGATCTCCCTATTTTAGCCGTACTACATGTAGAAATTTCATCTACCATCCCCTCATTTCCCTCATTCGATGTAGATAGATCTGACAAGTACCTATTTGGTGGGTCCTGCAATCCATCAAATGAGATATTGTCACGTCCCCACTTCAAATAGAATTTTGATAATATTTAAATAATATATATAGAATAATCAAGTCGTGACCCATATGTACGGTTCTTCTTTGTCTATACACGGTAGATATAAAATGTACTAAGTTGAAAGTGATTATATAATTATATTTCTATATAGTTCTTCTTTGTCTATATATACATTATATGATTATATAATGTCTATTTATAACATACGTTCTCAGTGATAAACAAGAAGAATATAAGAAAATTATGTCTATTTATTGACTTATACCTGCTGATCCATGTCACTATGCATGATCCACGCCAAAGCGGTTAACTTTCTTGCATATGTTAATCATTTATCTTAAGTTAGCTAAAAATTACATGATACGTATGCTACAAATAACTTAGAAGACAACATGAACAATATGCAACATCGTAAACATGAACAAATTTACCTTATTTATGGAATGCAAGATCGTCAACAGAAGGGGTGACAATGTCTGTAGTCAATTGCCTATTTGCAAAAAGGGTGATAATCAAACACAATATATACATGTATTAGCAATAATTAATTGAGCATCGTAAGCAAAACATTGGTAATTATAAATCACATATGTTGTAATCATTAGAATTGAATAGAATAAATATGTAATCATTACAATTGAAATCAATAAATCATGTCAATCATTTCATTGATCATTTCAATCATGTCATTGATCATCTTCTTCATCCATCATCATCATCATCATCATCACCACTATCATCATCGCCATCATCACCATCATCATCACCATAATCACCATCACCATCACCATCACCATCACCATCACCATCACCATCACCATCATCATCATCATCATCATCATCATCATCACCATCATCTTGATCTTCATCATCTTCAATATCTTCTTCTTCCATAACATTATACTTTATCGGCCTTCCTCTTGGATCATGTCTAACAACAAATGACCAACTTTGTTTATGTGGAACCTCCTAGTAAAACACTTTCTCACATTGGCTTAGAAGAACATAGGGCTCATCTCCAACTAGCTCAAACGACCTTGTATTAATCATTGTAAATCCATTATCATGTTGAATAACAATTCTATTTGGATCATTTTGATTCAGTCGTAGCCTATACCATTTGATGATGAATATAACTACTTTTTAGGAGTTAAATTCACACTTAATTATATCATCCAAGATGCCATAGTATTGATTTTGAGATTGTTGAGGATGTATGTCATTTCTAGATGATATATTAGTGACCTTGAAAACTACAGTTATCCCAGAATCACAAATTTTCTTTGTGTCATCCAAATTTGTTATGTGAAATTTGTGGCCATGATAGTACATAGCTTTGTGGTGCTTGACCTATAATTTTTCAAGTGTGTGTAAATTATTTGCATCGTGAGTTGATACGAAACATATGAGTCATGATCATTGATAAATTTGTACATACCTCTCTACCTCTTAAATCATATGCTAGATCAAATACCATTGGTGTAACATTAGAATCTCCATTACGATGAGCTTCTCTAACCAATGAAGAAACACCTTCCCATATTAATGAGCAACTATTTTGTTGACATCGTTCAATCCGTATCGTCATCCAATCAAGATTGTTTACAGTATACAAATGTATTGCATCCCACTCTTGACCAACTATATAAAAAAAATTACACCAATTATAAATAACTTATATTGAAGATTTATAAGAATTAATTAACTACAATAACATCTTATATTTACCTCTCACTTTTCTCAATCTATCTTTTCCCATCAAGTACTCCCCTTTGAATTTTTTAATGGAGTTGGGATCCCAAATACAATCTACATGGATCTTTGCTGCAAACTTAGGAAGATATTCACTAATGTACACCATGGTCTAGTATACCATATATCCCTCCACCATAGAACCCTCAGGATGTGCTCTATGTCAAACCAAGCCTTTCAAAAATTTCAAGTGCCTCTCAACCATCCACATTGACCTAGTTGGTATAGGTCTACACAATTCAATCTCCTCAACTTGATGTATGAGGTAGTGTTCTTGTGCATTGAAAAAAGTTGAAGGTAGACACTTTTGCGTTTCACACATAAGGAGAAGAATTTTTCTCTTCCAATATTTGATATCTTTTTTATTGATTTATTTTGATGACAACCATCTCATGTATTTTCCAAGATCATATATAACTTGTTTGACACTGTTGGCGAAGTGGTGTCGGAGAGATAGAGGTAGAACATACTACAATATTTGTAAAATGATCTTATCAATATTTTATAAAAGAATGCAATGAAAACTACATGCAATATACAAATATATAGTGAATACAAAATAACATGAATTACCTTAATAAATGTATGCCAATCATGTATTTTCATCCTTGGCCCAAATTCACTTTTCTTTGATATGAGATCATTTATGTTTGCAGCAAATCCTGTGGGAAATCGTATTTTTTTAATGACTTCTTTTATAGCATTGCTCTACTACTTCGACAATAACCAACTAAAGGAACTTGTATCAATCTAGTCTCCATTGTTATTTGATCGAATGACATTTTTCATTGCATGGTTGGATTCTTCAATGTCACTACAAATTTTGACAATTTTGTCTTTGTCACACCTTCCATCCAAGATTTTCCATAATGTCTCTGTTACATTCTTTCCAATATGCATAGGATCAAACAAATGCATGATTGGGAGTTGATCATTGTATGACAACCTACTAAATTGCGTAGGATAACTTTTTAGTCCTTTTGGAAGTTGGTCATTAATGCCTTAATGACCTTCACAAGCATCAATTACATCATCAGTAAACAAAACACAATATCAAAATATTAATTTCAAACAAAAACCATCAGATGGAATGACATTACCTCGATGATTTATTTTATTGTATGCTGACTTCCATAGGTGAGGTGTCATTCTCTGTGGCTTTGATTTAGTCTCTTCTTTTCCATTGAAAAAATGTTTTTCGATAATCCGGTACTTATGATTTTTGTGGAGAAAGTATCTATTCTCATCGAACACTTGATTTCCTAAACTTTTTGAATGATGAGATTTCATCTTTGGACCACAAACTAGACATGCAATTTTTTCCTTTGTCTAAAGACCTACAAGATCATGTATAATTGGATTAAATATGTTAACTTTGTGTTAGCACTATAACATACCAAAAAAGAGGTGTTAAGAAGAGAACATACCACAAAAATGTGTTAGCCCAGGGGCATCATGTATTGTCCATACAAGCATTGCATGGAATTGAAATTTTCTTTGTCCTATTGGTCTAGAGATGTCATACATAGTGACCCCATTCCATAACACCATCAACTCGTCGATAAGGGGCTCAATATATACATTGATATCTTTAACTTGGTACTTACCTAGTTGAATGAACAAAAATATTACATAATTATTATGACAATTTTGATGGATTATTTATAATAAATGAATTTAGATGACTATTAAATCAAAAAATACCTAGAATAATCAGTGCCAACATTATGTGCTCCTTCTTTATGGAAAATCAAGGAGGAATGTTATTGTTGACAACAAAAACATGCCACATCAAGTAAGTAGATCTCATCTCTCCAAACGGATTGACATCGTTCGCTGCCAATGAAAGCTTGAGATTACAGGGTTCTTTAAAGTGTGGCCTTTTTTCCTCTATTTCCTTAAATGCTGAACCATTTGCAAGCATTCACATAATGTCATCTTGACTTCTATTGCATGCGTGGTAATCCATAAATTGTGCCAAGCTATTGCACCTGAATAATCATTGCAGACGTGGAATAATGGGAATAAATTGAAGAACCTTGCGAGGCACCTTTTTTGTTATTCGATCTGATTGATATCTACTAATATGACAAATAGGGCATTCTGTTGCAAATTCATGTTGTTTATGATATATAATATGATCGTTCGGACATGTATGTATTGTTTGATACTCCATTCCAATATCTTTCATAATGGCAGATAATTCTCAGTACGAGCAAGGTAGAATGTTTGATGGTGGTAAAAAACACTCACCTATCAACCTACGACCAAAAATATAATTTGTTAATTTAAAGAATATTAATTTCTACATGATTCACCCAATGTTAATTGTAAGGGAATTATGACTAAAATAATGAATCAAGATGACATACCTTAATATACGTGTCATTGCTACATTAGATAAACCATTCATAACCTTCAAGTTCACGAATAATAATACAGCAGCAAGAAGAGTTGTTTGGGAGCCTTCATATAGGGGCTCGTGTGCCTTCTCAAGTATAGGTACATCAAGGTTTGTGTCAACATCATTATCATCTTCATCATCATCATCTTGATCATCATGATCTTCTTCATCATTGTGGTCTTCTTCCATGGGATCATTACCTTCTACTTCTATATTCACACCTCCATGTTCCCTCATTTGGAAATCCACATTCTCTAGATTGTCATGGTCCATAACATGAAACCCAGGGTAGTTGACCTATATGAAAATGATGACCTTATATTAACCATGACCATGATGTCATCATCAAATCATGTCTTATGTATTTTATAAATTATTAAAATACATACCAATGGATGAAATTCATTTCCCCCTTCAATGTGACCATGCTGCCTACAATGTTCCTCAGCTGTTTTGATTAGATATCTTTGAATCTTTAAGCCCTTACAAATTTTGCAAGGACAATAACATTTTTCATCACTTTTTATTTTTAAGTTAGACCACAATCTAGCAATTGTCTCCCTATTTTTTTGTGCATTGATATTGTCAGACATGGTCTTTCTTGAATGGAATGACTCATTGGTGGAAGAAGGATGACTTCTTTGCAACCTACAAATTCTATATCAAGTGTATTAAAATAACATCCAACATTAATAATCAAGTAAATTCTAGCAAATCCAATTGAGTCGTATTTGTGTATCATGTGATATTCTTTCTTACAAAGAATTGTTTGTAAAATGCACTTGCCAGGACTTCAAAAAATGCACTTGCTAGGACTTCAAAAAATGAGGGTTTCTTTAAACACCAATAACATAACTTAAATAATAGTATTTGAGTATCATACTATTGACTCCAACAAGACAGGGAGCCACGAAACCTTAGCGTCTAAGAATTCTACCAAGGTATTGGAATTAGCATCCCATTGATTTTTGTGTTGATGAATATTGTGGCTTTCTCCAAGTGTGTTAACCTTTGGGTATGGACTTGTATTTGTTGAAATTGTTGATTCGGTGTGACTGAATTTGGTGTCTTGTACTATAGCACTTTGACCACAGGATATATGGAGTATTGTGCTTAAATAGTGGCAAGTGATTTTTTCTTTGAAATTGTAAGATTTTGAGGAAAAAGTATTAGGACAAAAATGCCACATTTCTGTAGCAAGTTATTCAAGTTGTGATGAGGCTAGTGTGGTCACAATTGAAATTATGAGTTTCTCTTGGAATGGTATTGACACATTATAAGAGAAATGATTTCAAACTCCGAGATGATGGCCTAAATTCAAGTCTTGTCAATTTTTCCCCCATCTTGGTTAATTAAGCTTGGTGTAATCTTTTCTAAGCTTACCTCATGAGTTTTGATGAAAGAGATCCTCTAAAAACCTAATGGTGTAGTACCTACCTACAAACTTAACTAGTTTAGTGATAACTTTAAGTGCTTCTCAATGGGGTGACATTAAAGGTATGGGATTTGAACTGATACAATATACATTAATAGCAGACTTTATCTATTGTGCAAAAAAACATATGTAGGATTATTATGGTCACAAAGTAATTGTCTTAGCATCAACATTTCCCTTCTACTATAATATTATTAGGAATTTCTTACCATTGATTGTCAAACTGATGGAACTATGAGGCTATGCTTTGTTAATACTTTACCACTGTAGTGAATTTGGGTATTGTTTTTGAATATTTGAATGATTTTAATGGGAAATTTGAACCAGAGCTATAAGTTTCCTAAAGAGTGATACTTCAACTTCCATGAAGGACTTAGAAAAAGGGAATTGAACTATAGTGGCTCCTTGTTTACCAATTTTCCATATAACATGAGGCATGTTAGTTTTGTCAGAATTGTGAGAAGATTAAGGGGAATTAGTATTCTTGTGAGTGCTTTAATAAGAATAACATTGGGGAAAAGGGAATTCAATTATATTCCTTGTAGGCTTTGGAAGCCTATTTGGTAGGTGTAGGGGAGGAATAAAAACAAAAGGAGATATATGTACGCTTAAGAGCGGAAAGAAATACTACACCACTATTCATTGGACATCTGTGTAGTTGCTAAGGGAAGTGAACAACCAAAACAAATCACTATTCATGTACACAATGTCAGGTATTGGATTAGGTACTTAGACTGGTCGACAATTGTAAGGTTGCCAGTACCAAGATCTTCTGGAGGCACCGATCCAATACATAATGATTATCATTCATGGTGACTGCCGAGGCCTATCATTGGATGCTTTGTCCAACACCACATTATTGTGGGGAGATCACAATCAGGTGAGACCATAAAATATCATACTAAGGAATAGTGAGGAAGCAGTCGAACAAGATGAGAGAATGTGTTAAAAGACCAATTTAGTAATCCAGCTGGTAGATTAAACATACACTCAACAATCAATGGTAACATCAAAGTTGGAAGAATATCTTTGGTACAGACATAATGTAGAACTCCAACGCTATACAGTAAACTAAGACATAACCAAATTAGAAAATTAGGGGTTCTAGAATTATTATATCTCAAACATTATGTGAATAATAGACCCATAATTACATTAACAGAGATAAAAGAATAAATCTCATCACTATTTCATAAGGAATAAATTTGGAACTATATATAATTAACATATAAGACCAAATCATAGAAGATCATATCACTCAGAATAATATACTTTATACCATACCAGCATCTAGCAATACTTATGCTTTGGAACCAATATAATCTTACAACTAATCAATATATTATAAGGATTCCATCATTGGTGAATATTTAGATCGATTCATTTCTCATTCACCCGGTAATATTGTATAGTTATCCTTGAATAATCAAGATAGGACAAAGACATACTATTTCATTCATTTTCAGGTAGATATTATTGGCTAAGGGAATGAGATAAAGGTTGATCTTCATCTTGTGCTATTGGATTAACAACAAAGTAGAAACCGTTGTAATGAAGAAAATGGCTACTCCATAAGTTCCATGTGGCAATCTAAAGAGTAGCCTTTGAGCTATAAATCAAATAAAATCTCTTGTAATTAAAGTTATGAGAACATTATCTCTTTTTTTTTTTATGAGTAGTCTTTGAGTTTTAAATCAAATAAAATCAACCTTGTACATATATCTCTTTTTTTTTTATTAAGCCTATTTGATGGATTAAAACGTGTTTGGGATTGGTTCTCAATGTAAAAACATTGTATTAGTTATTTCTTACCTTTCCACGCTTTCTTTTTACTATTTCATTGCATTTTGAATTAGGAATATTGGACTGGTATTCCTAGGACAACAACTGGTAGGGTACAGTCAGTTTGGTAGTTTGAAGTTTTCTTTATGATGTTGTTAGTTCAATGTCAAATGTAATATGGATGGTAGGAGGATAAAATAGAATAGTGGTTTTATTTGGTGGCTCAACTTAGGGCCATTACTCTATGGATAGTATAGAGTGGAAAAATGGTGCAAAATGTAGAATTTTTCTCAAAGTTCGTTGACAACTTGGTTCTTGAATGGGAACTCATTATCAATAACAATTTCTAGGGGAATCCCTTACTAGCATATGATAAAATAATCAATCAAATTGGTAAAATACTCGGTAGTAGTGGTTATAAACATGTGGCCATTTTTAGAAGTGGGATGGATCTTTCCTATGAGTTTAAGCCCCCATTGAGAAAAAGGCCTTGCATATATAATGGGTTGAAGCCCTTGCGTTGGTGTGTAGATCAAGTCTCCATGTATTTGAGACTTATAAAATTTCTTTGCAAACTTGTAGGCCTCTTGCTATGTAGTGCCTATCCAATTTTAACTTAGTAAGGGACCATGTTGGTAAGTGAATCATCCATATTTTCTAGGTAATTTGTTAGTTGAGACTATGTTGAGCCAAATATATCAAAACATGAACCTTTACTTGAGTTGTATGAATTAGTGTCAAAGGATTGTAACTCAATTGGTAGAGCAGAATTGGTGAGAATGATGATGATAGATTTCAATGATTTAAAGATGACACAAGCCACTCCAAATTTAGGGGTCAAGGCTATTAGCTCTTATGTTTGAGCTTGATGATTTCTTTTTCTCACCTATTATGTTTTCAAAAATGTCAAAAGAATTCCAAATCCTGTAATTTAAATTTGTTACAAGCTAAAACAAGAACCATTTTGTTTCAATGAGTTAGGCGAATCCAGAGGACAAATTATGGATTGGGAGATATTTTTAGATTCTTGTGGGGGTGGGGTCTTGAGCATTCAGATCTTTCAACTTGAATTAGCTGCACTGGTATACACTTGTGTCCCTTGGAGATTCCCTCAATGTTCATGAAGGAATGTAGAACATCTAATAGTTGCCAATGAGTTTGTATAGGTTTGAATCGATTCTCTTTCTTGCCAGTTCTTGTGTCCACCTATTTTATCTATTAAATGGTAAAGCTTTATATCAAGTTCATAATGTTTTTAATGGTAAAGCCGTTCGTAATGTTTTTAGACCTAATTTTCACTTTTCTATCATGACCGAAGGAAATGATAGGTGATAATCTTTATGGCTAAGGTTGAAACCATACCCAAACACTGAGTTATCAGATTATTGTATGTTCATTTTCCATAACAATTTTTTTTGGTTTTTATTTTCTTATGAAGTCGACCTAATTTGAATAGTAATCATCATTTTCTTAATGAACAATCTTTGCTAATTATGTTGTGATTGCTCCATATTTAAAAATTTAGAAACGAGGATCAAAGTAGTTTAAGATCCTAATGCAAAAGAGCTTCATTACTCTGTGAGACTCAGAGATTACCTCCCTATTACAAAATGACAAGAAGAGAGAGGCATGTGACAATCAATATGTAAGCTTGTGTGGACTAAGAAAATATCATTACACATTCATTGAGGTTTGAAGGTAGTTTAATTTTAGGTTTTGCCAAATTACTTAGGGTACCACAGATAGTTGCATCCCTAAAGAGGGGACCTTGTAATGAACCAGATTCTCCATTGCCACCCAAAACATTTGCATTAATCGAAGGAAAGTAGGTAGGAGAGGGTTATCTGAAATCTAACCTAATGCCAGAGCAATTTACGTCACCATTGGAAGGCAAAAAAATTAAGCTTATAGAACTTCAAAGGGAAAAGTTAAGAAATAGTTCAAGACTCCACATATGATGTTGGCCAAATAGCATCAATCTATCAAGCCAATGAGATGCCAATGTAAACAAGACTAGGAAAGTTAAGGAAAGAAAGAAAACATACCTCTCAAACCTGTTCAAGGAAAGTTAAGCATATCACGTGTGCGGGGATTGAAATTATCTAATAATCATGAAATGAGGTTTGAAACCTTTTTTTATGCATGAGGGGAACTTTAAGTTATGCCCGTGTTGGTCAAAATTTTGACCAACACAGTGTTAGTCAAAATTTCGACCAACATGGGCATGTATTAAAAAAAAAAAAAGTTTTCCTTCTATAATCCGACCAACCTAAACATTTTTATTTGATGGTCGAATTGTTTAGTTGAAAAATAAGGTCAAATGTACTAGTGTGGAATAAAGTTGTCTCGATAATCTTATGTTAAGCTCAGCTAACACAAGCTCGATCGACACAACCGTTTGGATACAACTCGGTGTACATCACATCTCGGCTACCACAGGTGCTCGACATACATTGATAACTCAGTCAATTCAAACTAAAACACTAATGCTCAACATAAAAAATGAATTGTTCCTCTTTTCTCAAATATGTCCTAATGCATCTCTATCTATGCTGATATGGAGTTTTTTACAACATATGTTAGGAACTGATATAAGATAAAAAAATTTAAGACTTAGTTCCATACATACCTACTTTGCTTAGTTTGAAGTGGTGTGATCACCTAATCCATCAGATTGGGTGACCTCAGGTGCACTGGCTTCACTAGTGGTTCCTTCTTCTTTCTTCTTCCATGTTTTGTTCATCTAATTTCTCAATTTCTCAATGATATCTTCATTCTTTCTTTGATCATTTCTTGGTATGGGTGATCTACAATCTTTCTTTAGATGATCTATCTTGTTACATTTGTAGCATACCATACTTCCATTCATCCAACTTTTAGATTTCCCTCTGAAATGAGTCTTCAAACAATTTGCTCCATTGTGCCCATATTTTTCACAATAATGATAACTGTACCAAGTGTTATAATCCTAGTTTTATTAGTTACCTTTCATAGGTGACTTAGTCTGTTCATTTGATGACCATTTAGGTTTAGATCTACATTCAAATGCTCTATGTTCATATGTAATGCCCCGCCAGGGAACCCAGGAGAACTTAACCTAAACATGCAACTAAGTTTGTAGAGCAATGTTTTTTAAAAGTTAACAATCAATAACATCTAAGTGTCATAATGCGGAAGAAAAGCAAAGCAATAAACAACTATCATAGATTACAACTCTCAAGGGTTCCTTGACGAAGATTACGAAAGAATTAATTGATTAAAATAAGATAAAGGTAATTATGAATCCAAGAATAAAACTGAAAGATAAATACAACATCATATGCTTGATTACATAAATACAATTGGTACCTTAAGGTAACCATACTAATAAGCATCCACTGCACATGTCATAGGGTATGTGAATACAATAATTGGAAAGACAAACAACATGATAACTCTGAAAATCTAATACAATGATACAAGATCACAAGAAGAAAGAAGTACAAGAATAAAACAACTACAACATGGATCATCCAACCTCAGTGCACGAATGTCAGAATGTCAAATGCTAAAAGAACCACTACCACCCGACCTCGTGAACCTAAATGATCCACTCCCACCATGCTAAGGAGATAACATCAGATCCCACTTGGATAAAAAACAACAACAACAACCAATGAAGAGGTCCTAAAATCTTCTAACTCAAGGATACCAAAAGTACAACAAGGTATAGCATACTCTACTAGAGGCAACCAATACACGTAGGAAACCTAAGATGCATACAGGAAGTGTCATCACACAAGTCAACTCTAAAGTTATCTTGGTAGTCCCTTTAGACCCCGGCGCCCTAGTGACTCTATGTGGTCATAGTAACCTCTCGTGTAGACAAGGTACTACCTATGCCATATCCAGTCCATAAAGGCGGCAAGCATCATCTCAACTCCCATCCTAGTCAAACTCAATCGGGAACACAGGCATGGGCGAGGCACAAAATATCTTATTAGGTTCATTTTAGATTCCCAATGTTTATTAATTATCACTTATTACTCTACTTGTAATGGGATCTCCTGGTAGCCACTTCCGGGCTCTGGCACCAATTCACAAGCCACTTCCTGATATACACTTAGATGACCCACTCTAGGGTTTCACAGAATCAAGCCTAATCTTGAGTTAACACAACTCAAGAATCTTCATAACTAGATTCAACATGCATGACTGGAAACCACTAGGATCAAACCCACCTAGGGTTAGAACAACCCATGCAAACTAACTACACATGCATGACAATCAACATGGCAAAAAGATAACTAAAACCCCTAAAAATCAATACAAGTCACATTGACCAGGGGCATCAAAAGTCTTAAAAGCAACTGAAGTCCTGAATGATAATACATGCTAGTTAAAGAATAAACATGAAGAATTAACCAACTTAAATAGAAACAACCAGTTGAATAAACATACAAACTTTATAACAAAATCTCTATATGATGCTTGCCTAACTATACCATAAAGGAATTAATTTTATCTTAGAAACAACATCTAAGTATAGAAATATTCAATTCCAAAATAGAAATAAATCATCCTAAGAGTACCCATAAATTACATTTAAAAATTTAAACATAATTTACAATTAAAAATATCCACAAACCATTAAATTGATTACATAACTAAATTAACTCATAATATAAAAAAAACTAAATTAATTAATAGTATTTAATAAAAATAAACTAAATTAATTAATAATAATTAAAAATTAACTATTTTAGCAAATAAATACAACTCATAAAATAAAATTTAATATAACTAAAAACAAATCTTATTATAAAAATTAGACATCTTAATTTACTATAAAATAAAACTAATATAATAAATTAAATTAAAAACATAATTTATAAACTTAACAAAGAAAAGTTTTTAATTAAAAAAAAAACATATTAAAGGGGGGGTACCCGCGGGTCCCCTACCCCTGTCCCTCTGTCCGCACGACACAGAGGCCGGCGACAGTACCATTGGTACTACTGCAAGACAGCCCCCTCGGGGACTGTTGTGCGTTAGTATCATGGTATTGCGCATGACACAGTCTGCTGAGGGCCCGCATGGTGGTGGGGTTTTCAAAGCCCAAACAATAATTTTTTATTAATATAAACTTTTCACATTTGCTTAAAAACACTTTTCAAAAATAAACTTTTCAAATTTTTTTTTTTTAAAACAACCAAGGCATAAATGAATATATATATATACCACAATTACGATTATACCATAACATGTATAAAATCTCCAATAACTTCACAACAAGTTGAAAACCCTAGTCTAATTGGGTTTTCTAATACTCTTGTTACAGATACTTCAAAAACCATTAATTTACAAAATAGATAAGCAAGACCATTCAAATTAAATTGCAATAAACATACAAAACTTTCCAAAACATTCAACTCCAATAGGCATGAGGAAGACACGCTTTACAAATTTCTACAAAAGTTTGAAAAAGAATGACCATAATAGATTCAAAAACCTACCTCAATTCAATTGCATATAATTGACGATGTCCAGAACAAAGAAATAAAACCCAAGCTTTTTGAAGAACTCTTCAAATCTGTCCCAAAACTATCTCCAAAATTTCTCCTCCAAAACCTGTGTGTCCTCCCATAATGGCTAAAACTCCCAATACTTAAAGAAATCTCCTTTCTCATGCATAAAATCAAACTCAACTCCAAGAGGGCTTTGCATGAAAACAAACTTTAGTTTATAGTTCAGTTTCAGTTGAACTGAAGTCTCCTCTCCACTTTGATTTTTGTTGAAAAACACTTAACCAAACTTCAACTTGAATCCTTAATTCAATTTCATTCAATTATGAATGTGCAACATAATGCATTCAATTAAATAATAATTAAAAAATTTAGTTAACATAAATAACACATGCCAAAATAACCTTCAATTTAATAAATATATTTTAATTAAACAAAGGTTAATTTCATTATTAAATATTTCAAAAGTGAAGATATTTAATTAATTCACATTAATTAAATATTTCAACCACACTCAATATAGCATATAATTAATTTCCAATTAATTTATGCATCAACTATATAATAAAAATAATAATAAAACTAAATAAATATATTTATTTAATTACCATTTAAATACTATACCAAAACTAAAAATAGAATAATCTAAAAAATAGAATTCACATCAAACACCACAAATCAAAGAATCAAAAACACCTAAGGACCCACATTCATGCTCAGGACATAGGTGTAAACTCTTGCCAACTGGACGAGTTTAGAAGGGTGAAAACACAAAATCTTGTCCCCTACTTTAGGACAATAATTGGCTTAGGTTAGGATTTGGAACTGAATATTATCTCCCCTCTTTTACCATTGAGATTAGTGATAGGGCACTCTCATCTTGAAAATTCAGGGAAGTCAATGCTCGGTGTGTGTGAATTTTGCACCTGATCTGTAGACACAACACTTCAGTAAAACATTAGAGGTTAGCAAAAATCAAAACTGTGCAATAAATGAAAAACTAAATTAACTAGGCAATTTACTGCCTTCTAGTAGATGCGAGTATGTATTCTTAGATTATACCGAGATCAGTGACCTTGATGACTCCTAAACGAAGGATTTGAATGCAAAATCTAGATATGGAATGAATGCAATTAATCTATTTTTTTGGTTTTTTTGTGCAATTATGATAATGAAAACTTGATATAGATCTATGCTAATATGAAAATTGATATGCTAATATGATCTAACAATAATATTCTAAATGATATGGATACTATGCAAAAACAATGAAAATCTCACAACAACTCGAATTCTCAAGATCAATTCTTCAGTTTCCAATTCGACAGCGTGAGTGTGCAATTCATGGATGGATTGATAATGAAGAGCTGAAGCCTTAATTTATAGAAATCTAGTGCTTTGGAGGTGCATGAAAAAAAGCCATAAATCACTCAAATAACTCAGGTTGATTTTTGAGTTATTTTTAAATAAAGGATAATTAATTCACAAAAATATGCAAAAGCAGAGTTCAACTCAAAATAGACTTTAGATTTAATTGATAATTGATAGTTGTCTGCTTTTATGATTATGCATGTTTTATTTATGAATTAATTTAATAATAAAGTGATTTATTTCCAACTTAATTGATTTTGAAAAATAAAATAATTGATTTATTGGTTAATCAATTATTTTTCAAACTTTTAATCAAAAATAATATTATAAAAAATTGACAACTTGCTTTAATTAATTAAATAAAAATTTAATCAATTATTCATAGGATTTTGGATTTATTGTCAAAATTAAATAATATAATTTAGGAATAAATAGAATTAACTTCAATTAAACAATTAAGTGACAAAATTAAATCTAATTAATTAAATATTGAGAATATTCAATTAATCAAACTTTTAGGATAAATAGGATTTATCACCAAATAATCCTTAAATCAAAGATAATTAGGATAAAATAGGAATATTAGTAGGAATATTCCCTGATGCAGAATTTATGATCATCAATTAGGATTTGATGATGTTCAGATGTGCCTTAGGTTAGGACTTTGATGTCGATTTCATTTGAATTGTTGATGTATGAGGTTAATGAACTTATAACCCATTTTTGGGGTATTACATTTTGCCCCTCTTTGAATTGCTATGTGAAGCGCAGTGGTTCAAAGATAGTCTATGTATGATGTTGAAACTGATGTTTGAAATTGATATTGATATGAAATAGAAGCTGATTGAAAGATTTGATATGAAGATAATAGGTCCTGAATGACCAAAGATAATGTTAACTATAACAACAAATGAACCGATGATTGCGAAAAAGTGTCAAAACACCTGATTCTGAACCTTATGATTGCGAAGAAGTGAGTGACCGATTCCAGACCTGATTGTCGATAAGAATCACATTGGTATCACATTTGAACCCTTTAGATTTTGAAGAACCAAGGAAGTAACACAATTGAACCGATAGTTACAAAAACTGATACAATTTACAAGATTAAGAGAATACCAGATTGATATGGATCTCGATCAATTTGATATGCCCCGAGTGATGATTGATTTGCCTCGAGTGATGAGGTCTTTTGATGAATCAACAACTAGACGTGGTTGTTGTCTTGACTACTGAGGAAAGATATGATTTCAGCTTTAGATTACAGACTTTGAATGATGTGCAATACCATGCCCCCTTCAGGATAAAAATTGAAATTTGACAAGAAAAGTTAGTGTTGAATAGTTCAAAAGCATGTTAATTGATTTGAGAAGTGGTTATACATGTTCGAGAATGCATTCTACATCATTGAGAGGTCCTGAAGACCAAGTTTGACTAGGTTTGACCATGAGTTGACCATGGTTGACCAAGTTGAAATTTTGATAGTTTGATGTAAGATAATCAGTTAAGTTGAATTCTAGATTTTTGTGATGATTGAAGGTTGATTATGCAAGCAATAGACTGTCCTGGGTCCAAAAATTTTAAATCATGATTTTGACACAGTAAATGATCTCAAATTTGAATTTTGATCCTGAAAATGGATTCAAAGCGTCAAAATTAGCCAGAGGTGCAATTTTCATGAAGAACTGAGCAATTTTGAAAATTAGGTCAAAAGCTATATAAAGGCCGAAAGGGTCATTTTCAATTCATTTCAACCTTTTGACTTTAGAAATCTTTGTGGAGCCCTTTGAGCAAAATGGCAGATAAAGTGGTAGAACCGAAGGTACCTATGAGGTCGCACTGATTTGAGTGCAGTCAGAGACACCAGAGACCTCGACAATACGGACATCCAGTAGGTGGACCTCTGTGCTTTGCTAAAATGTTAATTTTTCCATGTTTTTATAGGATTTTAGCTATTTTCATACATCTTTTCCATTTTTTAATTTTGCATGCATGGAAACTCGTACGACTCCCCAGTAGGACTCATACAACTTTTCAACAGTAGCTAGGTTATCGTTTGATAAGCCCCCAAGACTCATATCAGAGGGACCCATGAGTTGTATGACATTCTATCTGGTCCCTCATAACTCGTACGAGGAGGGATGCATTGTCGTGCTACTATGGTTTGTCGTTTGGTATGATGTGGAAAGTCGTACGACTTTTCATGCTAGTTTGAGTTGTCGTATGGAAAATAGTGAACTGAAAGCTCAATATTAGGTCAAATTTTTTATTTTTCTGATCTCTTAGCTTGATTGCTGACTTGTTAACCCTCCTTCTGAAATATTGAACTGCCCCATTTCTATCCTTGTAACCTGCTCTGTGACCCAATTATTGATAGAATGCCCTATTTTTGTGTTGTGTAGGTTGTATATCCAGATGTACATGTACGAATCTCTCATCTTGCTACTCAGAGATTATGTGTCTCCTTGCCAGACCCTATGAGGGTCCACCTTGCTTCTTGTGGATTCGAGCACTTGATACATTTACCCAAGATTAGGGTAAATCATGGGCTTTTGACTGCATTGATTGAGAGCTTTCACTCAAAGACCCAAACTTTCCACTTGCCGACGGGGGAGATCACTGTTACCCCTGAGGATGTGTATTAGATACTATGGATTCCTTTCCATGCTGCTAGGAGACCAGAGTATGTGAGTTCGAGGAACTCAGGTGTTCTAGCTTTTAGATGTCTCTTTGGAGATGATACCCAAATGACGGCCTCCATTTCTTGGGAGACCTTAGTTCAGAGATATGGATAGACACACTGGCTAGAATACATCATTATCAGGATGATTGGTGGCATTATCATGTCTGACCGTCAGCAGAACGGTCTTTTGATGGGCTGGGCCCCTATGGTAGCATAGTTGATGGCCCCTCCTGCTGAATTGGCTTGGGGTGAGTGTTTATTAGCACACATGTTCTCCAAGATGCACGAGATGCTGTATCGAGAGAGAAAATCTTTTGCAGAAGGAGCTCTTGTTCTACAGATATGGGCGTGGGAGCATATCCCAATGTTGAGACCTGTTTGTACTTCACAAAGGTAGCCTCATGAGCCTATCATATATACCTATGCCAGATATGTCATTCAGGGATGGATGGGTCATGTAGGGTACTGGAGGTGATGCCTCGATGATATGACCTTTGTGCATTGGAGACCTTATGTAGCCATTGAGCCTTGGCCTACTGCTCGAGAGAAATTTAGTTATTTCTTCCAGAGCCATGTACTGATTGGGAGGTCCTCCTCCACCATAGAGAGGTTTCTGATTACCAGGGTCTAGCGACAGTATGGACATATTTAGCATGCCCCAGAGGATTATGCTACATATGCATGGATAGGGCATGGGATTGGACTTGGGTGCACATAGAGGCTCTCTTATGTTTTGTGTTCACAGGAGTACAGTACGATTGTTGGCAAGGACTAGGAGTATAGAGAAGATGTACTCGATGCTGGTGTTACTGACAGATTCATCTCATGGCTTGTTGATCACCCCATTCATAGATTTTATGATCCCACTGAGCTGATACCCTCCATGGAGGAGGTGATGGACGTTACTCGTGCTCCAATATCCTATAAAGGACATCATCGAAGAGCTCGTGGGAACAAAATAAGCAAAAATCTCAATGTGAATCAGTAAGCATACAAGGAGATAAAAGTATGTAAAAAGCATAGATTATTTTCAATTTGATGTTTGATTGTGTTGTTGTTGATGCAAAATCCTTTCTGGAGACAAGACTAACTAACTGACTCGATTGAAACTTCAAAGGACTCTGACTAGATATGATACGTCTAAGATACATTGGAGGCCATAGGATATGAAATTGATTTCCCCCAAGTGTTAAGCATTGGTAGGATATAGACGCTTGAGCTGATTGGTGTACAGATTGACTTATTGAAAACTGGAAATGCAAAAGCAAACTGGGAGATATGTACAAACTAAAGCAAGACTGAAAGCTGGGAAAGACCAAGATTGCACTGATAGATGGAGCATTTTGAAACAAGTGGCACCCGTTTGCTGAGTTTTCACCATCTTGGCAGAGATTCTATTTTTGCTACCAAGGCACCTGTTTCTAGGTTTTCACCAAGGCACTTTTTCTTTTTCTCATTTTTTTTAATTTTTTTTTTTTAAACTTTTTTTGTGAATCGTCAAGGTGCCTATTGCTAGATTTTGACCAAGATGTTCATTTTTTTAGGACTTTTTCCAATTTTTAAGATTTTTTTTTTAGGACATTTTACCATAGACTGAATGCCTTAGGCGTAGAATTTCTTTAGATGGAGAACATTGATTGGTTCTCAGAGCTGTTCTCCTTCAGTCGTTGAGAGTTGATAGGCACCAGAGCCAAAAGTAGTAGTGATTACAAAGGGATCCAACCAGTTGGGTTCAAACTTCCCCTTGCGTTCTTGATGTGATTGATTTTTAGGATTTTCTCTCAAGACTAGATCACTAACCTGAAATTCTCTATGACTAAATTTCTTGATGTAACCTCTAGACATTCACTTCTGATATACTCTGAGATGATCATATGCTTCTTGTTTGCACTCATCTAGAAGTTCAAGTTCTTGCAACCTAGACACTTTGTAGTCATCATCAATTACTACACCATGCATTCTGATTCTTAGTGATGGGATTTCAACCTCAATAGGTAATACTACTTTAGACCCATAAACTAAAGTGAAAGGTGTAGCCCCAGTAGGTGTTCTAATACTTGTTCTATAGGCCCGGAGAGTTGGATTGATCATGAGATGCTAGTCTCTTCCTATTTTATTAACTATACAATGCAAGATTTTCAAGAGATTCTTATTAGAGGCCTCCGTTTGTGCATTCCCTTGAGGATAGTAGATAGAAGACCAATGTTGTGTGATCTTGAATTTGGCACATAGATCATCTAGGTCTTTTTTCTTGAATTTCCCATCGTTATCTGTGATTATGGAATGAGGTATCCCATATCTGCATATGATATAGTTCAATATGAACATAGATATTTTCTTTCTAGTTGCTTGTGTCAAAGGGACTACTTCTACCCATTTTGTAAAATAATCTATAGCTATAATGATATGGGTATGTTCATTAGAAGAATGAGGATGTATGGCTCTAATAAGATCAAACACCCATTGATGAAATAGCCATTTTTTAGTAAAGGGAATTAGATCTCTCCTTGGAGCATGAATTAAGTTGCCATGCACTTGGCACTTTTGACAGTTCTTAGCAAACTTGATAGAATCTTTCTCCATTTTAGGCCAATAGTACCCAACCCTAATAAGTTTTTGAGCTAGTGTTAAACCATTCAAGTGTGACCCACAAATACCATCATGGACTTCCTCTAATGCACGTTGAGACTCTTCCCATTATAAACATCTAAGTAGTGTACCATCTAGACCTCATTTGTATAGATTGTGACCAATGATGACATATTGGAAGGAATTACAGATAAGGTATCTCTTTTCATGGTAGTTGAAGGTATCGGAAATGATTTGGTCTTGGAGATAGGAAAATAATTTTTTGTATCTGGATGAATCATGACCAACAATAGTGCAGATCATGCGGGTTTTGGGGGAATCATATGCAGGATAAGATAGTGCTTCCACCAGGAACTCGTAGCGTAGCTCATGTTCAGGCTGCTATAATAAAGTAGATAGCATT
Organism: Chamaecyparis obtusa; assembly: GCA_027943335.1. Taxonomy (NCBI): domain Eukaryota; kingdom Viridiplantae; phylum Streptophyta; class Pinopsida; order Cupressales; family Cupressaceae; genus Chamaecyparis; species Chamaecyparis obtusa. The sequence continues at coordinate 384,052 of BSBK01003400.1, forward strand.
GCCATTGCATTGGCAGCCTTATTCTCTATTCTAGGAATTTGCTCAAATGTGATAGATAGGAAATACTTCTTTAGATCATCTACCATTCTCTTGTAAGAAATGAGCTTTTCATCTTTAGTTTGGTACACATCATTGACTTGATGGATAACAAGTTGAGAGTCTCCATGAATGTGTAATTCTGTTACTCACCACTCAATTGCTATTTTCATGCCATTCAAAGGGATTCATATTCAACAATATTATTTGTGCAAGGAAACTTTAATCTGAATGCTTTTGGTATGGAGTATCCTTGAGGAGTTATGAACAATATGCCTACACCCGATCCATTCGGTGTATAGGAGCCATTAAAGAATAACTGCCATTTTCTAGAAGAAAAAGGCATGATAGAGGAATCTGGAAAATCTATTTGCATTGGTGTATCATCAATCATAGGTGCATTTGCTAATTGATCAACAATAACCTATCCTTTGATAGCCTTTCTTTCTACATATTCAATGTCAAATTCACTTAAGAGCATGACCCATTTAGCTAATCTACCTGTAAGGGCAGCTTTGCTTAGTAGGTACTTGAGTGGGTCAATTTTAGCCACCAAATGTGTGGTATGAGCTAACATGTAATGTCTCAATTTTTGTGATGCAAAGATCACAGCTAGACAAGCTTTCTCAATCATTGAAACCCACTGTTGTCTGGAAGCTCGATTGTCCTGTGATCTGATACCCATTGTCATACGAGTTTCTGGACTGTCGTCTAGAAGGTAACCCACTATTGTACATGTTTTAGTGCCAGCGTTCAATTGTTGTTTCACTTTTTTAGGTAGTTTGTCAGATTTGGTTTTTAAATTTTGACTAACAGCTAACCCTAACAATTAAAATTCTCTATTTTTTATTGATTTTCACTGGTTTTTGATTGGAAAAAGTGCAAGAATTGCTAAAAATAGGTAAGAATCTACTAAGTGCATTGCATGAAATTCAGGTAACCTTCTCAGCTGATAACATTTTGATTTGGATTAAAATGAACATCTTGCGTGTCTAGCTTGAGTGCCTTTCTTTTCCATATCACACTTTTCATTTAGGCTCTAAAACCAAACATAGATTTTCTTTTAGCATCTTTGTTACACATAGCAAATAGGCCCTATGAACACTATTTGTGGCTTTTGAGAGAGTGTGTTTCCAGTGAAACTCTTCTCAATGAAGGAACCCTTGTAGGTAGGGAGGATACTAAGGGAGTCTCACGTTCCACTAGATCTGTGTGTCTTCAACTTTTGATCGATGCATTCTCTCTCTGGAGAGGTTGATAGATCATAAGGGGTTGATGTCATAGATCTTTGTGAGATAATATTGGTCTTAGTATGTCAGATTAATCTGTCTACTTTGTTTGGGTTAAAAGTGAAAAGGCTAGAGGATTATGCTCTACTCCCTTTTTGGGTAGTAACAGAAACTCAGATCCTTGAATCTGGAACCAATCTCCATGTGGTATATCTTGTGAGTCACCTTTAGAGAGGGTTAACCATAGTGGAAATTCCCTTAGTTGGGTCAACCATGTTGATGGAACCTCAAGCGGTAATATCCATTTTCACCGTGGTAGTGACAAACACTATATAAATGTCTTGTTGGAAGAAATCTCCATAGGTGTGGTCTCTTATTGGGTTATCAGATCTCCCTAGAAGATCCTGAAGATTAAGTTCTCAGACTATGTCAAAACCCCGGTGCACCTGAATTGGAGTTTGCCCTCTTGGATCATAAAAGTTGCAGAGTCAAACCATTACTAAAAACCCTAGTGAGGCCAAATTTTCATTTTCTAGGAATATGTATGTTAATGCAAAACTTTTTGGAACATACATAATTAGCACTTCTAAGGATTAGCACAAATAAGTCACTTGATTGTTCATGTGCAAGGTTTCTTTTTCCCTTGTCATCATTTTTAGACATGCTTGCTATTTTGTGTGCTTGCTTATCTATCTGGTTACTAAAAATGAACAAATCTATTACAATCCTCAAATCTGGATATTGAAATTTGCAAACAATCTGAAACTAAAAACCCAAAATTTTCACAGTAAAACACCTTTCTGGAGTTAACAGTCATTTTGTAAAGTTAGAAAGTCGTACGACTTTTGGCTATTGTCATTTCAGAACCCCATATTGTCATATGGTATCAGGTATATTATCGTACGAGTTTTGCTTCCAATCATTTTCAAAAGTCAATTTCCCTGTTGTCAACTATCGTACGAGCTTGTCAATTTTCATTTCATGCTATACCCACTATCGTACGAGCCTGCAGAGAGTCATTTGAGAAATTTCAAAAAGTAGTCAGAAAGTTGTCAGAACTATCAGAGTCCCAGCTTTTCCAGCCTATTCTAGAATCTATCAAACAAATCACTGTGTCAGGAATAGAGTAGAAAATATTGAGAATCTAATCATTTTCCTAAAGTGGCCTTTTGAATCTGATTTAGCATTCTATTTAATCAATTTGAGTCTTTATCATCTTGTGTCAAAACCTTGTCATAACTATCAATCTTCAATCAATCATCAAAATGACTAAGTGTTGTGAACTTGTGTCCGCTATCTTTTGGGAGTCTACCCATACATCCAGGGCATAGTATCCCTCATCTAAGTCAAATCTATGCTTTAATCAATCAAACCTTGACAAGGTTGCATCATTTGATCTTCTTGAATAAGATCCTTCTTTAGTTGTCTTCATCATATTCTTTGGATTCACCCAAGGTTAATGGTGGAAACTAGAGCTTCCTCTCACAAGAAATCGGGAGAAGCCCTTAACACCAAAGCTTTGTCTACTCATGTAGGTCCAAATCTTGAACAACTCTACAATTCAAGTCTTTATGAAGATGACGGTCTTGGCAACTTTAGATTAAAAATTGGTTACATTCCTCCTTCATCAACTCATGAAGGTAATCAACAAACTCCACATCAATCTATCCTAGGTAGAACTCCTACCATGTCTCAAGTAGGGACAAACTTTGGCTCTCAAAGAGCTCAATATCAACATGGTGCAGATCAAGAACCCACACCTGAAGAAACTGCTCAATACCAAAATGATGATAACTTCAAATGAATGATGAAGCATTTCTTGAAAGAAGACAGAGAGGCATACTTTTTACAATTGGCTCATCAAGGAGCTAAACTTCCTCCCAACTTTAATGTTGAATATATCATTACACATGAGGAAGAAACTCCATTCACAGCTATGATGAAATAGATGCATGCCATGCAAGTCAAGCTTAATAACCTTGAGAAAGAAAAGGAACCCAAGGAGTTCTCCATGGAGGCCCTATGTCCTTTTCCATTCGAAAAAGACTTGTACATGCCACCATTCCCAAAAAGAGTGGAGATGCCTAAGTATGATAAGTATGATGGACACTTAAATCCCCAAGATCATGTAAGAGAATTCTGTACACAATCTATGGAATTCATGCACAAACCAACCTATCTTATGCATCTCTTTCCTTGATCTTTGGGGGGGGGGAAGTCATTCATTGGTTCTCTAGATTGCCTTCTACTATCAAAACTTTTGAGGAGTTGATCAAATTATTTTATCAGAAATACTCCTATAATATTCAACATCTAGTCACCATGATCGATATCTGCAATCTCAAACAATATCCAGGCGAACCATTCTTGACATTTCTCAAAAGATGGAGGAAGAAATTCTCTCTATATGCTAGGCCTATTCCAGAAACTGAGAAACTATAAATATTCATCAATAATCTTATTCCAGAGATCAACTATCCTTTAAAAATGCAAGATCATACATCTTTTGATAAAATGGTAGACAATGCAATCAAAATTGAAAAAGTACTTGTGAAAAAAGGAGAAATCACACTTCAAAAAGACAAGTACGAATCAGGATCCAGTTCTAAAGACAATAATAAAAAATGGAACAAGAATAAAGGCATTGTCATAGATGGTGTTTTTGATACTATCTATGCTCCATCAAAGGCACCAGCTTTCAATCTAACTATTGGTACCCAAGCCATAAAAGCTTCAGAACAAAAGGTGCCTGAATCATCTCAAAAGAAGCTAGAGTATAAAAGGTGGTCTGCTGATAATAAATGAACGTTCACTCCTCTTGGAGAATCTTTAGAATCAGCTATGAGAACTCTGCTAGCCAATAACATCATCTCTTTGCCTGAGATCTGACAATCTGATTCTGAACCTAAACCAAAATGGTGGAGAGAGAATGAATTCTATGATTTCCATCGAGGTAAAGGTCACAAAACTAATAACTACTTATGCTTGAAACATACTATTCAAGATTTGATTGATAAGGGAGATATCACCATTGACAATCATAAGAGAAATAATGATCATACATCATTCATAGAACCATTTCTGAAACATGGTCAGGAAGTCTCATCTTCTCAACCTAATATGGGGGCAAAGGTCAATTATGCTTACCCTGGAAATAATGCTATTATCAATATGGTTGAACCTTGTCTCTCTGAACATTGCAATGTCATCACAATTGTACAAAGAGATAGAGATCATTCGTCATCTAATGCAGTTACTCGATCACAAGCTCAGACACATCTGAATGGACAAATCCCAAAGTCATCAAATATCCCTAAGATTCCCTTCAATCTTTTTTCCACTTCCAAACAGAAGGTTGTTTCTAAATCTTCCAATCCTAAAGATACAAGGCCAACATCTTATAGAATTGTTCAATAACTCAAACACACTAATGCAAAAATCTCCATGTTTGATTTGCTTCGAATATCTCTAGCTCATAGAGCCATTCTAGACAAAGCTTTGCTCAGATCCAATGTTCCTGATGACCTTGATTTAGATAGGTTTGAGACTATGGTTGGACATCTTACATCTCTGAGGTATATATCCTTTCCAGAGGAAGATGAAAACTCCTCGAGTCACCTGCATAACCAGCCCTTGCATATAGAAGTCTTGATTTAGAAACATAGAGTCAAATGTGTGTTGTAAGATGGAGGCACTGGCCTAAACATTTGTTCTTACAACTTGATCACACAATTGAGATTTTCAGAATTGGCTATTGATCCTAGAAAGAAAATAACTATAAAAGCCTATGATGAACAAGAAAGATCTTCTAAAGGCACCATTGTCTTACCTATCAGAGCTGGTCCAGTTATTAGAGATACTATATGTCAAGTTCTTGATCTACCTTTGGCTTACAACATTCTTCTAGGGAGACCATGGATACATGAGATGAAGGCTATTCCTTCTACATTTCACCAATGCTTGAAATTTCCTTATGGAGTAGAGGTCACTATTCCAGTAGACATATCCACCACTTGCAATACATTCAAGGAAAGTGCAGATAAACTTGTGCCTAATAATAGAGAATCTTCCATTGAACCAACTAAAGAAGCATCCACATCTAAAATGGAAGATCTTGCAAAAGAGGTTAATATCAAAGAAAATAGTATGGGAGAATATACTATGCAGCCAGTCTTATCTTTGAAAATCTCTCCCTATCTCACCTAAATCTTATGGACAATCTTTGAAATAGTCCAACCAGATCCTAAAGAACCTCTTGAGGCATATAAAAAGAATTTTGTAGTTGAACAAGTCTCCAAGCAGGAATTTGAAGAGGATGAACCTGTGCTCGCATGGCTATAGAAAGACAAATTTGAATCCCATGATATTCAAACTAGTAACTCAGCAGTATCAAAAGATCCTTCTAAGTCATATGGACTAGGAGATAAATTGATAGCTAAGATGGGATATCCAGGCAAAGGACCTCTAGGAGTTAGAGGAGAAGGTCTTATAACACCTATCCCACATACTGGTAGAGCAAATAAAGACAAAGTTGGCTTAGGATTTAAAAAGAAACCCTTTCACCTCAAAGGTAATTGTTCTCATGTCATAGATCAGATTGCACCAGGAGAACCTCTTCTTAAGAAAGAAGAAACAAAACAATTAGATAGTGATTTAGACAGCTCAAAACTCATCCCCTATGAAAAATTTCCTAAAGAGATCAAAGACCTTCTTGATGATAAAGATGATCCAATCAAAATAATTAATGTAGTAGAAACACAAGAACCTACTATCAATCAAGAGATATTTGCAACACTAGAACTAGCTAATCTCAAAAATAATCAAGAGGAGGAAGGTGGTAGTTATTCTAAGATAGATTCTCATGAGTATGAATTCAAATCAGAATATGAGGGTAACCCTTCTTGGGGTATTCATCCTGACTTTACTCATGTTCTTAGATTTCCTAGAGGCATAGATGAAGAATCTAATGACTATGAATGGGCAGCCATTCTAGAAAAAGATGAGCTTATTACAGAGAAACATGTTGATGTTATTCACCAATATGCACTTGAACCCAACGTAAGTCTAGATTGAAATGCTTAACCTATTGAGTCTGATCCACCTGTGGCTGAATTGGACTCCCACAATGACATTGAGCCTATTCATGAATTGAATGTCTTAAGTTGTAATATCACCTTTGAACTCAAGTGTCAGGTTAGGACCAATGATGATAGATGCATATCCATAAACACTATCTCCCAATCTTTCCCCACTTTGACTATCTAATATCCAGACCTTATTGATCAAACCTCCACAAATCCAAGCCATGGTATTTATACCTTACCAAATGACTATGTCCTTGCTTGCTACCTCAATGTAGTTGAGCCTATGAGTACTTCCATCAGTGAACCAAGCGTTAGCATGATAGATTCAGACATCAAGTATCTTAGTCAGAAAAATAAGAATAAAAAGAAAATGAAAAAGAGTTCTGATGGTGAAAACAACTTTGTGGCAGTCTCAGAACCTACAAAAGTAAAAATAAAAGATGTATCCAAAGGTGAAAACCTCCCCGAGGCACCTAAGGATGAGATATCTGATGTCCTTTTGAGTCATTTACAAGATAGATCTCCAGTTCTAATTGAGCCCACTCAATCCATCAATTTGTTAACAACAGAAGAACCATAGTTGATTCATGTAGCACAATCTTTATCAGAAGAAGAGAAGAAAAAATTTACAACATTCCTAACAGAGAAGAAGATCAAATTTGCATGGAAATATTTAGATATGCCAGGGTTGGATCCTAATCTTATAATGCATCATTTATCTATAGCTCTAAATGTCAAACCCATTAAGCAAAAATTGAGAAAGATGCATCCTCATGTTGCACTCTTGGTGAAAGCTAAATCAGAGAAGCTCCTAAAAGCCGGATTCATTTGAGTTATTCACTATGCAGAGTGGATCTATAATATTGTAACTATTTCAAAACCTGATAAATCAATCAGAGTATGCACAGACTTTAGAGATGTAAATAGAGCATGCCCTAAGGATGATTTTCCATTACCTAACATTGATATGATAGTGGACATGACTGTGGGCTTTGAGATGTATTCTTTAATGGATGGTTTTTCTGGATATAACCAAATAAAAATTGCTCTAGAAGATCAAGTGAAAACTGCTTTTACATGTGCATGGGGTACCTTCTTTTGGAATGTCATGCCATTTGGGATTAAAAATGCTAGTGCTACATATCAAAGAGCCATGACATCTATTTCCCATGACATGATGCATAGGACTATGGAGGATTATGTTGAAGATACTTTAGCAAAATCTATGATTAGGGCTGCACATCTAGATGACTTGAGCAAGATACTAGACAAAATGGAAAAATTTAGTCTTAGACTAAATCCTAAGAAGTGTGCTTTTGGTGTCACTTCTGGAAAGCTCTTAGGATACATAGTTTCAAAGAAGGGCATTGAAGTTGATCCAGCTAAGGTGAAGGCTATAATGGAAATGCAACCTCCAAAGAATATTAGTCAAATGAGGACATTGCAAGGAAGAGTTCAATTTATCAGAAGATTCATATCACAGCTAGTAGACATATCACATCCTTTTACAAAAACATTATAGAAAGGTGTGACCTTTGCATTAAATGAAGAATGTGAGAAGAACTTTGACCATATCAAACAATATCTATCAAATCCTCCTATTTTGATGCCTCCTATTTATAGGAAGCCATTGATCTTATATATCTCTGCTACAGATACATCACTAGGGGCATTTCTTGTACAACATGATGAGAACAAAAAGGAAAGAGCTATATACTATATCTGTAGGACATTGGTTGCATATGAGAAGAACTATTCAATGATTGAGAAAGCTTGTCTAGCTATGATCTTTGCATCACAAAAATTGAGACATTACATGTTAGCTCATACCACACATTTGGTAGCTAAAATTGATCCACTCAAGTACCTACCAAGCAAAGCTGCCCTTACAGGTAGATTAGCTAAATGGGTCATGCTCTTAAGTGAATTTGACATTGAATATGTGGAAAGAAAGGCTATCAAAGGATAGGTTATTGCTGATCAAGTAGCAGATGCACCTATGATTGATGATACACCAATGCAAATGGAATTTCCAGATTCCTCTATCATGACTCTTTCTTCTAGAGAATGGCAGTTATTCTTTGATGGATCCTATACACAAAATGGATCAGGTGTAGGCATATTATTCATAACTCCTCAAGCATACTCCATACCAAAAGCATTCAGATTAAAGTTTCCTTGCACAAACAATATTGTTGAATATGAAGCCCTTTTGAATGGCATGAAAATAGAAATTGAGTGGTGAGTAGAATAATTACACATTCATGGAGACTCTCAACTTGTTATCCATCAAGTCAATGATGTGTACCAAACTAAAGATGAAAAGCTCATTCCTTACAAGAGAATGGTAGATGATCTAAAGAAGTATTTCCTATGTATCACATTTGAGAAAATTCCTAGAACAAAGAATAAGGTTGCCGATGCAATGGCAATGCTATCTACTTTATTACAGTAGCTTGAACATCAGCTACGCTATGAGTTCCTAGTGGAAGCACTATCTTATCATGTATATGATTCCTCGGAAACCCACATGATCTGCACTATTGTTGGTCATGATTCATCCAGATACAAAAACCTATTTTCCTATCTCCAAGACCAAATCATTCTCGATACCTTCAACCGCCATGAAAAGAGATACCTTATCTGTAAAGCCTCCCGATATGTCATCATTGGTCACGATCTATACAAATGAGCTCTAGATGGTATGCTACTTAAATGTTTAGAAAGGGAAGAGTCTCAACGTGCATTAGAGGAAGTCCATGATGGTATTTGTGGGTCACACTCAAACGGTTTAACACTATCTCAAAAACTTATTAGGGCTAGGTACTATTGGCCTAAAATGGAGAAAGAGTGTATCAAGTTTGCTAAGAACTGTCAAAAGTGCCAAGTGCATGGAAAATTAATTCATGCTCCAAGGAGAGATCTAATTCCCTTTACTACACAATGGCCTTTTCATTAATGGGCATTTGATCTTATCAGAGCTATACATCCTCATTCTTCAAATGGACATACCCATATCATTATAGCTATAGATTATTTTACAAAATGGGTAGAAGCAGTCCCTTTGACACAAGCAACTAGAAAGCAAATATCTATGTTCCTATTGAACTATATCATATGCAGACATGAGATACCTCATTCCATAATCATAGATAATGGTGGACAATTCAAGAACAAAGACCTAGATGATCTATGTGCCAAATTCAAGATCACACAACATTGGTCTTCTATCTACTATCCTCAAGGGAATGGACAAGCGGAGGCATCTAATAAGAATCTCTTAAAAATCTTGCATCGTACAGTTAATAAAATAGGAAGAGACTGGCATCTCATGATCAATCTAGCTCTTTGGGCCTATAGAACAAGTATCAGAACACCTACTCGGGCTACACTTTTCACTTTAGTTTATGGGTCTGAAGCAGTACTACCTATTGAGGTTGAAATCCCATCACTAAGAATCAGAATGCATGGTGTAGTAACTAATGATGACTACAGAGTGTCTAGGTTGCAAGAACTTGAACTACTAGATGGGCATAGATAAGCAACATATGATCATCTTAGAGTATATCAGAAGAGAATGTCTAGACGTTACAACAAGAAAGTTAGACACAGAGAATTTCAAGTTGGTGATCTAGTCTTGAGAGAAAATCCTAAAAATCAATCACATCAAGAATGCAAGGGGAAGTTTGATCCCAACTGGCTGGGTCCCTTTGTAATCACTGCTACTTTTAGCTCTGGTGCCTATCAACTCTCAATGACTAAAGGAGAATAGCTCTGAGAACCAATCAACATTCTCCATCTGAAGAAATTCTATGCCTAAGGCATTCAGTCTATGGTAAAATTTCTTGAAAAAAAATCTTAAAAATTGGAAAAAGTCCTGAAAAAATGAACATCTTGGTGAAAACCTAGCAATAGGCACCTTGATGATTCACAAAAAAAGTAAAAAAATAAAAAAAAAACAAAAAAATGAGAAAAAGAAAAAGTGCCTTGGTGAAAACTTGGAAACAGGTTCCTTGGTAGCAAAAATAGAATCTCTGCCAAGATGGTGAAAACTCGGCAAACGGGCACCACTTGTTTCAAAATGCTCCATCTATCAGTGGAATCTTGGTCTTTCCCAGCTTTCAGTCTTGCTTTAGTTTGTACATATCTCCTGGTTTGTTTATGCATTTCTAGTTTTCAATAAGTCATTCTGTACACCAATCGCCTCAAGCGTCTATATCCTATCAATGCTTAACACTTGGGGGAAATCAATGTCATATCCTATGGACTCCAATGTATCTTAGATGTATCATATCCAGTCAAATTCCTTTGAAGCTTCAATCGATTCAGTTAGTCAGTCTTGTCTCCAGAAAGGATTTTGCATCAACAACAACATAATCAAACATCAAATTGAAAACAATCTATGCTTTTTACATACTTTTATCTCCTTATATGCTTACTGATTCACATTGAGATTTTTGCTTATTTTGTTCCCACGAGCTCTTCAATGATGTCCTTTAGAGGATTTAGAGATTAATGACTGGGGGTGTAATACCCCTCTAACCCTAATATAAGTTTTGTGTTTTTGAAAGAATTAAGATCCTTCGATGTTTTCTTACAGCTTAAGTTGTACATGATACTTGTTTGATCTATTCCTATAGTTTTTTATAATAATTTCATAAGCTAGTACTCAATGATTCTAATATCAGACATACTATCTAAAGGTATCATTTTTGTATGTATTTATCTCCATGTATGTATTGAGTACCTACAAGACCTTTATGAACATAGTTAGGATGTTATATGATATGTACTTGATAGATATATATAAGTGGTTATTTATGTGTTCTTCTATTAAGGTTACCTTGGATGAATCTTGTATCTCACTTGATGATTTGATTATGTTAATTTATTATTAGTATTGATAAGAGACTAACACAATGCTTGAGATTCTAACCTTCATTATGATGATGCTACATGCTTTGAGTGTATATATATACATGATGTGTTTTCATGATTCAGGATGAAGTCGTAGTTACTCACATAGCTGAGGTCCACATGATGTATCGATCCTGGTCATCTGTCTGCAATGTTTTCTTTTATATGTATATCCGTGCATATGTATTTCTTCTTTGTGATGCAGGCTTGCAGGTACCGGGCATCGACTTCACCTGGCTTCACAGGTCTGAGCATGCCCTCAAATCCTCGATGGTTGTTGTTATGGAGATAGTACTAAGGCCCCTACATGAGTCTTCCTTTGTCATTATTCCAATTTGGGAATATTAGGGTTCCTTCTTTGTCAGTCAACCTTTGGGTCAAAAACCCAGATCCAACGCACCCGGTTGGGCATGGTTGTAGTTAGTGCCTTGTGACCACTTGAATTCATTTGGTTGTATGATTTGTTTACTCATTTTATTTATTTCTCCTTCTTGGTATGATTCTTAGTTAATCTTTCTATGTTGTGTTTCAGGAGTTTGGCTTGACTTTCCTTGTTGACTTTGGTTGACCTTGTTTGATCTTATGGTTTTCTCGATATGTTTCATAGATGATTTGTATGGCCTCTTTGGATGATTAGATTTATTTTGAGGCATGTGATTTTATTCTACCTCAGTGTTATATCCTATAACAATTATAAATAGGTAATAATATTGTGATCTATTACTTCATAATCTTATAGATTATAGTGTTTGGTATTTGGCATGTATCTATATAAATATAAATAAATAAATAAATATATATATATATATATATATATATATATATATATATATATATATATATATATATATATATATATATATATATATATATATATATATATGGAAATATATATATGGGTGCACACATATATGTATTTATATATATATAATTTATATGTGATTATATGTTAATCATTGTAGATATTGTTGATGGTGTATATTTTGGGATTAATGTAAAGTATAATATTATTAATAATTAAATATTAAATAATGCGAGGTATATTATTCTCAATTGTTAATTATTAATAATGAGGATAGGTTATATATATATAGATATTGATGTAATTAATGATGGCATATGCATATATGTTAGGATAATATTACATATGTGTATGAATGAATACAAATAATCTTTTATTGTATATTTGAGTAATATAGTTGTATGATATTAAGTTATTTTATAATACCCTTTAGTTAAGAGTTAGTTGGGAGTTGGTTGCTTTTCCTCACAACCTTTGGAAATCTATTTATATGCACTACTTTCTCATTTGAAGAGAGGAGATTTTGGGGCTGAAGCATTGAGGAGAGGATGGCCTTACTTTTCATGGAGATTTTGGAGAGAAAACTTGGAGATGTGAGGGAGAGTTTGTAAGCATATGTCTTTAAGAATTTTTGGTTATCTTTGCTTTTGGGAGAGAGACATTTTTGTGAGAATTTCAATAGTTGAGAGAGGGATTTTTTTCTGTGGAATTATTTCTTTCTTTCATGGAGATTTCTGAAAGTGGATAGGGTTTGAAGGATGCATCTCAAGTTTGGATTTGTCTTCTCTTTTGTTTCCTTCCTTCTTCGATTCAACATTCGTAGGACATGAGGTATGGATTGAATATGTTAGTTACTTTATGTCTCTAATAGATTATGGATCTATTTATATATTATAATTATTTATTATATCTGTACTTTTAATTTCTATGGTTATTTTAAAGTTTTGAGTTTTTGTTTGTAAGAATTGGCATGTGTTTTCCTAGGGTTTTTAGCAACCCATTTTTGGAGATCTATTATTATAATAATTTAAATTCATCTAGAGTTTTAATAAATTAATTTTCTGGAAGGAAAATTCACAGATCTCAAATGGGTATCTCTTTGATTTTATTTTTAGGGTCGAATTAATGCCTTATTTTTGACATTTTGGAAGACTATGCCTGTCCATTCTCGATTCCAAATTTTCTGTCAAATGTATTCGTATGCTACAGGCTGATATGATTATATAAAAGTATAAATTTGATATAAAATATTCTCCTAAGTCTTATCTTTCATTTCCAATTGGTTTGGAGAATTTTTATTATGTTTTGTGAAAATTACAACCGTTTTAGTGAAGGCAGGTTTGAACCCTAACCAGAATTTTCTGTTTTAAACCAGAAGTCATAACTTTCTTTTCCACCATTGGATCTTCCTAAAAATGAAATTGAGAGCCCATAAATATGTTATCTAAATCTCCACTAAAGAGATTGCCTTTATTATTTATTTTGTGGAAGATATGGATGACTGTTCTATGATGACTATTCTTTGCATTTAATCCTTGCTTGAAATAATTCAGTTTAAGAACATCATTAAGTTTTAAGGTTTCGTATGGTCACCAGAGGCTATTAGAATGTTTTTTTTTGGTTAATTGGATCTATGTATACTCTGAATATGTTTATAATATCACTTGGATGTCTTCTTATATTTTTGGAACATTCTGTATGCCATATTGGGTTTAGGGTTGTCAAGTGGACTAGGGACAACATATGTTTTCCTAAACTCAATCAAATGTTGTTATGGAATTGATATGAATTCTTGATGATGAATTTATTATGTTCTTATAATTTTTATATGTATGTTAGGGAACCTAAGTACACTAGGTGAGTGGCTCATAGTGAGGGGCCGGGGCCCTAAGTGGCTAGTTCCAGGATAACCTACTATGAGTTATTTAATCAAGTGATAACCTAAATAAATGAATTGGGAATGGGAGATTATTGGAATGGGAAATTACACACTAATCAAGATTAATTGTGCCTCGCCCATGCCTTTAGTGTTAGTAAAGACTAAGGATGGGAGTGGGAGAAGGTACCTATGCGTAGGTACGACTGAATGACCTTGTTTGTACGAGAGGCATTCGGTTCCGCATGTGCCTACTTGGGGGCCGGGGCCAAGAGTGGCTAGTACCAGGACAACCCAAGGGGTGAGAGCTATGCAATGACACTCACCTAGCTTGTAGCTTAGAGTCTCTACCAAATTTTATCATGCCTCTGGTAGTCCTTGTGGTCTTCTTGTCTTTTCTTTTGTGTTGTGACTTTGGAGAAATTTTATCACCACCTTAGGAATTTCCTAGTTGTTACCTCTTGTATGGGCCTTTGATTCTATCTCCTAGCTCGGGGGAGTGGGCCTATTGGTTCCACATGGTTGGGTGGTTAATATTTATATCGAGGTATTGATCGTGATTCTTTGGATGATCCTAGCACATATTCCTTTCCAGATCTGCAGTTGAAGATTTCTTATTGGATATTTTAATATGTTGAGACGTACTTATGTATTTGTATTCATGTAATTTTTAATCTCCTAAAAGGAGTCTTGTAGTATTGATGCAATCTCAATTCAAAGCAATGCATAAGGGAATGGGTAGTTCTAGGTAAAAGAAAGGGAAAAGAATGTGGAATATTGGACATGTTACTAGCATTAAAAGAAAGTGTTTATGTTATTTATCCTATCCTCTTATGTTGTCCATGTGTAAAGGAAATAATCTTAAATATAATTATATATAATGATGTATCACAACAATAATGTATTCTCCCTTGATGAAAGAATTCAAAGAGATTATTGAGAAATGATAGGTTAGTGATTGGAATTATTAACAATGAATGGTTATGAAACAATGAAATAAAATAGTAACTTGATTATAATGTTAATACTTGGTTCATGTTAATGAAGTACCTAGGATAATTCCTACCTTAATGAATATTAATCTCTTACCTAAATTATTAGAGAAAAGTGATATAAAGGATAGTAGATGTAGATGAAATCAATATGAATTTATGGAATGAGTTGATAAAAGGAATAATGATGTTGGATGATTAACCTATGTTTAATAAAAGAAATAAGTTAGGGACATTTAATTTGGTGCATTAAAATGAATGTAGATCTTTTAAGCTCATGATTCCATGAATATCTTATACATGTAAATGATTTATATGATGTTGCTTTAGTAGCGACGTTAGGGAACCCGGGAGGACTTAAGTTGTATAAATCTTACATTCAAGTAGTAGAAAATTATTTCTTCTTTTAGAAATATAAAGTGTAATGATGAATATTATTCTAGTTAAAATAAATAAATAAAATTTTAAAAAAAATTCACTACTTGCATTTTATAGAGGTTTTATGTCTTGTCCTCTTGGGTTGCCTGGCGGGGCGTTACAGGGGGCATAATCTTTTCTTTGTTTTCTTCTTGTATGTGAAAATCTAACAACTTTGGAAATTATGGATTGAAATGGTGTCCGTTTGTAAGAGCCTCTATCTCAAATTGGATGGCCATGCGTACCTCGATCATTGATACCCAAAAAATTCAAGGAAGTCTGATCTAACTATTGTCTTTTTGAGTGAGTTCTTTCTCCTACTATGAAACACGATCCTGCCTAAGGATGTGGGTGATAAAGGGTCACTACGGGTAATTCACATTGGATTTAGAATGATCTGTTGATTGTTTGATGTGTTTGAAATGCAAGGTGTATTCTGGTCATCACAATGTTTATGTTTTGATGCTTATACAACTTGCAATATCAAAATGGACATGATATTTAGGTCATCCTGGCATTTATGCCTTGGTGCTTATATTTAATCTAACATTCTAAAAACAAAATTAATATTCATATATCCATGGTTTCCCAATCAGTGGGTGTTATATTGATTCTTGCATATACAAATCATGGGCATTGTATTGATTTATCTAGTTACCTAAAAATTCAATGATGACAATTACTGACACATGATCAGTGACTAGGTCCTAGGTCTTAGGTTGCATCTCATTCTACATGTCTCTTTACATTTTTGCATATTTTCATGATCTCACAATGGCTCAATGAACTTCAATACTTAAGCAATTCTTCAAATATTTCTTCAAATCTAACAAGAGCTGAAACCTAACTTGAAGGTCTCTTCAATCGAATCACAAGCAGTTATCCTCCTGGGTTAAACATTCTTTTTGACATAAGACTGAGTACTTGTCTTCATCAATACCTGCAAAATATATCATGTGTATCATTGCATTTCCATATCATAATCATTTGTTGCATTACAATTCATCCATGTGCATTAGCATAAATCATACATACATCTTTCCATAATCAAATACATTTGCATAACATTCATACATTTGAAAGAAATCATTGCATTTCATTGATCCATACATACATTCTACTCTACTCATAGCATAAGCATCAAATGATATCATCATAAATCAAAACATGACAAGTACACATGAAGTCAAAACCAAAATATCGATCTCAAATATATCAAAAATCTTGAACTAGTTAGGGGTGCACTACTGGCACAGTATACAAAGTAATAAGCTCAGCTGAGCTATCAGAATCAGTACAGTATATCAATGATCACAAAGAGTAAAGTATATCAGAATCAACAGATAAAAAATGTCAGAACATATCATAGATTAATTAGCTATCAACATGATCCTTTGCATCTGGTGGAGGAGGAGGTGGTGCATCTGGTACGACCTCTGCTCTGGGTGCTCTGGTTCCCTCTAATGCCATCATGTACTATGAATAGGAGGGAACTCTCTGTGCAGCAGGAACAACTGTATAATATGTGGATACATAGTAAGCTACCCGTGAGGTCTAATGAATCACCTCTATCTGTAACCTTTTTACCTCAGCACGTAGCTCAGTCTGCTATCTATTTGCCTCTATATATCACTCCTCCCATCAAGCACTATGTACTTTTAGGTCCCTGACTTGTGCACTAAGTTGTTTGATAGTGTCCTGTGACATAGGAGGAGCAGTAGGATCAACATCTGGCATATCTGTATCCAGGGAAACCTGCTCAATAGTCTCTACCCTTTGTGCCTTATGACATCTAACCTCAGCACCTAAATCAAAACTAGTATTCCCCTTTGTGAAGTCCATACCACCACCTACCATGTGCTCAGCTGCAAGTACCTCATTTGTTGAACCAACTCCACCTAATGTCCCACCCTCTCCCCTAGTCTTTCTGTGAGAACTGGAAGATTTTCCTGTTGTAGAACTAGTGGGACGATGGGCCCTCATCTATCCTAATGGTCTTTATTGTCTCCATAAAGAGATGATTTTAATAAAGATATGAATACAGACTTTGAATGATGTACAATACCATGCCCCCTTCGGGATTAAAATTGAAATCTGACAAGAAAAGTCAGCGTTGAAGTTTAGAAGCATGTTAATTGATTTGAGAAATGGTTATTCACGTTTGAGAACACATTCTGCATCATTTAGAGGTCCTGGAGACCAAGTTT
The DNA here is from genome assembly GCA_027943335.1 of Chamaecyparis obtusa. Classification (NCBI taxonomy): domain Eukaryota; kingdom Viridiplantae; phylum Streptophyta; class Pinopsida; order Cupressales; family Cupressaceae; genus Chamaecyparis; species Chamaecyparis obtusa. The sequence goes on from BSBK01003400.1 coordinate 401,612, forward strand.
GACTAGGTGAAACCATGAGATGACCATGGTTGAAATGTTGATAGTTTGATGTAAGATAATCAGTTAAGTTGAATACTAGATTTCTATGATGATTGAAGGTTGATTATGCTAGCAGTAGACCATCCTAGGTCTAAAAATTTTAAATCATGATTTTGACATAGTAAATGATCTCAAATTTTAATTTTGATCCCAAAAATGGATTCAGAGCATCGAAATTAGCCAGGGGTGCAATTTTTATGAAAAACGGAGCACTTTTGAAAATTAGGTCAAAAGCTATATAAAGGCCGGAAGGGTCATTTTCAATTCATTTCAACCTTTTGACCTTAGAAATCTTTATGGAGCCCTCTGAGAAAAATGGTAGATAAAGTGGCAGAACTGAAGGTACCTATGAGTTTGCACTGATTTGAGTGCAGCTGGATACACCAAAGCCCTCCGCAGTACGGACATCCGGTAGGTGGACCTCTGTGCTTTGCTAAAATGTCAAATTTTCCATGTTTTATAAGATTTTATCAATTTTCATACATCTTTTTCATTTTTGAATTTTGTATGCATGGAAAATCGTATGACTCCCTAGCAGGACTCATATGACTTTTCAACAGTAGCCAGGTTGTCATCTGATAAGGCCCCACGACTCGTATTAGAGGGACCCATGAGTCGTATGACATTCTGTCGGGTCCCTCATAACTTGTACGAGGAGGGATGCATTGTCATGCTACTATGGTTTGTCGTTTGGTATGATGTAGAAAGTCATACAACTTTTCATGCCAATTTGAGTTGTTGTATGGAAAATAGTGAACTAAAAACTCAGTATTAGGTCAGATTTTTTATTTTTCTGATCTCTTAGCTTGATTGATAACCTATTAACCCACCTTCTGAAGTACTGAACTACCCCATTTCTATCCTTGTAACCTACTCTGTGACCCAATTACTGATAGAATGCCCTATTTCTATGTTGTGTAGGTTGTATATCCAGATGTACATATACGGATCTCTCATCCTGATACTCAGAGATTATGTGTCTCCTTGCTAGACCCTATGAGGGTCCACCTTGCTTCTTGTGGATTTGAGAACTTGATACATTTACCTAAGATTAGGGTAAATCATGGGCTTTTGACTGTATTGATTGAGACATTTCACTCAGAGACCCAGACTTTCCACTTGCCGACAGGGGAGATCACTGTTACCCCTGAGGATGTGTATCAGATACTGCAGATTCCTTTCCATGCTTCTAGGAGACTAGAGTATGTGAGTTCAGGGAACGTAGGTGTTCTAGCTTTTAGACATCTCTTTGGAGATGACACCTAGATGACAGCCTCCATTTCTTGGGAGACCTTAGTTCAGAGATATGGACAGACACACCGGCTTGAGTGCATCATTGCTAGCATGATTGGTGGCATTATCATGTCTGACCATTAGCAAAATGGTCTTTTGATGGGCTGGGCCCCTATGGTAGCAAGGTTGATGGCCACTCCTGCTGAGTTGGCTTGGGGTCAGTGTTTATTAGCACACATGTTCTCTGAGCTGCACGAGGTGGTGTATCAAGAGAGAAAATCTTTTGCGGCAGGAGCTCTTGTTCTAAAGATATGGGTGTGGGAGCATATCCTAGTGTTGAGACCTATTTGTACTTCACAGAGGTAGCCTCAGGAGCCTATCATATATACCTATGCCAGATATGTCATTCAAGGATGGATGGGTCACATAGAGTACTGGAGGTGATTGTAAGGAAACTCAGGTGCGGAAACAGCTTCCTACGCTAATCTCAATAGGAGATTATTGTGCAAATTCTTATAAATCCTTACAATTTCAGATTCGTTAACTACTTTAACAAAGATATTGCAACCACATACCATACATACAGAAAAATAGAGAATGACACAATGATATACCTTGGGGAAAACCTTTCGGTAAAAAACCCCAGCACTCTAAAACCTGCACAATGTATTATCTTCAACACAAAGGTTACAATACATTTGCAATGCAAGTTCTTTTAGGAAATGAGAGACAAAGCCAACAAGACTTAAATTTCTATTATATCTCTCCCATAGGAGCATCATCATATATATAGACTCCTTTGGACCCCAAAATAGGCACAACCACCAAGACCCATGCACAAAGCCACATGTACACAGTTGTTACATGCAATCCCAAGAATAGGTGTCCATCCCTAGAATAGACTATGATAGCTTATCATAGAATCTACCAAAAATAATGGTCACAAGAGAAGTGTAAGAGAATCTGTCATACCAACCTATTTTTGGCATATTCTCTTAAACACACCAACCACTTCTTCTTGGGCACCCAAATAGGCCCAAGTCATAAGATGCTCTTACACCTGTCATAGCACATTCCTTAAATAGTTCTTATGCGTCATAGGAATCCTTCATGACTGTTTCAGTCATGATCTCCTTATGCACAAGATGCCGACACATCAAGTGGAGTGACACATCAACATGCCAACTAGACATGTACACTCACACTTAATTACATTATTTTCAAAAAATACATTTACAAAAAAAATAATAAGAATAGGAATTATCCAAGGTTGAGACACCTTATTCCTAACATTTTCCCACTTGTCGAACACCTTGTAAGAGCAACAGGAACATAACAGGAACTTTAACCGCTATAGGCCAAAAGGCCCATAGAATCTAAACACCATCTGAATTTCTCAGTGCTCATTAGTTTCGTTAATGCATCTGCAACATTCTTCACAGTATCTACCTTCTCCAAATTTACCTTTCCATCTTCCACCATATCTCTCACAAAGTGAAACTGCACATCAATGTGCTTCGTTCTGGCATGGAAAGTTGGATTCTTTGCAAGGCAAATAGCTCTCTAACTATCACACCAAATAGTAATCTGTTCTACATCAACACCAACATTAGAACACAATCTTCTAAGCCAAATGACTTCTTTACAAGCGTGAGTAGCAGCCATGTACTCAGCTTCTATAGTAGAAAAAGCAACCACAAGTTGTCGCTTACTCATCCAACTGATGGCACCACCAAACATAGTGAACACATAAGCATTGGTGGATCTCCTGCTATCAATATCACCTACCCAATCTGAATCCACAAGCCCACGAATACAAATTGAATGCAGAGATCCAGAAGAGTTACCATGATAACATATGGAGTAATCTGATGTACCCCTCAAATATTTGAATACTCACTTAACTGCATCCCAATGTACCCATCTAGGATTAGCCATAAACCGACTCAGGACTCCCACTGCTTGGGCAATGTCTGGTCTAGTACAGACCATAGCATACATAAGACTACCAACTGCACTAGCATAAGGTACTCTACTCATGTCCTCCACCTCACTAGGAGATTTTGGACAATCATCTAAAGATAACTTTGTTCCCACAGAAATAGGAACACATAGTGGTCTACAATCTGCCATGCTGAACCTATCCAACACAGACTTCACATACTTACTCTGACTCAACCAAAGTTTTCTGTTAGACCTATCTCTACTAATTTCCATACCCAAGATGTACCTAGCTGCCCCAAGATGTTTCATCTCAAACTATGCTAACAACTGAGATTTAAAATCAGAAATCATACCCTTACCCTTCCCAAATAACAACATATCATCAACATATAATGCAACAATAAGAAGGTGATCATTTTCAACTCTGAAATAAACACAATGATCTGATTTTGATCTTACAAATCCAATTGACAACACAAAGGCATCAAACTTAAGGTACCACATCGTAGGAGATTGCTTCAAACCATATAGAGATTTCTTTAATCTGCAAACTAAGGATTCTTTACCTTTAACAATGTAGTGCTCAGGCTGTGACATATAAATCTCTTCCTCCAAATCACCATGAAGGAAAGCTATCTTCACATCCATCTGTTCTATCTCTAAATCATATGATGTAGCAAGAGATAACAGAAATCTAATGGATGTCAACTTTGCAACAGGAGAGAATATTTCACCATAATCTATTCCCTCTACCTGTGAATACCCCTTTGCAACCAATCTAGCTTTGTACCTTTCAACACTGCCATCTGCACAAAATTTCTTCTTGAACACCCATTTATAGCCAACAGATTTTCTCCCTTTAGGCAAAGGTACAAGGTCCCAAGTTTTGTTTTTCTCCAATGAAGCCATCTCGTCATCCATAGCCTCAATCCAGGAACCTGCATCTTCCATGCCCAAAGCCTCTTTCATAGATCTAGGCTCATCAGTGTTAGTAATCAAAGCAAAGGCACAACTAAAATCTAACATAGAATAACCAAACCTTTCTGGTTGCTTTCTTTCTCTCATGGATCTGCTCAAGGGCTGCGGTTGAGGTTATTCTTCCTCTTCTTCTGAACTATCAGAGCTACTAGAGCTCTCCTCATCATTAGGCCCAACATGGTCTCTCTGTTTAGTCTTCTCAGGGGTAGGAGGCAACTGAACAACATCTTTTTCCTTTTCTTTTTCATCTGGTTGTAGCACAATAGGAGAAGATGTTAGCTCTTTGAAAATAACATTTCTAATATACAAAACCTTACTAGTCACAGGATCCCAAAGCTTGTATCCTTTCACACCAGCACTGTATCCGATGAAAATACATTTAATAGCTTTGTTTTCCAACTTAGATCTTTTTTTCTCTGGAACATGTGCATAAGCTTCACAACAAAAAACATGAAGATGTCTAATTGAAGGCTTCTTACCAAACCACACCTCCATGGGTGTCTTACCAACAAGGGCTGATGTAGGAGATCTGTTAACCAGATAGCAAGCAGTGGCCATAGCTTCGGCCCAAAACCTTTGTTCTAAACCAGCTCCACTAAGCATACTCCTAGCCTTCTCCATCAGTGTCCTGTTCATTCTCTCTGCAACTCCATTTTGCTATGGGGTATAAGGAGTTGTCTTATGCCTCTTGATACCTTGTTTTTTACAAAACTATTCAAACTCTACTGAGCAAAACTCACCACCATTGTCAGTTCTCACACACTTAATCTTCTTACTAGTCTAATTATCTACAAGAGCTTTAAATTCCTTGAACCGACTAAAGACTTGTGTCTTACTTTTAAGGAAATAAATCCACGTCCTTCTACTGTAATCATCTATGAAAGATACAAAAAATACAAACTTGGAGATTGAAGGAACTTTTACAGGACCAAATACATCAGAATGAATAAGATCCAAAACATCAAAAGATTTGTGAGAACTAGAGTAAAACTGAACACGATTTTGTTTACCATAGACACAGTGTTCGCATAAGTCAAACTTGAGATTGCAATCATTTAACCCCTCAATGATATTTTTATTTTTCAGGGTTCTGAGACCCTTTTCACCAATGTGGCCAAATCTCATATGCCACAACATTGTCTTTTCTGCAGGAAGCTTACCTTCCAAAGTGTTTGCACTACCATCAGAACCAATAGCCATAGACTTCTTCACTGCTTGTTCAGATGGTGAGGATGAAGAACTATTACATAGAGGAATACATGCATGTAGCTAAAATAAGGTACCTCTCCTAGTACCCCTTGCAAGCACTATCGATCCTCTCATCATCTTGCATCCTTCTTTCAAAAAAACAACTTGCACACCTACATCATTCAGCATACTTACAGATAATAGGTTTCATGCCAAACCTGGAATGTGCATAACTCCATTGATTCCCTTTACTCGTCCATCAAGAAATTTGATAGTGACCCTTCCGCATCCAACTATCTTTAGGTGAGAATCATCACCCAAGTACACCTTTCCACCATCGAACTCTTCATATTTTGAGAACCAATTTCGATGAGAGGTCATGTGAAAAGATGCACCCGAGTCAACCAGCCACACATCATCAGATGCATGGGCTGCCAAATCTACGATGAATGCATCGCCATCTTCTTGAGATCTTTCTGAAGCTGAATCTAAACCTTTCTTCTTCTTCTTCAGCTCTTTGCAGTCTTTACGGAAGTGCCCAGATTTATCACAGTTCCAACATTTTGCCTTGGACTTATTGGAAGTCTTTGAATTCCCACGGGATTTGGATCTACCCTTATTGTCAGACTTATTGTCATTTTTCTTCCCTCTTTCAGTGGATCTCCCATGAACAGCAAGGGCTTCTTTTTCCAAAATGGAAGCCTTTCTCTGCATCTCCTCTGATAGCAGTGAAGACACCACATCATCCATTTTGAAGGTGACTAAAGTTCTTCTGAGAGCCATCACAAGATGGTCCCATGAATCCGGTAAAGAACACAAAAGTGTGTAGCAATGATCCTCCTCCTCTAACTTGACACCAGCTGATGTCAATTGTGTAGCTAGTAGATTAAATGCATTTAAATGATCTGTTAAGGATCCACCTTCCTCCATTCGTAGAGAGTACAACTTCTTCCTCAAGAAAAACTTGTTCACCAGAGATTTGGCCTGATACACGGCCGCAAGTCTTTCCCACAAACTATTTACAGTTTTCTCATCTAGAACATTCAGAAGGACTGCATTGGTTAAACAGAGTCTTATGAGACCCTTAGCTTTACAGTCTTTGATATCCCAATCTACTTGAGCTATAGTTGTTGGTCTTGTAGCATTTGAAGTCGCTTCCCATAGGTCACGATCTTCCAACATGTCTTCCATCTTGAGTTTCCACAACTCAAAATTAGTGCCATTAAATTTCTCCACCTCCATTCTTCCATATGATGAACTTGCCATCTCAATCTGCAAATAAGATTCAGAATGCTCTACAAAAAACTCCCACTCAAACTTGAGATCAGCTCAAAAAATGCTACCCAACAACTAGGATCAAAAGTTGATCAAGCTCTGATACCACTTGTAAGGAAACTCAGGTGCGGAAATAGCTTCCTACGCTAATCTCAATAGGAGAGTATTGTGCAAATTCTTATAAATCCTTACAATTTCAGATTCGTTAACTACTTTAACAAAGATATTGCAACCACATACCATACATATAGAAAAATAGAGAATGACACAATGATATACCCTAGGGAAAACCTTTCGGTAAAAAACCCCAGCACTCTAAAACTTGCACAATGTATTATCTTCAACACAAAGGTTACAATACATTTGCAATGCAAGTTCTTTCAGGAAATGAGAGACAAAGCCAACAAGACTTAAATTTCTATTATATCTCTCCCATAGGAGCAACATCATATATATAGACTCCTCTGGACCCAAAAATAGGCACAACCACTAAGACCCATGCACAAAGCCACATGTACATAGTTGTTACATGCAATCCCAAGAATAGGTGTCCATCCCTAGAATAGACTATGACAACTTGTCATAGAATCCACCAAAAATAATGGTCACAAGAGAAGTGTAAGAGAATCTGTCATACCAACCTATTTTTGGCATATTCTCTTACACACACCAACCACTTCTTCTTGGGTGCCCAAATAGGCCCAAGTCATAAGATGCTCTTACACCTATCATAGCACATTCCTTAAATAGTTCTTACACATCATAGGAATCCATTTTGATTTAGGTACTGAGGTTAGACACTGTAAGGCATAGAGGGCAAAGACTACTGAGCAGGTTGCCCCAGATACAGATATGCCAGATGTTGATCCTACTACTCCTCCTACGTCACAGGACACTATCAAATGGCTTAGTGCATAGGTCAGGGACCTGAAGGTACATAGTGCTTGATGGGAGGACTGCTATATAGAGGCATATAGACAACTGACTAATCTATGTGTTGAGGTACAAAAGTTATAGCGAGAGGTGATTCATCAGACCTCATGGGAAGCTTACTATGTGTCCACATATTATATAGTTGCTCCTGCTGCACAGAGAGCTCCCTCCTATTCATAGTACATGATGGCCTCAGAGGGAGCCAGAGCACCCAGAGTAGAGGTAGTACCAGATGCACCACCTCCTCCTCCACCAAATGCAGAGGATCATACTGATAGCTGATTGATCTGTGATATGTTTTGACATTTTTGATCTATTGATTCTGATAAACTATACTCTTTGTGATCATTGATATACTGTACTGATTCTGATAGCTCAGCTGAGATTATTCTTTTGTATACTATGCCAGTAGTGCACCCCAAACTAGTTCGAGAATTTTGATATATATGAGATCAATATTTTGGTTGTGACATCATGTGTACTTGTCATGTTTTGATTTATGATGATATCATGTGATGGTTATGCTATGAGTAGAGTAGAATGTATGTATGGATCAATGCAATGCAATGATTTCTTTCAAATGTATGGATGTTATGCAAATGTATTTGATTATGGAAAGATGTATGTATGATTTATGCTAATGCACATGGATAAATTGTAATGCAACAAATGATTATGATATGAAAATGCAATGATACACATGATATATTTTGCAGGTATTGATGAAGACAAGTACTCAATCTTATGTCAAAAAGGATGTTTAACCCAGGAGGATAACTACTTGCGATTCGATTGAAGAGACCTTCAAGTTAGGTTTTAGATCTTGTTAGATTTGAATAGATATTTGAAGAATTGCTTAAGCATTGAAGTTCATTGATCCACTATGAGATCATGCAAACATGCAAAAATGCAAAGAGACATGCAGAATGAGATGCAACCTAAGACCTAGGACCTAGTCATTGATCATGTGTCGGTCATTGTCATCATTGAATTTTTAGGTAACTGGATAAATCAATATAATGCCCACTAGTTATGAAACCATAGATATATGAATATCAATTTGTATACGCAAGAATCAATATAACACCCACTGATTGGGAAACCATGGATATATGAATATTGATTTTGTTTTCAGAATGTCAGATTAAATATAAGCACCAAGGCATAAATGCTAGGATGACCTGAATATCATGTCCATTTTGATATTGCAAGTTGTATAAGCATCAAAACATAAATGTAGTGATGACCATAATACGCCTTACATTTCAAACACATCAAACAGTCAACAGATCATTCTAAATCCAATGTGAATTACCCGTAGTGACCCTTTATCATCCACATCCTTAGGCAAGATCACATTTCACAGTAGGAGAAAGAAATCACTCAAAAAGATAATAGTTAGATCAAACTTCCTTGAATTTTTTGGGTATCAATGGTTGAGGTATGCATGGCCATCCAATTTGAGATAGAGGCTCTTACAGATGGACACCATTTCAATCCATAATTTCCAAAGTTGTTAGATTTTCACATACAAGAAGAAAATAAAGAAAAGATTATTCCTCCAGTCATTACTCTCTAAATCCTATAAAGGACATCATCTAAGAGCTCATGGGAACAAAATAAGCAAAAATCTCAATGTTAATTAGTAAGCATACACGGAGATAAAAGTATGTAAAAAGCATAGATTGTTTTCAATTTGATGTTTGATTGTCTTGTTGTTGATGCAAAATCCTTTCTGGAGACAAGACTGACTGAATGACTTGATTAAAGCTTCAAAGGACTCTGATTAGATATGATATGCCTAAGATACAATGGAGGCCATAGGATATGACATTGATTGCCCCCAAGTGTTAAGCATTGATAGGATACAGACGCTTGAGCCGATTGGTGTATAGACCAACTTATTGAAAACTGGAAATGCATAAACAAATCAGGAGATATGTACAAACTAAAGCAAGACTGAAAGCTGGGAAAGACCAATATTGTGCTGATAGATGGAGCATTTTGAAACAAGTGGTGCCCATTTGCCAAGTTTTCACCATCTTGGCAGAGATTCTATTTTTGCTACCAAGGCGCCTGTTTCCAGGTTTTCACCAAGGCACTTTTTCTTTTCCTCATTTTTTTGTATTTTTTATTTTTTTTACTTTTTTTGTGAATCATCAAGGTGCCTATTACTATGTTTTCACCGAGATGTTCATTTTTTCAGGACTTTTTCCAATTTTTCCAATTGTGTTTTCAGGACATTTTACCATAGACTGAATGCCTTAGGTGTAGAATTTCTTCAGATGGAGAACGTTGATTGGTTCTCAGAGCTATTCTCCTTCAGTCATTGAGAGTTGATAGGCACTAGAGCCAAAAGTAGCAGTGATTTGAAAGGGACCTAGCCAGTTGGGTTCAAACTTCCCCTTGCGTTCTTGATGTGATTGATTTTTAGGATTTTCTCTCAAGACTAGATCACCAACCTAAAATTCTCTGTGTCTGACTTTCTTGTTGTAACTTCTAGACATTCTCTTCTGATATGTAACCTGTAGACATTCTCTTTTGATATACTCTGAGATGATCATATGCTACTTGTCTGCACTCATCTAGTATTTCAAGTTCTTGCAATCTAGACACTCTGTAGTCATCATCAGTTACTACACCATGCATTCTGATTCTTAGTGATGGGATTTCAACCTCAATAGGTAGTACTACTTCAGACCCATAAACTAAAGTGAAAGGTGTAGCCCCAGTAGGTGTTTTGATACTTGTTCTGTAGGCCCAGAGAGCTAGATTGATCATGAGATGCCAGTATCTTCCTATTTTATTAATTGTACAATGCAAGATTTTCAAGAGATTCTTATTAGAGGCCTCTGCTTATCCATTCCCTTGAGGATAGTAGATAGAAGACCAATGTTGTGTGATCTTGAATTTGGCACATAGATCATCTAGGTCTTTGTTCTTGAATTGTCCACCATTATCTATGATTATGGAATGAGATATCCCATATCTACATATGATATAGTTCAATATAAACATAGATATTTGCTTTCCAGTTTCTTGTGTCAAAGGGACTACTTCTACCTATTTTGTAAAATAATCTATTGCTGTAATGATATGGGTATGTCCATTAGAAGAATGAGGATGTATGGCTTCGATAAGATCAAATGCCCATTGATGAAAAGGCCATTGTGTAGTAAAGGAAATTATATCTCTCCCTATAGCATGAATTAAGTTGCCATGCACTTGGCACTTTTGACAGTTCTTAGCAAACTTGATACACTCTTTCTTCATTTTAGGCCAATAGTACCCAACCCTAATAAGTTTTCAAGCTAGTGTTAAACCATTCAAGTGTGACCCACAAATACCATCATGGACTTCCTCTAATGCATGTTGAAACTCTTCTCATTCTGAACATCTAAGTAGCATACCATCTAGACCTCGTTTGTATAGATCATGACCAATGATGACATATCAGGATGCAATATGGATAAGGTATCTTTTTTCATGGTGGTTGAAGGTATAAGGAATGATTTGGTCTTGGAGATAGGAAAATAGGTTTTTGTATCTGGATGAATCATGACCAACAATAGTGTAGATCATGCAGGTTTCGGGGGAATCATATGCAGGATAAGATAGTGCTTCCACCAAGAACTTGTAGTGTAGCTCATGTTGAGGTTGCTATAATAAAGTAGATATCGTTGCCATTGCATCGTCAACCTTATTCACTATTCTAGGAATTTTCTCAAATGTGATAGATAGGAAATACTTCTTTAGATCATCTACCATTCTCTTGTAAGGAATGAGCTTTTCATCTTTAGTTTGGTACACATCATTGACTTGATGGATAACAAGTTGTGAGTCTCCATGAATGTGTAATTCTGTTACTCACCACTCAATTGCTATTTTTATACCATTAAAAAGGGCTTCGTATTCTACAATATTGTTTGTGCAAGGAAACTTTAATCTGAATGCTTTTGGTATGGAGTATCCTTGAGGAGTTATGAACAATATGCCTACACACGATCCATTCTATGTATAGGAGCCATCAAAGAATAACTACCATTCTCTATAAGAAAGATTCATGATAGAGGAATCTAGAAATTCCATTTGCATTGGTGTATCATCAATCATAGGTGCATCTGCTAATTGATCAGCAATAACTTGTCCTTTGATAGCCTTTCTTTCCACATATTCAATGTCAAATTCACTTAAGAGCATGACCCATTTAGCTAATCTACCTGTAAGGGCAGCTTTGCTTAGTAGGTACTTGAGTGGATCAATTTTAGCTACCAAATGTGTGGTATGAGCTAACATGTAATGTCTCAATTTTTGTGATGCAAAGATCATAGCCAGACAAGATTTCTCAATCATTGAATAGTTCTTCTCATATGCAACCAATGTCCTACTGATATAGTATATAGCTCTTTCATTTATGTTCTCATCATGTTGTGCAAGAAATGCCCCCAGTGATGTATCTGTAGCGGAGACATATAAGATCAATGGCTTCCTATGAATAGGAGGCATCAAAATAGGAGGATTTGATAGATATTGTTTGATATGGTCAAATTTCTTCTCACATTCTTCATTCCATACAAAGGTCACACCTTTGTGTAATGTTTTTGTAAAAGGCTGTGATATGTTTGCTAGCTATGATATGAATCTTCTAATAGATTAAACTCTTCCTTGCAATGTCCTCATTTGATTAATATTCTTTGGAGGTTGCATTTCCATTATAGCCTTCACCTTAGCTGGATCAACTTCAATGCCCTTCTTTGAAACTATGTATCCTAAGAGCTTTCTAGAAGTGACACCAAAAGCACACTTCTTAGGATTTAGTTTGAGACTAAATTTTTCCATTCTATCTAGTATCTTGCTCAAGTCATCTAGATGTGCAGCCCTAATCATAGATTTTGCTAAAGTATCATCAACATAATCCTCCATAGTCCTATGCATCATGTCATGGAAAATAGATGTCATGGCTCTTTGATATGTAGCACCAGCATTTTTAAGCCCAAATGGCATGACATTCCAATAGAAGGTACCCCATGCACATGTAAAAGCAGTTTTCTCTTGATCTTCTAGAGCAATTTTTATTTGGTTATATCTAGAAAAACCATCCATTAAAGAATACATCTCAAAGCCCACAGTCATGTCCACTATCATATCAATGTTAGGTAATGGAAAATCATCCTTAGGGCATGCTCTATTTACATCTCTAAAGTCTGTGCATACTCTGATTAATTTATTGGGTTTTGAAATAGTTACAATATTAGAGATCCACTCTGCATAGTCAATAACTCGGATGAATCTGGCTTTTAGGAGCTTCTCTAATTCAGCTTTCACCAAGAGAGCAACATGAGGATGCATCTTTCTCAATTTTTGCTTAACAGGTTTGACATTTAGAGCTATAGATAAATGATGCATTATAAGATTAGGATCCAACCCTGACATATCTGAATATTTCCATGCAAAGTTGATCTTCTTCTCTATTAGGAATGTTGTAAATTTTTTCTTCTCTTCTTCTGATAAAGATTGTGCTACATGAATCAACTGTGGTTCTTCTATTGTCCCCAAATTGATGGATTGAGTGGGCTCAATTATAACTGGAGATCTATCCTATAAATGACTCAGAAGGACATCAACTATCTCATCCTTAGGTGCCTCAAGGAGGTTTTCACCTTTGGATATGTCTTTTATTTTTACTTTTGTAGGTTTTGAGACTGCCACAAAGTGGTTTTAACCCTCAAAACTCTATTTCTTTTTATTCTTATTTTTCTAACTAAGATACTTGATGTTCGAATTTGTCATGCTAACACTTGGTTCACTGATGGAAGTACTCATAGGCTTAACTACATTGAGGTAGCAAGAAAGGGCATACTTATTCGAGAAGGTATAAATACCATGGCTAGGATTTATAGAGGTTTGATCAATAAGGTATAGATATTGGATAGTCAAAGTGGGGAAAGATTGGGAGATAGTGTTTACAGATATGGATCTGTCATAATTGGTCCTAACTTGATGCTCGAGTTCAAAGGTGATATTAAAACTTAAGACATTCAATTCGTGAATAGGCTCAATGTCATTGTGGGAGTCCAATTCAGCCATAGGTGGATCAGACTAGATAGGTTCAGCATTTTTCTCTAGACTTACATTGGGTTTAGGTGCATATTAGTGAATAACATCAACAAGTTTCTTTGTAATAAGCTCATCTTCTTCTGGAATGGCTCCCCATTCATAGTCATTAGATTCTTCATCTATGCCTCTAGGAAATCAAAGAACATGAGTAAAGTCAGGATGAATACCCCAAGAAGGGTTACCCTCAGATTCTGATTTGAATTCATACTCATGAGAATCTATCTCAGAATAACTACCACCTTCCTCCTCTTGATTATTTTTGAGATTAGCTGGTTCTTGTGTTGCAACTATCTCTTGATTGATAGTAGGTTCTTGTGTTTCTACTACATTAATTCTTTTGATTGGATCATCTTTACCATCAAGAAGGTCTTTGATCTCTTTAGGAAATTTTTCATAGGGGATGAGTTCTAAGTTGTCTGAATCACTATCTAATGGTTTTGTTTCTTCTTTCTTAAGAAGAGGTTCTCCTAGTGCGATCTACTCTATGACATGAGAACAATTACCTTTGAGGTGAAAGGGTTTCTTTTTAAATCCTAAGCCAACTTTGTCTTTATTTTCTCTACTAGTATGTGGGATAGGTGTTATAAGAACTTCTCCTCTGACTCCTAGAGGTCCTTTACCTGGATATCCCATCTTAGCTATCAATTTATCTCCTAGTCCATATGACTTAGAAGGATCTTTTGATACTGCTGAGTTACTAGTTTGAATATCATGGGATTCAGATTCATCTTTGTATAGCCATGTGAGCACAACTTCATCCTCTTCAAATTCCTACTTGGAGACTTGTTCAGCTACAAAATTCTTTTTATATGCCTCAAGAGGTTCTTTAGGATCTAGTTTGGACTATTTCAAAGATTTTCCATAAGACTTAGGTGAGATAGGGAGAGATGTCAAAGATAAGATTGGCTCCATAGTATATTCTCCCATACTATTTTCTTTGATATTAACATCTTTTGCAAGATCTTCCATTTTAGATGTGGATGCTTCTTTAGTTGGTTCAATGGAAGATTCTCTATTATTAGGCACAAGCTTATCTACACTTTCCTTCAATGTATTGCAAGTGGTGGATATGTCTATTGGAATAGTGACCTCTACTCCTTCATAAGGAAATTTCAAGCATTGGTGAAATGTAGAAGGAATAGCCTTCATCTCATGTATCCATGGTCTCCCTAGAAGAATGTTGTAAGCCAAAGGTAGATCAAGAACTTGACATATAGTATCTTTGATAACTGGACCAACTCTGATAGGTAAGACAATGGTGCCTTTAGAAGATCTTTCTTGTTCGTCATAGGCTTTTATAGTTATTTTATTTCTAGGATCAATAGCTAATTTTGAAAATCCCAATTATGTGATCAAGCTATAAGAACAAATGTTTAGGCCAGCGCCTCCATCTATCAATAAGGATTTATCACCAAATAATCCTTAAATCAAATATAATTAGGATAAAATAGGAATATTACTAGGAATATTCCCTAATGTAGAATTTATGATCATCAATTAGGATTCGATGATGTTCAGATGTGCCTTAGGTTAGGAATTTGATGTCCATTTCATTTGAATTGTCTATGTATGAGGTTAATGAACCTATAGCCCATTTTTGGGGTATTACACCCGGTACCTACAAACCTACATAAGAGACAAGAATGTGCATATATATGGAGATATAATAGACAATGGTGGGGATCAGCCGATTGTGTGGATCTCGCAAGCAAGTAACTATGACTCCGTCCCTCAACCACATCAAGCACATCAAGCAAAAATATAAAAGCATACATGAACACCATACACATGCAAGTATGGGGTAAGTAAAATCACAAGCATCAACAAATTCCTAACATAAAATCTCTCATCCTAGATTAATTACAACATTTATAAAATTAGACTAGGGGTGAGGTACTACACCATACTTCTGATAGTTGTAACAATGTCCTTGAAATTTTGGTGGGATAGGTGGATTGCTGACCTTAGACCTGCATTCTTGTACCTGATGTCCAAGTTTCTTATAGTTAAAACAATGTCCATTAAATTTAGGCTTAGGATCAAACTTACCATGTTTTCTTTTGCATACGTTAGTTGTATGTCCTACCTTTCCATAGTGATGGCATGTAGGCTTTTTTTTCTTTGGTTTATCATTCCTTTTCTCTCCATTTTTTGATGATTCTCCTTCCTCAGTGGATGGCGATTGCTCATTTAGTCCAAGTCTAGATCTATCACTAGATCTTCTAGGTGACCTTAACAGTTATTCAAAGTATCTTGTAGTTTCATTAGGTTTGTTCATCCTTTCATTTATTTCCTTTTCAAATCTTAGTTCATTCCTTAGTTGATTATTTTCTGATCTCAGATTGGTGATTTCCACATCTTTCTTGCCCAATTCTTGGTTAACCATTAGCAGTTGATTTACAATGTCTAGTTGATTGTTAGTCAACCTTTTCATGTCACTTATCCTTTCATCAAGTTTCATTGATATTTTTCTTTTGTCTTCTTCAGCCATTGTCTTGTCTTCTTCAACTTTCATTTTTTTGTTCAACTACTTCATAGAGTATAATAGATTGAATTTCTTGTTCTCTCTTTAGATTTATGATATCCTCATTTAGTATGTTATTTTTCTCCATTAGCTCTTTTATGGATTTATCACTTTCTACAGAGGTCCCATTATCAAATAGTCCAGTGGTATCTTCTTCTTGATATTGTGATTCATTTTGTTGAATAACAATTTCTCTTTTTCTGCTTAAGGATTTCTTCAGTTCTCCTCTGGCCGCTTAAAGTTATTGTAATGCAAGCTGAACATCAATCTTCTGATTCTCTATAATTTTTCCCAACTTATAGACCTCCATCTCAAGATCTTTATCTTCAAGTGGTTAGACTTTCTATTAGAAACCCTAGAGCTCTGATACCAATTATTCAAAATCTATTGGGAAATGTGATGCTAAGAGAGGGGGGGTGAATCAGATATCACCTATTAATCCATTTTAAAATTACTGAAAACCTTGCATAGCATTATCACAAACTTCATCAATGTAATGAAACTAATAAACTAAACATCATTCATGAAAGTACTCATAACACAGTAACTTGGTTACCCAGAAACCCTTGAAAGGTAAAACTAGGGTGGGGATGACACCCACAAATCTTCACTACTATAGTATAAAGTTTTCCTATTAGGGCTACAAATTTGATCACAAAATATGATCTACCCTATGAGGGGTCTACCCTGTTAAGAGCTTAAAGACTTATACAATCTACCTTGCAAAAGGATTTAGAACTTGCAACTAAGTAAGAAATTGGTTAAGAGATTACATAAGGTCTGTTAAAACCACTATGTTAAGAATGTTACCCTGATACACTTGTTAGAATGTCTCAGTACCTGATCCTTCAGTCTGCACTGTATGATGATTACATATCTTCTCCTTCCAGTATTGATTTGATCTTATCTATCAAGTTTATCTTTGTTCTATCCTTTACTACTTTACTTTGTTTCACTCGATCACTGAACTCTATTAGAATATTTCACTGGTCTAAAGATATTCTCTCTTATCTTTTCATTCCTCTCATTCCCTTCGCATCCACACATACACATTAGGGTTCAGATCTCATCTTATATAGACAACCGAATTCCTCCAAGATTTGAGATCTATGATCCAAATTAACTCATTTTGTCGCTTAACCTTTCCCTAATTCTGATTGGCTCCAAGTGTTTCATAGGGATCAATGATTACAAAATAGAAGCATACTTACCTCCATGATTTCCTCAACAAACAGTAAAAAAAAGAATGTCAGCCAAAATGTTTTACCTCGATGATTGTGCCAAAACAAACACATATGTTAATTTTGACTTGCTCAACATTCAATATCTCTGGCACTCAGCATTCACTATTCTTTATACTCTGGCACTCGACATTGTCTTCTTTACATAACTCAGTAAAAACTCACTCGGTTAATAAAAAAGTACTTGGTGACCATTAGTTGACTTGGCAGTGACAATTTCTCGGTATATGTACATTACATGACCTAGCCTATACATGATGACTCGGTCGCAGTGATGACCGACTAACATTGCCTAGATAATGACTAAGTGTAAGACACTAATCGACAAAAAAACTGCAAGGATCTACAAGGGGGAGATTGTTACTTGACAAAATCCTGTACAAATAATTAACAGGTAATCAATGATGATTTTGCTAAGATTGTCATTGGTGGAAAATACCATTAAGTATAGAGATGAAGAAAGGAAAGACATATCGACATAGACACTATCGAGAAATAATATTTTCATAAAGAAAGGGTTATCAGAAAGTGTTAGTAGTATAAATAAAAGAAAAGACCTTACAAACAAGGATGACATCCAATTAGAAAAATTGTTTATGGAAGTTCATGAAACCCTAATCAGGGCATGCAACTATAAGAGGAGATCAAAGGAAAAGGTAAGAGATATAGAGAGAGATACAATCATGAGGATGCAGATAGAAGTGAAGAGCATTGTAGACTGATGTGATCAGAAAAGATCAAAGGATTAGAGATCAAAAGAAGATTAGAGATGAAGAAGAGATAAATGGGATCTGAGAATATTTTGGAGAAAGCATCAAAAAGTCAAATTTCTTGTTGATTTATTCCTAACAGTTTAGCAGCAAGATTATGAACTCCCTTAATCGGGTAGTCTCTAACCAGACCTAGAAGTTCTATTTATGAATTTATTGTAAATCTTTGAATAGGGTGAACGCTGTATAAGTGGAATAAAATATCTTAACAGAGTAGTCTTTAATATGACTTTCAATACTCCTAATAGGGTATTAGACACTCCTAATAGGGTGAAGTCATTCAAAAGATGACATTTATGCAAGATCCTAAGAGGGCACCTTATTATTGTAGTGATGAGTTGTGGGTATCATCCCCACCATAGTTTTCCCTCTGACCAAGGGTTTTCTGCAACACCAAAATATTGTGTTAAGTGTTTGAATGTTTATGTTTTGTATGTTTAATTTGCATATTATTAGTTATTGGTTAAACATTACAATAACTATCGGTAAAAGACTAAACAGTTATCGATAAAAGTAATTTATTGGCTATCGATTTATGTTTAGAAAGTTGAACAAGTGTGAAATATCTATGATACTGATTCACCCCCCCTCTCAGTTTCCTACCTAAAACTTTCCAACACTATGACCAGTGAAAATTTTGTGGCTTGAAAAAGTCATTGAATATACACAAACTGTACCAGTGTTCCTATATGTCAAACACCTAGAATTTTTGTGTATATTTTCTATGTTTGTAACAATCAAAATCTGTCAAACTTTTTCATAGAGGAAATGATGTATCTGTCATGTATACAACATAATTGAAACATTAGGAGTTACATATGTTGTTTACATGGTGAAAATATCATTTTGAAAATTGTAATTGCAATATTTTTTTTAATGCAATTGCTAGATACAAATCCACAATTAGCTATACTATGTGATGCAATTTCCTATCTTTTCATTAAACTAAACACTCTGTATCAAATCATATTTTACTAGCCTAAATTATTACTAGTTACAAATAAAATGACACTCTGACACATCTGTAAATCAATCGACCTAGTTGCCTTATAGAATTATGGTTTTATATCCAAACAAATCCAGAGAAGAACCACAATCAATTCATAGACTTACAAACTATCCTAAAACATATTTTCTATATTTGTAATTAGAGAACCTAACTTTCATTTAGAGTTTTCATTTTAGGGTTACCTCACATATCATCATTTTAGGGTTACCTTGCATACCAATATTTTAGGGTTACGTTGCATACCTAATAGATTATATTTACGTATTGCATATCTTAGAGTTGGATAAATTTATATTTTAGGGTTATCTCTTGAACACTAGAGTATACACCTTCTTTTGAATCTTTTTATAAGTGGTTGGTAGATTCCATTTGACCTCTCTTATAAAAATTTTCCTTTTATCAAAATTGTCTTGTCATTGTTAATAGTTCTTAGAGGTCAAAATGTTTCTCCCCATCATTTAGGGTTTCTCCTAGAAGTAATAATCTCAAAATTTTCAAATTTTCCCTTAAATATTTATTTGTCCATCTTTAATTGTCATATAGCTAAGTCTTGCATTGTTATTAGTAATTTCCCAAAAAAAAAAAAAAAAAAAAAAATAGTTTCTTTCATACGTCATTACTATAGTCAAATCATATAACTAAGTCTTGCATTATTATTAGTGATTTCCCAAGATCAATTTTTTTATAAAAAATTTATTCCTGGTTGTTACTATAGTCAAATCAACATAGTCCACCTTGCATTATCATAGTCTCATTCTTTCACTTCTCAATTTCATTTACATGATCAAAGAAAATGAAAGGATAGATGGACCCAAGTCATGACCCTACACCCAATCCTACTAGTTACTCAAATATCAATTTCAACCCTCCCATGGGGTCACAAAGACCACCTAAAAGTGGGGCTACCTTACCTCTTCATAGTAATGAATTTTCTTTGGAATATATTTAAACAAGCTAAAACCAAAAAGAGCTAGAAGGCACATCATAAGATCATAAGGTCTTTTCTATCACGAATGTCTTATTATCATCAAACCCTAATAGATACTTCCATCCGCTTGCTCAAAATGGGGCTAAACTACCATATGGTTTTGACACCTCCACCATTGTGGAGAGTAGTCAAGAAATCTTTACTAGGGTTAAACAATCACACTCATCCTAAGTCTCTACTAGTCTACCATCTAATAGTACATACCATGCTACTACACAAGTTAAGACTTTGGAAATAATTTTTGGGATACCATACACAAACCTAATTTTTAACACCATCTCCATAGGTCAAAACTAAAATTCTAGTGTGCCCTCTACTATGTCATAGAAAAATAAAAGTACCATATAGAAAACTATACCAATGAATACTATGACACCTAGCACAACAATTCCATCATTCCCTAGTACAAGTGCTACAACCAATACAATGACTCAAGGAGGACCTTCCAACCAAAACCTTAGTGGTCTAAATATCAACTTTCAAGGGGAACCTCATAATCACAATCCTAGTAATCTTCAAATGTCAACTTCCAAGGGGTGCCTTCCAACCAAAATATAATAGTAAAACTATCAATTTCCAAAGGGAACCTCCCAATAAAAACCCTAGTGGTTCAAATATCAACTTTCAAGGAGCACCTCCCAATCAAAACCCTAGTGGTTCAAATGTCAACTTTGAATGGGCACCTTCCAACCAACACCCTAGAATCAAGAACAAAAATTTCTAGGGGCTCCCTTTAATCAAATTATAAGTGGAAAAAATGTTGGAGCAACACCTCAATTTCATCACACAAATATTTTTTCTCAACCCAATTTGACATTTACATATTTCACACCTTAGAGTGTGTCCATTTATTTCCCTAATTATGTGCATGCATAAACATGAATCTAGGATCCCAACACACTTATGCATATAATCATACTCCCATGTATCAATATTAGACTTTGTTTGTGGATCCTACTCTTGTTTCCAACACAAATATACCTCCAACATGTAATGATATATTAGCGCAATAATTGAAAGCTCTCCAACAATAATTTTTCACCATACAGACTAGCAATGCAAAGAAAACATACATTGCAGAAAACTTATGTCCCCATCCCTTTGACAAAACATTGTTCATTCCACCCTTTCCTCCAAATTTCAAAACACCAAAATTTGATAGGTATAAGGAGAAATATGACCCAAGGGAACATATTTGAGATTTATTTATGGCTTATATCAAAATTACTCACAATGACACTTATTTAATGTGCCTCTTTCCATGAAGTCTTAGTGGTCCATCCATGGCATGGTTCTCACATCTTCCATTTAGAATATGGTCATGAGGTGAAGTGGTTGAAAATATCATTTCAAAATATTATCAAAATATTGTCTCATAAGTCATAATAACATATCTATGTAACAAAAAATAGAAAAATTGGGAACCCTTTGCATCTTTTCTACAACAATGGAGGAACATGGCTAGCAAAGCACCCTTTCCTATTCCTAAGAAAGATAAGATCTAGATGGTTATTGAGAATTTCCAAACTAACATCATGTGTAATTTTCACTCCCAACATATTTACACATTATTTGAAGTCATTGAAAAAGGCCTAAAAGTTGAAAGATGACTCAACATCAAGGGGCAACTCAAAGGAAACCAAGACACCAACAAGACCAATCAATATAACTAAAATTTTGACAAGTCTAAATATTAGTCTAGAAATAGAAATTTCATGAATGATGGTGTTGTTGACACAAAGATTATACATGTTGCACAACATATCACACATATACAAGGAGTAGCCCCTCCTAACATAGTCAACACCAATAATAATGTCCCTCATAATAACAATCTATCATCCAATGTGACCAATGAATAACAACATGCACCAAGA
Source organism: Chamaecyparis obtusa (assembly GCA_027943335.1). Classification (NCBI taxonomy): domain Eukaryota; kingdom Viridiplantae; phylum Streptophyta; class Pinopsida; order Cupressales; family Cupressaceae; genus Chamaecyparis; species Chamaecyparis obtusa. The sequence goes on from BSBK01003400.1 coordinate 423,728, forward strand.
TGAATAAACCCATGAGGCACTTTCACACCTCTTATTGAGCCACTTGAGGTAGTTCTAAAATGGTTGATCCAATTTGGCACTATCACATTACCAAAAATTGATGCAGGAGCATCTCGGGTCCTTGGAAATCCTATGTCACCAAAAACATATTTGAAGTTTGTTTGTGTTGCTTGGTTCCTACTTTGACCAAGTTGGTTCGGTGTTGCTCGGTCTCCTTTTTTGACCGAGTTGGTTGATTATCTCTCCGGTGCTCGGTTAATTCCATGGTGCTTGATGATGCTTGTCTGGCGCTTGGTTATCCTTGCTTACCAAGTTGTTTGTTTTGGATTTCTTTTGAGGCTGACATGTGCATTTAATTTGGGTCACAGATTTAATGTTGGTATCCATCATTGGGAAGTGCATGGACCTAGATCTATTCATCCCTTCCATTGATTATGGATTTGAAGGTTGACTTGGCTCGATAACCTCTTGTATAAATGTAGTTGTTGGATTAGATTTTAGAGGGTCAGTTTTGGAGTTTTGGGATAGAAGATAGAAAATAAGAGATTTCTGGAAGATCCTCACATGTTGGAGGACTTCTCTACTTGATTTTAATATCTGGCCTAAACCAGGAAGGCCTGACAGCCTGGCATGTATGAATCAAATTGAAGATAATATATGAAAAGTTCCTGCATTCTCTCTCTCACTATTGTGTGTTGTTTCTTTTGCATGTTTTTCTACAAGGTGGATCTGGTTAGGGTGTGCCTTTGGCCCTTCTCCCCATCATCCCTTGCGTCAGGTGGTATCAAAGCAAGGTGAGATCTAGATCTAGGTTTGTAAATCTAGGTTTGAAGGTTTCTTCTTGTGAAGCGCTAGTTGAATTGGTTGTGGGGTAGCACATTGTGATCTGACCTATAATTGTAGAGGGTTTTCAAGATGGTTTGTGGGAGGCAAGATGTAGATCCAAGATTGGCATACATGTTGAGACAACTTGTTGCTAGATTAGAAGCTGTTGAAACAACCTAGAGAAGAGGAAGACATCTTGAAGATGTTAGTGATGATGAAATTGAGGTAGAGCAAGGTGATGTAGAACCTACACCTATGATGGATCAGGGCGAGGAAATATTCTTGAAGGCTTTGACAAGTCTAAAGTCTACACCACACATTAATCCTCCTGAGTATGGTGGAAAATTGGATTCTAATGAATTGGTGGATTAGATCACTGAGATGGAAAAGTACTTTGAATATGAAAATGTACCTGAGGAAAAGAAGGTGTAAATTGCAAGCACAAACTTGAAAAGTCATGCATCCTTATGGTGGGAACATCTGTAGCTAGATAGAAAGAGGAAAGGCAAAGACAAAATCAAGGTATGGAGTAAAATGGTGAATAAGTTGAAAGGAAATTTCTTACCTTGTGATTATCAGATTAACCTAGTTAGGGGAATGCAAAGTTTGAGGTAGAAAGATAGCTCGGTAAATGAATATACTGAGGAATTCTATATATTAGATATTAGATCTAGACATGATGAAGATGATGTGGAAAGAATTGCTAGATACCTGAATAGTTTGAGAGTTTCCATCCAAGAAGAAATTAGTTTGGTCAAATTGGTGAACATTGAAGAGACTTATCAATTTGCATTGAAAGCTGAGGAGAAATTGAACAAGAGACATGAGAAAAGAAAAAGAGGTAGAGGTAGTAGGTTCCCTAGAGGGAGAGGTAGATCTCATGGTGAAAATAGTAAATTTGAACCTAAAAAGACAACTTTGGATAAAGGCAAGACCGAGTGGAAAGGTGAAATCTCATCTAGAGGTAGAGGTAGTAACTACCGAGGTGGTTATAATAGAGATGGTTTCTAAGGAACTTGTTACAATTGTGGAGAAGGACATAGATTATTTGAGTGCACACATGCAAGTAAGAAGGATGGTAGCAGTAGAAATGCTTTGGTGCAAGAAGATTCACCGAATGAGCATGAGAAGGAAAATAACTTGATGGTAAGGAGAGAACTTTGGAATGAAGGTAAACAGGAAGATCTAATAAGGAAAAGTTTGTTCAAGACCAGATGTAGAGTTTCTGATAAAGTTTGGAAGGTAATCATTTATAGTGGTAGCTCAGAGAATCTAGCATCTGAGGAAAAGGTCACAAAGTTGTAGTTGAAAAGGTTGGAACATCTGAAGCCCTATCAAATTTCATGGATCAAAGATGAGCATACACTCTTGGTAAGGGAACAATGTTATGTGAATTTGAAAATTGGAAAGTACTATGATAAGGTGTTATGTGATATCATGCCTATGGATTGTTGTCATATTTTGTTGGGTAGACCTTGGAAATATGATAGACATGCTATATATGATGGGAGATTGCATAAATATACTATTTGGGCTTATGGGAGAAGACAAATCTTGTTACCTTTGATTGAAGAACCTATTAGTAATGTTTGCACATTTGTGAAAGTTTGCTTGATGGAAGGAAAAAAGTTTGTTAAGGATTTGAAGAAGAATGATGTATGTTTTGCTATGATTCCTAAAAAATCGAGTAAAAAAATAGAGGATAGTGTCCCTGAGGAGATTGATAATTTACTCACCAAGTATAGTGAGATCATTTTTGATAATGTACCTGATGGTTTGCCACCGAAGAGAAGCATTGATCATTACATGGATCTTATCTCTGGAGCTAGTTTACCAAATAAGACACCACATTGGTTGACACCTACCAAGAATCATAGAAAGTTTGAGTCCTTATGCAATAACTATTGTATTGGTACCTAGGAAGAATGGAGAATGGCTAATGTGTACTGATTCCAAACCAATCAACAAGATAACAGTGAATTATAGGTTTCCTATACTGAGAATGGATGACATAATGGATAGTCTGACTGGAGAAAATTATTTTACCAAAATTGATTTGAAAAGTGGGTATCATCATATCAGAATCAGAGAAGGTGATGAGTGGAAGATTGCTTTCAAGACAAAAGAAGGTTTGTATGAGTGGTTGGTTATGCCTTTTGGTTTAACTAATGCACCGATTACTTTTATGAGATTGATGAAAGAAGTTTTGAAGAAATTCTTAGGTAAGTTTATGATTTATATCTTGATGATATTGTGATATTCAGTAAGACTAGCGAAGAACATTTGTTGCATGTTAAACAATTTTTTCAAAGGTTGAAAGAAGAAAAGTTATTAATAAATCTGAAAAAGTGTTCATTCATGAAAGAGGAGATTGTGTATTTGGGATTTGTGATTTCAGCTGATGGTTTGAAAAATGGATCCTGAAAAGGTTGAAGCTATTTTGAATTGGCCTACACCTAAGAATGCTAGTGAGGTAAGATCATTTCATGGTTTGGAAATTTTTTACTGAAAGTTCATTAGGAATTTCAGTTCAATATGTAATTCTATGACTAAGACTATGAGAGGAGATAAAAGAGAATTCAAGTGGACAAATGGAGTTGATAAAAGTTTTGAGACTCTGAACAGAAGGTTGCTGAATTACCTATTTTGGCATTGCCTGATTTCAATAAGGTATTTCAAGTGGAATGTGATGCAAGTGGAAGTGCAATAGGATCTGTGTTGAGTCAAGAAGGTAAACCTATTGCTTTCTTTAGTGAAAAGTTGAATGATGCAAGAAGAAAATATCCAGTGTATGATCAAGAATTCTATGCTATCGTTTGAGCACTGAAGAAATGGAGACATGATTTGATGCCGAGTGAATTTGTGTTATATACCGATCATAAGGTTTTACAATATTTGGGTAGTCAGAATAATTTGAATCAGATAAATATGAAATGGGTTGAGTATTTGCAGAGTTATACATTTGTGATAAAGCATAAGAGTGGAGTCACTAACCAAGTTGTTGATGCATTGAGTAGAAGAAGATCTTTGATGACCAAGATGAAAATTGAAGTTCTTGGCTTTGATGACATGAGAGATTCTTATGAATTTGATCTTGATTTTTCTGAGCCGTGGAGAAAGTGCAGAGCACCTATTCAAGATCAACCGAGTACTAAATGGTATGAATATTTTATGCAAGGAGGTATGTTATTTAAAGGTATTCAGTTGTGTATATCGAGAGGACTAATGAGAACTAATTTGATAAAGGAGAAACATAGTAGTGGTTTGGTTGGACATTTTGGTGTTGATAAAACATTGAATTTGCTTAAGGAGAAATAATTTTGGCCATAGTTGTATAAAGATGTTAAAAAATTTGTGAAAAGTTGTGGAATTTGTCAAGTTGTAAAAGGAGTAAGTCAGAATACTAGATTGTATACACCAATTTCCATTCCTGAGAAACCTTGGATTGACATCAGTATGGATTTTCTTCTTGGCTTACCGAAGATAGTAAGAGGTAATGATTCTATATTTGTTGTTGTGGATAGATCTTATAAGATGACACATTTTATACCTTGTAGAAAGACATCAGATGCAGTACATATAGAAGATCTTTTCTTTAAGGAAATTTTTAGATTGCATGGATTACCAAGGAGCATTATCTTTGACCGAGACAATAATTTGTTGGATATTTTTGGAAGACTCTTTGGAGAAATTTTGGTACTGAGTTGAAATATAGTTCTACATTTCACCCACAAACTGATGAACAAACAAAAGTTGTGAATAGAAGTTTGGGAAATCTTTTGAGATGTTTAGTTGGAGACACACCGAGTAATTGGGATTCTATGTTGGCACAAGCAGAGTTTCCCTACAATAATTTAGTGAATAGGAGTACTGGAAAATAACCTTTTGAGATTGTAAATGGCATACAACCGAGAGGTATATCTGATTTGAGGGATATTACTGATGAAAGAAAGAGGAGTGTTGAAGGAGTAAAATTTTCTGAGTACATGAAGACATTGCAGGAAGATGTGAAATACAAGTTGGAAGAAAAAATTAGAAATACAAAGACACAGATGATAGATCAAGGAGACATAAGACTTTTGATGTTGGTGATGAAGTGATGGTTCATTTGAAGAAAGGTTGATTCCTTGTTGGAACATATGGAAAGCTAAAAATGAAGAAGTTTGGACCTTGCAAGATTTTGAGAAAATTTGACAGTGGAAATGCATATGAAATTGAGTTACCTAAAGACATGGATATATCACCTATTTTCAACATTTCTAATTTGTATGAGTATCATGAACCTGATGAAGACATGATAGTACCGATGGATTATCCGAAGAAGCAAATAGAAGTTGAGCAGATTTTGGAGCAAAGAATTGGCAAAAATACAATAGGAAATCCGTATATGGAATATCTGGTAAAGTGGAAGAATAGACCGATTGAAGATAGTTCATGGGTTTCATAGTCTAATTTGGATGCAACTAGGATCATACATGTTTCATGATTTAGAGAATCATTTCAAATAACCCTAGGTGTTTGATGCAGGAGCATCTTAGGTCCTTGGCAATCCCGTGTCACCAAAAACATATTTGAAGTTTTTCTGTGTTACTCGGTTCTTGCTTTGACTAAGTTGGTTCAGTGTTTCTTGGTCTCCTTTGTTGACCGAGTTGGTTGGTTATCTCTCTAGCACTCAGTTAATTCCTTGGTGCTCGGCGATGCTTGTCTGGCACTCAGTTATCCTTGCTTATCAAGTTGTTTGTTTTGGATTTCTTTTGAGGCTGACTTGTGCATTTAATTTGGGTCATGGATTTAATGCTGGTATCCATCATTAGGAAGTGTGTGGATCTAGATCTGGTTGTCCCTTCTATTGATTGTGGATCTGAAGGCTGACTTGGCTTGGTAGCCTCTTGTATAAATGTAGTTGTTAGGGTAGAGCTTAAAGGGTCAGTTTTGGAGTTTTGGGATAGAAGACAAAAAATAAGAGATTGCTGGCAGATCCTTGCATATTGGAGGACTTTTGTACTTGATTTTAATATCTGGCCTAAACCAAGAAGGCCTGACAGCCTAACATGTGTGAATCAAATTGAATATAATATATGAAAAGTTCTTGCATTCTCTCTCTCACTGTTGTGTGTTGTTGCTTCCGCGTGTTGTTCTGCAAGGTGGATCTAGTTAGGGTGTGCCTTTGGCCCATCTCCCCATCCTCCCTTATGTCAAAAATACAACAGTATGATCTTGGTCCTTTTAAGCCATCCTAGTATAATGACAATGAGTTTCATGAATATCATCACATGAAGGGACATAAAACTCCAAATTGATTTCAACTCAAGCATATTGTCCAAGATCTCATTGAAAGGGGAGAGTTAGAGGTTAGAGATAATATGGTAACAAAAAATAATGATCACATGATCTTTAAGGATCCAATTAATACTCATGAAACAATTAAGGCCTCTAGGTCTAGGTAGCATGATAATGCTAATGTCATCAATCATTTCCACCATGATCATGATCACAATATCCATGATATCACTATCTGAGTTCAAACCCCTAATTTTGTAGTTACTATAAAATATCTAATATTACTATCCAAGAAATTCCTTATAAGTCACAAACCCCATCAACCAATCAATACAATGTCTTGGACCAATTAAAGTAAACTCCAACACAAATATCCACATTGGAGTTGTTGCATCTATCACCCAATCACAAAGAAGTCCTTGAAAAATATTTGCAAGAGTCTTCCATTTTGACAGACATAGACATTAATGCATTTTGGGCCATGGTTAGGAATATTTCCACTACAAACCATGTCACATTCATAGAGTATGATTTTCCTACCCACGAGCCATTTCAAAATGATCCACTCCACCTTGAGGTCTTTGTCAATAAACACAAAATTCAATGAGTCTTAGTAGACACTAGAGTAGGTCTCAATATTTATACCCTTAAGTTAGTTGAAATATTAGGATTTTATGAGATTTGTGTAGACCCTTTAAACAAGATCATTATTAGAGCCTATGATGATGTTGAATACCCTTCAAAGGGTATCATCACCTTGCCTATCAAAATTAGTCTAGTTACACATTAGACAAAATTCCAAGTACTTGGTCTTAAGCTCGGCTATCATATGCTTCTTGGTCAACCATTGATATATGAAATGAAAGCCATGCCATATACATATCATCAATCCATGAATTTACCATATAATGGGTCAAAAAATATAATCCCAAGTGAGAGAGATCATTTTCTATATTGTACTAACCTAAAGGGGTTGACTGCTATTCTAGTTCCTATCAATCAAGAAGCTTGCACTTTGGAACCTCCCAATTATGTTGACCCATGCACTTTGACCATAGCTTCCATTTCATCCACTCCATCCACTTCCCTCTCCGAGATTAAGGTCAATGTCCAAGACAAAGTAAGAAAATAACAAGAGCAAGGAAATGAAAGTAATCCAAGAGAGATAGTTAAAGAAGAAGATGTTACCATGAGAAAGCCATGAACTAGGAGAAAGAATCCAAAATCCAAAATAAGGAGACAAGAATATTTTTGAAAGGTCAAAAGAAAATAAAAATCCCTTTCGATATTATGAATATGACAAAGCCTCTCTCTGTGTGTGTGTGTGTGTGTGTGTGTGTGTGTGTGTGTGTGTGTGTGTGAGAGAGAGAGAGAGAGAGAGAGAGAGAGATCATTTACAATAACTTCATGGAGAGAAAATAAGAGAGGAGAGAATCTCTTTTATAGAGATGAGAAGAGGAGTTAATAAGTAACTCACCAATCTATGAATACCATCATCCATAATGGGTGTGTGCAAAGTGTCAAGATCCTCTTAAGGAGGATGATATAATTCCTTAATAAAGGAAATACAAGAAATGACATGTCCTCCCACTTGGACTAGAGGACAAAATAAATGTAGGGATTCCATAGGAATCTCCTAATTAAATAAAAGAAGGATACCTTGGTTTATCCTCAAATAAATAAATAAATATAACCAAGGAAATATTAAATATTGTAACACCCCCCTTAATCTTTACTTGGGGAGTTTACATCAAAGGGTAGTAACCCCAAATTTTTCCAATGATATTGAAATTTCTCCTTAGAAAGCGGCTTTGTCAGAATATCTGCAACTTGATCTTCCCCCTTGCAATAGATGATAAACACTTTCTTGTATTAAACTTTTTCTCTAATAAAATGATGTTAGAATGCAATATGATTTGTCCTTGCATGAAAAATAAGATTCTTTTCCAAGGAAATGGCACTTTGGTTGTCACAATATAGAGGTGTAGGTTCTTGTTGAGGTATACCCAAATCTTCAAGTAATCTTCTAATCCATAAGGATTCTTTAGAGGCATTAGTACATCCTTTATATTTAGCTTTGGTGGAACATAGAGAAATATAATGTTATTTTTTACTTTACCAATAAATTTCACCTAAACCAATAAAGAAATAAAAACCACAAGTAGATTTCTCATCATGGGGATCTCCACCTAGATCACAATCAGTAAATCCTTTTAAGGAAAAATCAACACTGGTGTCATAAAATAAACCCATATTAATAGTGCCTTTAATATAACATAGTATTATTTTAGCAACTTTGAAATGTATTTTTTGTGGTTTAGACATAAATCTAGAAACTAAACCAACACTAAAAGCTATATCAGGGCTAGTAAGAGTTAGATAATTCAAACTTCCTACTAGTTGTCTATAAATTATAACATCTACAAAAGGAGTTTGCATGTCTAACATAAACTTAGTTCCTAATTCACATGTAATAGAAACATGAATAACATCATTCATCTTAAATGTTTCTATAAGATCTTTAGCATATTTAATTTTAGAAAGGAAAATTCCCTTAGGGGTTTGCCAAATTTGCATTCCTAAGAAATAATGTAAAATTCCTAAATCTTTCATTTGAATTTTTTGATTAAGATTAAACTTAATATCTGAAATTAAAGAATTTGAACTAGAAGTGAGAATCAAATAATCCACATAAAGAATAATAATAAAAATATCATCTTGAGTATGTCTAATATAAATATTAGGATCATTTTTACTTCTAACAAAACTTTTAGAGATAAAGAAAACATTCATTTTTTAATACCATTCCCTACGTGATTGTTTTAATCCATAGACAGATCTCTTCGATTTACAAACTAAATGAGCATTACCTTATTTAATAAAACCAGGGGGTTGAGACATATAGATTTATTCATGTAAATATCCATTTAAAAAAAAACTTTTAACATCCATTTGGTGAATAGGAAAATTCTTTTTAGAAGCTAAAGCAAACAAAAGTTTGATTGTAGGCATCTTAGCAACAAGAGCAAAGATTTCATTATAGTCTAATCCTTAAATTTGAGAAAAAAATCTTGCTACTATCCTAGCTTTAAACTTACTAATTTTATTATTAGCATTTAATTTTGTTTTGTATAACCATTTTCATAAAACCAAAATCTTACCATGAGGTAAAGGAACTAAATCCCAAGTGTTATTAGAAAGTAAAGTGTCATATTCCTCTAGCATGGATTTTTGCCAATGAGGTTGTATGTTAGTTTGTTCAAATGTAGTAGGATCATTAGAATTCATAATAGAAATCATCAAAGCATAATTGAAAAAATTAAATCACCTAGGTTTAAGACCACCCATTCTAGATTTATAATCATTACCTTCATAAAGTAAATCTTTAAGCCATTTTGGATTTCTTTTAGAAGTAACAGAATCATCACTACGAGGAGTAGAGATATTAGTATCATCACGATTATCACTAGAAGAAATAAAAATAGATTAATTAGGAATATCATTTAGATAGGGAGGTTGGTCATCCACAACCACAATTTTCCTTCCACTAAACTTTGAATCTTGAACATTGGAGCAATCAGGAACTCCATTTTTTGTAATACACACATCTCTAGCAACTTGGACTTTGTTAGTAGTAGGATTATAAACTCTATATCATTTAGTGTGTTCATCATACCTAACTAATATATAAGGATAATATTTAGCATCTAATTTTTGTCTCTTTTGTGTAGGTGTGTGAAAATAAGCAATTGAACCAAAAATCCTTAAATTTTCCAAATTGGGCTTCCTACCCAACTAATCTTCTTCAGGTGTTTTATCCTTTAAATATTTACTAGGAGTCCTATTAATAAGATAAGTAGCACAAAACATTGCTTCAACCCAAAAATTATAATCCATATTTTTAGCACATACATCTATCCATTTCAACAATGGTTCTATGCTTCCTTTCTGTGACACCATTTTATTGTGGTGTATAAGGAATAGTAAGCTCATGTTTAATTCCAAAGGATTTTAAATAAGAATGAAAATTATTATTGACATATTCCTTCCCATTATCAGTTCTAAGGATTTTAATCTTAAAACCAGATTGGCTTTCAAAAAACATATTAAATTCAACAAATATATCTAGAACTTCATCCTTACTTTGCAAAAAATAGATCCAAGTTCTTGAAAAATCATCTGCAAAACTAAGAGCATACTTGGAACCTTGAATGGAGTTATTCACCATGGGACCCAAAAGGTCACTATGAATGAGGTGCAACTTATGATGTGCCCTCCAAGATTGACCATGAGGAAAAGGTTCCTTATGCATCTTACCACTCATGCATCCATGTCATATAATTTTGGAAGAAATAAAATGAGGCAATCCATCAACCATATTTTCTTTTTGCATCAAAGATATATAATCAAAATTCAAGTGGCCAAACCTTTCATGCCAAATATTAAAGTCCACATTAGCATTCAATGAGTTCCTTGAAGTGGAAAATCCATAAAATTTAAACAAATTATCATGATCCAATTTAGCATTAGCAACAACTTGGTTAGATTGAGGATCAAAAACATATCACATATCCTTATGAAATTCAACCTTATAATCTTGACATAACTTTGAAACTGAAAGAAGATTAGTTTTCAATTCAGGAACATAAATAACATCATATAATTTACCATTAGGAACCGAAACATCACCAAAATATTCAACTTTGCAACTATGATGATTAGCTAATTGAATAGGAATATTTGAAGTATCAGATTGTAATGAAACAAAAACTTCTCTATGAGATGTAACATGTTGAGATGCACCACTATCAACAATCCACTCTAAAGGGTTAGAAACATTATAACTTACTAAAAAAACATGATGAGATGAATTACCATTATTCTTCTTATAATGAGATTTTTTATTATTATTTTGATTCATAGGCTTCTTATCATTTTGTTTTTTAAAGAAATTGTTGGTCACATGACCATCTTTCCCATAATAGGTGCAATGGGGTTTTTTATTAGGACCATTCTTTTGATGGTTATTATTATGCTTATTACTATGATTATTGTTATTATTATGGCTATTAGTATGATTATTATTGTGATGATTTTTGTTGTTATAATGAGGCCTATAATGATAATTTTTATTGTTATGATTATTAGATCTAAAGTTAGGATTTTGATTTTTAGAAACAAAAGCATGTTCATTAGATTTAAGAGTTCCAAATTGAATCAACTTAGCTTCGTCTTGACGCAATAAATTTTGAAAATTGATATAGGTTAATTAAGTAGCTAAAGTAGGAATAGCTAATTGAGAATGCACATTAGTTATAAATTGTTGAAATTACCTACGAAGACATTTCTTTAAAAATAATACGAATTAAACAAATATCATTAATAGTAACTCCTAAACCATTTAACTAACTTCTAATGGAATCAAATTTTAATAAAAAATCATTCATGGTTTTGAAATCTGTATACCTAATATCCTCCAATTAATTTTGGTGTTGAATATTTATGGATTCATTCAAATTGCCATAGGTGTTTTTGAGAATGTCCTATGTTGCATGAAATGTAGCACAATTAGCAATAAGTACATATAATTCCAGACTAAGAGAAATGTCAATAAAGCCAAGTGCCTCCTCATTTTTAGCATTCCAAGCATCAATGTCAGCTCGAGCTACAGTGGTGGGTGGAGTAGAAGTCACACTAGTAGCAATGTCTAACATGTGTTTAAATCAAAAAAGAAATGAAATGAGTGTTTTCCATGCATGGTAATTAGTGCTATTCAATTTGATTTTGAGGGATTAATGTAGACATGATTGAAAAATTAAAAGAGAAAAAAAATGTTAGGATTGGACAAAATCACCTCAGAAATAGTGATAAACAACCTTCAAATAATCTTAAAATAAAATTTAACATAATGTTAATTATGATTTGAATAGCTTAAATTAAAATTTAATTTTTTGTTAAATCAAACAATAAATGATTAAATGATGTTGTCTTTTGAATGTAAATAAAAAAAAGTGATAGAACGATAATCACCACTTAAATTGAACTCCAAAAAAAATGATCGCAAATTTTAATTTGAATCTATTTAAAATGTTATTAAATGATATAAAACTATTTAAATGTTATTAAAAATTATAATAAAATGAAACTAACTATTATTTTTTTCTTTTTAAACTAACACTGATATGCAAAGTATTTTAAACTAATAATAATGAAATGATGATAAATGTTTAAATAGTGTAAGTAAACGATAAACAAAAACTAAATTTATCATTAAAAGCTTAAATTTAAATTATTAAACAAAAACTTTATTGAAAAACTATTAAAATGAAATTAAAAGACATTAAAACTAGATGAATGTTGATAATTATAAAAATATATTAAAATAGTTAAATTCTTGTCCAAAGGAAGCTCACACAAATATTGATGAAAAGAATGCACAGGCAATAAGTAAGATAAAAAACATGACAGAAAGGAAACGGTTAGGATAGGGCAGACTAAAAGTACAATCAAAGAAAATAACAAGAGAAAAATGCAAGAACACCAAAAAACTTGCACAAGAGATAACAAATACGGTGCAACCAAAAAAATTTCTCAGAATCTAGAATAACAAAGATATATGATTGAATAACAAGAAAAGATTAACATAGATAAATGATAGAAAAACATAGATAAAAATTAGAATAGAGATATGCCTGCAAAACAAATAATATAAACCTGCATGCACAAATATATTTTAAAAGAGATCTGAGATATTAGATATTTGAATCCTGAAAGAAAGAATGATTAATACTTATTAAACATGATTTATATATACCTTGCAAGAAATGCAAGTGAAAAGAATAAAAACCTTGCAGTTGCCCGACATAGGCTATCAAAATGAACTATAGATTGAAATGGGTTTGGCAATAAACCATCCAAACCAAAAAAAAATTCAAATACTATTCTCTAGCAAAAAACTAACCAAATAGGGTTAGCAAAAATAATAACTAAATAAAATAATAAACCCTGCAACACAAAATTTAGTAAATGAAGCTCAAGATTCTGTCTCAAAGAAGAGTCTCCAATAAGGTGTTCTCCAAATAATGGTAACCTTCAATACCAGACTCAAACAAGGATTAGCAACCCAAGCTTTGATACCATGTAAAGAAAATAACAAGAGCACGAAAATGAAAGTAATCCAAGAGAGATAGTTAAAGAAGAAGATGTTACCATGAGAAAACCATAAACTAGGAGCAAGCATCCAAAATCAAACACAAGGAGACACAAAGATTTTTGAAAGGGGAAAAGAAAAGAAAAACCCCTTGTGATATTATGAATATGGAAGAGAGAGAGAGAGAGAGAGAGAGAGAGAGAGAGAGAGAGAGAGCTCATTTACAATAACTTCATGGAGAGAAAACAAGAGAGGATAACATCTCTTTTATATTGATGAGGAGGGGAGTTGCTAAGTAACTCACCAATATATGAATTCCATCATCCATAATAGGTGTGTGCAAAGTGTCAAGATCCTCTTAAGGAGGATGAGATAATTTCTTAATAAAGGAAATACAAGAAATGAAATGTCCTCCAACTTGGAATAAAGGAAAAAATACATGTAGGGATTCCATAGGAATCTCCTAATTAAATAAAAGAAGAATACCTTAGTTTATCCTCAAATAAATAAATAAATACAACCAAGGAAAGATTAACTATTCTAACACAAAGGCTATGGAAAGTACACATATGTTGATAACTTTAATATGAAAAAATTGTCTATCTCACCATGCACCTACGAGAAATAAAGAAATCCACTCAAGCACAAATAGAAACTCATCCTCGCATATGGACCACCTACAATCTTTAATAGATGAGGGAACTTAATGAGGAATCCATAGAACACGATGTGTCAGATTGGCTCTATAAAGATGAGTAACCCTTGCCCATAACACCTCTTATACATGAGTACAAGAGAGGCTATACCATAATGTAGAAACAAGAATATAATGGGTGTAGTGGTATTGGGATGAAAAAAAAGGCATAATAGAACTGATACTCCCAAATCCTAATATGAAACACATAGGTCTAGGCTATCATCCATTGGAATAAAGAACCACTAGTAGTACTGAGGTTCGTTACATAAAGGTCATGTATGCTAATGATAATGCCAAGACAAAAAAGGAAGAAAATTATTAAATCAATTCACATGACTATGAGTGGGAAACCCATCACACATCTAGCACCTATGACTTAAATGTCATCTTTACAAATTTCAGTGACCTCTTTTTACATGATTGACCCATAGATTGACATTTTTTGATTAAAACCTTTTGGAATCCATTTGAACATCTACAATCCCTTCATCTAAATTACATGAGCCTATCTTTGAATTTTATATAAACACCACTTCATCCATTTTAACATCCTATGCTAACATCAATGATACTATTTCCATAGTATAACTTGAGCTTATAGACTAGGAACAACAAGATCCTCCACAATTAGATCTTTTTTGGAATAACAAATCTATTGATGAGTCCATGGGGCTTTGAGGTGATATACCACTAGGGGACCATACAGAAATTTTTATTATTGATCTTGATTGTGTGACATACTTTGGGAAGTCGTATCCAACTTCTAGTAAAAAAAATGAAAGAAATGAGAAAAATGAAAGATATCTAGATGAAAACTGAAAGACACCTCTAGATCATAAAAGGGTAGAAAAAAATACTTATCTTGTAGTGAAAAAATCCATGAGGAACTAGAGGATGGAAGGTTGGACACACTTAACATAAATCAGGAAAGATCACCACTAATGGTAGAGAAGACTCAAGAGAAAAATCTTGGCACTAAAGAAACCAAGAGGATTATACACCTTGCTACTTGACTATATCCTAAGGAATGGGAACAATTCAAATTTAGTTTTTCAAGGGAAAAAAGATCAATTTTGCATGGTCTTATATTGATATGCTAGGGCTAGACCCAAAATTATTCCTCCATCATTTACTACTCAATCCAAGAGTAAATCTTGTCAAACAAAAACTATAAAAAATGCATCCAAAGATTTCCTTTCTAGTCAAGGTGAGCTTAAGAAATTGTTAGATGTCAATTTTATCCAACCTATAGAATATGTAGAGTGGATATCAAATTTGGTACCAATTACCAAATTGTCCAGGGCATCATAAATCACACAAATTTTAGAGACCTCAATAAGGCATGTCCTAAATATGAATTTGTTAGCATGAATGCTGAGTATGTCCTATGGAGAAGTACTCTATCATTTCTGGAGCAGTCACATGTTGCATTCATGACTGTGTTTTTCATTGATGTCAAAATACTAATTATGTTGAATATTAGCAAAAGTAGTAGATAAAATTTGATTTAGCACACATAGAATATTGCAGATGAGGTTATGTAGAGCTAAGGACATGTTTCTTATGGTGTCCCAATATGATGGTTAAGAGCACATTCAAAAATTCAATTATTTGCATCAGTTATAAGTAATCTAGTGGAAATTGTATTCTGATAGAGTTCTTGAGAAGCGGTTTGTGATAATAGGATTATATCTCCTAACATGGATAGAATCTAGTCAAGAAAAGTTACATAGAGGTTGAAGACATTGCAGAGGTGACCTGGATGAGTTATCATCGTCGGAGGTTGCATGTGTGAAGATTTATTAAGTTTTTGAGCTGACATTTTTATGTCATTATGCAAATATTATGTAACGTGTAATATTTAATATTTTGTAATTGGTTAAGCCTAATTGGCCGACTCAATTATGAAATATTGAGTATGGTATAAAGGAAGGATTTTTTTATGTGATTGAGATATGTAATGTAAGATGTGGATGTGAAATAATGCAAATAAGTAATCTAAGGGATTGCTATGTAATGCGAAGTGAGAAGATATGGTATTGAGATCTGGTGAAGCATTTGGTACAGTTTTGGTAGAATCAGAGGAGAGAAGAGAAGTTGCTGAGATTAGTTATACTTGGTATTATTCTATTTGGATAATACAAAGATCAATTGGATAGTGTGTTCGGTGACCTTTCCCTTGAAGCTGTTTGGACGTTGGGTCCTTTTGCCTTCTTTAAACTCCTAACAGGGTTAGAATCTCCTCATAGGGATTAAAAGTATCCTAACAAGGACTGATATGTACTGAATGTATTTCATAGACTCCTAATAGGGTCCATCCTCTCACAAGGAATTTTCATATTTTTACATCTTTTTATGGGTGCCATCCCCATAGGGGTTTACTCTCTGATCAAGAGGTTCCCTAGTTAACAAATATGGTGTCATTGTGTATGGTTATCTTTTTATGGTTTCTGTTTATGTTGATCACATGTTTTAGATATAATAAGGTTAATACAAGTGGTTTTATTTAGATAAATGATTCACCCCCCCTCTTAGTTATCTTGGTGGACTTTACTTTGGAATAATTGGTATCAGAGCATCAGGTCCTTGAAGGAAAATTTTAATAGGTTAAGGAGATCCATGGCAAGTCATTTCAGAAAAGAAAGTCCTAAGTTTGATGGAGTTAACTATGACAACTGGAAAGAGAAGATGAAGACACATCTACTATGTTTAGGGAAAGGATATTGGCTGATAAAAAAGAATGAGAAATTTATCATTGAAGAAGAAAAGATTGAGGATTGCACAAAAACAAAAAGATATCTATTCATGTGTAACATACTTTCTAGAGAAGCACTCTTGTCAAATCTTCCCGAGAATGAATACAGTCAGGTAAAAACTCTAAAGACATCTCATGAAATTTGGTTAGCTTTGGAATCTGCTTTTGATAAACATGCTAAGAGAATCAGATTACAAAATTGGATATGTTTATTTCAAGAGGCTAAAATGATGGAAGATGAATATGTTAGAAGCTATATTGGTAGAATATCAGAGATTGTTGTAGGTATCAAAGCTTGTGAAGGAAATAAGGATGAAGATGAAATCATATGGAAGATCTTAAAAAACTTGACCCCAACATTTAAGTAGACAAAACAGATGATTGAACAAGTCATACCTTGTACTGAGAATTTTACTAGAGAGACTCTTCTTGGAAGATTGGAAGCATTAGAGATAGGTCTGAAACAATCTAGAGATTTACCTAGGATTGAAAATGCCTTCAACGCACTTAGTGTTCACCCTAATTTGTCAAGGAGTGCAAGTGTCAGTGGAGATTATGCCAACAATAACAAATCTAAGACTGAAGAAGATAGAAATATTAAAGAAGGAATTGTGTTGCTTGTGAAAAGAGAACTAGAAGGTAAGAAAATCTTTAAATGTTGGACATGTCAAGAATATGGCCATTTTGCTTCTAAATGTCCTAAGAGAGTGAAGAAATATAAGAACTTTAAGCCTAGAAGACCTAAAGAATGTTATTATGCTAATGATAAAGAATTTGAAGCTAGTATTGAGAAATTCTTAAGTGAGAGTGATAATGAAAGTGATGATATAGGATTTGTTGCAATAAAAGAAGAAAATTCTGAAAAATAAGTCAAAGAAGAAAAAGATTTAGTATCACAAGTTGAAAATAAAATTGATTGGATCATAGAGAGTGGTTGTTCACATTATATGACCGGTGATATGAATAAGTTTATAAAATGTAAAAATTATGATGGAGGAATTGTTAGATTTGGAAACAATGCACCTTGCCGAATAAAAGGAATAGGATCTATTACTCTTGATGGAAAGACTAACACTGGTGATGTTTACTTTGTGGATGGATTAAAACATAATCTTTTAAGTGTTGGATAGTTAGTCGATAAGGGATATTATGTTTGGTTTATTGAAAAGACTTGTATGATCAATGATAAGAATGGTAAGATGATTGGAACATGAGCAAGAACCAGAGGTAATGTATTTCAGTTGAATCCTACTGAGATGACATGTTTGATTGCTAAATTTGATGACATTTGGTTATGAAACAAAAGGTTTTGTCACATAAACTTTGATAACATTGTGAAAGAAGTACTACATTCGCAATAAGAGATTTGCCTAAAATTGTGAAACCTACTAACATGGTGTGCAATGAATGTGTTATGGAAAAATAGAAGAGAAGTTCTTTTCCCAGAAATAAGTTCACCACAATAGAGAAATTGGAGATTGTTCATATAAATCTGAGTGGTCCTACAAGAACAAGAGGATTCTATGGTGAAAGGTATTTCATGATTCTTGTTGATGACTTTACTAGGATGATGTGGGTAGCATTTCTTAAATAAAAATCATAAGCATTTGAAAAGTTTAGATTGCTTAAGAATAGAGTTGAGAATGAATCAGGAATGAAGATTAGATGTTTAAGATCTGATAGAGGTGGAAAATTTACTTCAAATGAATTTAATACTTTTTGTGAAGTGAATGGCATTAAGAGATGACTTTCAGCCCCTAAAACACCTGAGCAAAATGGTATTGCTGAAAGAAGAAACATGTCAGTAACCGAGGTAGAAATAGCTATGTTATTTGTGAATGATGTAGAAAAGATATTTTGGAGAGAAGCAATTAATACAATAGCATATACAATAAACAAAGTACATATTAGGGCAGATACAAACAAGACTCCTTATGAATTATGGTTTGGACATGCACCATTAGTAAATATTTTAGAATCTTTAGTAGTAAGTGTTACATTAAGAGAGATGATGATATTGATAAGTTTGATCTGAGAAGTGATGAAGGTATGTTCCTTGGTTATTCATTGAAAAGAAAAGCTATAGATGTTTTAATAAGAGAACTAAGACTATTGTTGAGAGAAAAAATATTAAAGTGGATGAAAAGTTTAGAATTCAGGAAAGAACACTTGATTATGATTTAGATTAAGAAGCTATCCTAAAACTAATCAATAAAATGTTGAGTTGTTTTATGAAACTAACGATGATTTGTAGAATGAGATTCATGATGAAGAACAAAGAGAAGAACCAAGATCTGAACCTAATTAAGGAAAGAGTTGAAACAATAACACCTAATAAGAATCTGATAAGGGATCATCTTGTTGATTAGATTATTGGGAGAAAAGATAGAGTAGTTATGACAAAAAATAAGGTACATAAAGAATCATGTTTGATTTCTTAGATTGAATCTAATACTACTGATGAATCTTGTAAAGATGATAATTGGATTCAAGAAATGAAGGAAGAATTGCATCAGATTGAGAAGAATAACACTAGGGAATTGGTTCCCAGACCTAAGGACAAAAATGTTATTGGAACTAAATGGATTTTTAGAAACAATATGAATGAAAAAGGTGAAGTTGTAAGAAACAAAGCAAGACTGGTATGTAAAGGATACTCATAGAAAGAAGGTATAGATTATGAAGAAATATTTGCACCTATTACAAGAGTTGAAGTACTAAGAATGTTTTTGGCCTATGCAGCTTATATAAGAAATTCAAAGTGTATCAGATGGATATGAAGTCAGCATTTTTGAATGGTGAATTAGAAGAAGTCTACATTGAGCAACCAGATAGTTTTCCTTTGACTCAAGAAGGAGACATGCTTTGTAAGTTAAAAAAAGCACTATATGAACTAAAGAAAGCACCTAGAAGATGGTCTGTGAGGTTGGATAAATATTTGGCAAAATTGGGATTTGCTAAAGGTACTGCAAATAGTAACTTATATCTAAAAGAAATAGAGAATGGTATACTGATTGTTGTCATTTTTGTTGATGATATAATCTTTGGAGGAGAAGATGAGGCAAGTGATAAATCTACTGATGAAATGAAGAGAGAATATGAGATGAGCATGATTTGAGAAATACAAATTTTCTTGGGTTTGTAGATTATGCAGAACAAAGATGGTATTTTCTTATCTCAGACTAAATATTTGAAAGACTTATTGCAGAGATTTGGTATGGAAAATTGTAAGCCTGTTGGTACACCTATGGTAACTGGTCATAAGTTATCTAGAAAAGATGAGACTCCTACATTTGAACAAAGAAAGTATGTATTTATGATTGGAGGTTTGTAATATCTAACCACACAAGATCAGATATAGCACATATAGTTGGAATTGTTGCAAGATTTCAAGATGATCCTAAGGAATCACATTATGCAGTAGTAAAAAGGATATTTAGATATTTGAAAGGTACAACTGATTATGGGTTGTGGTATGATAAATCAAATGAATTTACCCTATGTGTATATACAAATGTGGATAGGGGAGGTAATGTGAATGATAACAAAAGTATAAGTGGTGGAGCATTTTTTCTTGGAGGAAGATTGGTTTCTTGGCTGAGAAAGAAACAAAATTGTATCTCATAGAGTACAACAGAAGCAGACTATATAGCAACAACAAATAATTGTAATAATATAATATGGATGAAACAAATGTTGAAAGATATTGGAATTAAGTTTAATGAGCCTGTTATCATATATTGTGATAACACAAGTACAATAATTATGTCTAAGAATTTTGTGTTACATTCTAAAAAAAAACATATAGAGATAAAGTATCATGTCGTAAGAGAGAAAGTTGCAGAGAAAGAAGTCAGACTTATGTATATCAACACAAAGGAGCAAATAGAAAATATCTTTACAAAGCCTTTACCTAGAGATACATTTGATTATTTGAGAGGTATGCTTGGGGTTATGCCCTAGCCTAATTTTGAGTATTGATGCAGAAAGTTACATCAGTCCAGTGATACATAACACTATCTTTCTGGACTGTATGCTGATGCTTCCTCTATGGGGGAGTATCTGTGTTTTGAGATGAGTCATGAAGGACTCTTGGTAAAATTTATTTTCAAATAGTTTCTTTGGACACTTGAGAAGGTTACAAATTTTGAGCAGTAAGATTGTTCTGACATAATGATGCCTTTGTCATTGATGTCAATGGGGGAGAAGAATACATGAAATTTTTTTCCAATGATTGATGAAGAGGACTTGAAAAGTCAAAGCAAGAGCAATAGAGTTACATTTTGGTATTCATGGAACTTGGATGTTTTTCATCTATGTTACCATCAATGCCAATGGGGGAGATTGTTAGCATGAATGCTGATTATTTCCTATGGGGGAGTATTCTAGCATTTCTAGAGGAGTCACATGTTGCATTCATGACTACATTTGTCATTGATGTCAACATACTGATTATACTAAAGATTAATAGAGTAGCAGACAAAATTTGATTTAGCGCACATAGAGTATTGCAAACGAGGTTATACAGAGCTAAGGATATGTTTCTTATGGTGTCTTGATATCATGGTTAAGAGAGCATACATAAATTTAAGTATTTGCATCAGTTATAAGTAATCTAGTGGAAACTGTATTCTCAAAGAGTTCCTGAGAAGCGGTTTGTGATAATTGGATTATATCTCCTAATAGGGATAGAATCTGGTCAAGTGAAGTTACACAAAGGTTGAAGACATTGTAGAAGAAACTTGGATGAGTCAGCATAGTCAAAGGTTTCACGTTTGAATATTTATTAATTTTATGTAATTATGAAAATATTATGTAACGTGTAATGTTTTATATTTTGTATTTGGTTAAGCCTAATTGGCCGACTCAATTATGAAATATTGAGCATGGTATAAAGTAAGGATTTTTTTACTTGATTGAGATATGTAATGTAAGATGTGGATGTGAAGTAATGTGAATAAGTTATCTAAGGGATTTTTATGTAATGTGAAATGAGAAGATCTGGTATTGAGATCTTGTGAAGAATTTGGTGTGGTTTTGGCACAGCCAGAGGAGAGAAGATAAGTTGTTGAGATCAGTTATACTTGGTATTATTTTGTTTGGATGATACAGAGATTAGTTGGACAGTGTATTTGGTGATCTTTTCCTTGAAGTTGTTTGGATAGTGGGTCCTTCTGTCTTCCTTAAACTCCTAATAGGGTTAGAATCTCCTCACAGGGATTCAAAGTCTCCTAATAGGGACTAATATGTACTGAATGTATTTCATAGACTCCTAACATGGTCCATCCTCTCACAAGGAATTTTCATATTAGTTCTTCTTTTTGTGGGTGTCATCCCCACCAAGGTTTACTCTCTCATCAAGAGGTTCCCTAGTTAAAAAATTTGGTGTCATTGTGTATGCTTATCTTTTTATGGTTTCTATTTATGTTGACCACATGTTTCACATATATTAAGGTTAATAAAAGTTATTTTATTCAGATAACTGATTCACCCCCCCCTCTTAGTTATCTTGGTGGACTTTACTTTATAACAGACTTTCCATTACCCAATATTGATATGATTGTGGACTTAACAATAGGCAATGAAATGTTGTCATTAATGGATGGACTCTCAGGCTATAATTAGATCTGCATTACACCTAAATACTAACATAAGACAATATTCACTTTTTCTTGGGGAATGTATTGTTGGAATGTCATGCCATTTGGCATAAAGAATGTAGGTACCACTTACCAAAGAGAAATGAATAAAATATTTCATGATCTCATGCATAACATTGTAGAAGACTATGTGGAGTTTATCTTGTCAAAATAAATTACTTGAGATCTTCACATAAGCATTCTAGAAATAATATTTGATAGATTGGAAGCATACAAAGTTAGGTTAAATCCTAAGAAGTGTTTCTTTGGGGTTACCTTAGGAATAGAGGTAGATCTAGAAAAGGTCAAAATAGTCATTAAGATGACTCCTAATAATATCAGTTAGTTAAGGATTCTCCAAGGGAGGCTACAATTAGTAAGGAGATTTATAAACAACTAGTAGACAAGTGTCATCCCTTATAGTATCTACTTCATAAGGATGTTCCTTTCAGATGGGTAGAACAATGTCAAGAAGCATTCTAGACTCTTAAGGACTATTTTCTATCAACTTTATTCTTAATGCCACCACAATCAAGAAAGCCTTTACTCCTCTACATATCAGAAACTACAAGATCTTTAAGTGTCCTAGCACAACATGATTCCAAAGGCAGAGAGAGGGCTATTTACTACATCTACATAAAATTTGTGGGACATGAGTTGAATTATTATTCCATAGAAAGAGCATGCCTAGAAATAGTATTTTATTCTCAAAAACTTAGGAAATATATTCTTAGGCATAATACATCACTCATATATAAGATATACCCTCTCAAATATCTCCTCAATAAAGTAGCATTGACAGGGTGATTATCTAAATGGGTTATGATCCTTAGTGAATTTTATATAGAGTATTTTGATAGGTGATCCATCAAAGGGAAAGTAATAATAGATTCATTGGTTGATGCTCCTATACCAACAACTCATCCCATCTTATCAAATTTTTTGGATGAGGTCATATTGCTAATTGATACACCTATACAATGAAACTTATACATTGATGGGTCCTACACACAAAAGGGGTCTGAGGATGGAATATTGTTTATCACACCTGAAGGTGACTCAAT
Organism: Chamaecyparis obtusa; assembly: GCA_027943335.1. NCBI lineage: Eukaryota > Viridiplantae > Streptophyta > Pinopsida > Cupressales > Cupressaceae > Chamaecyparis > Chamaecyparis obtusa. The sequence goes on from BSBK01003400.1 coordinate 447,138, forward strand.
CCCTTGATCTTATAGGCTCAAATTTAATTATACTAATAACATGGAAAAATATGAGGTTCTTCTCACAGGTCTTAAGATAGTTGTCCAATGGAAAACTAAACACTTACATGTCTATGGAGATTCAAGGTTGATCATTAACCAAGTTAATGATGATTACATGAATAAATATGAAAATATGATAACATATAAGATAATGATCAATTATTTCAATCATATTTTCTTTGAGAAGATTCTCATAATGCAGAACAAGGCAGCCGATGCAATGGAAACAGTGGGATCTTTACTTGATATTACTAACAATGTAATGTGCTATGAGTTCTTAGTAGAGAAACCTATGGTCCTTTCCTTTGTAGTCCCTTTAGATGAGTTTGTGTGTGAAATTTTTGGACCTAGTTCCCCAAGGTATCATGATCATGCCTATATTTGTGATAAATACATACGACCCAACTTGTCTTGTAACCAACATAAGACCCTTATATGAAAATCTTCTCAATATTCTATCATTTCTTACACCCTATATATTAAGAGTCTAGAAGGAACCCTAATCAAATGTCTTGATATTGACAAAGAAAAAATGAGCCTAAGTGAGGTACACTGAGGTATTTGTAGGGCTCATTCTAGTGGCCCTACTCTGGAAAAGAGTATCCTAGGGATTGGGTATTATTGGCCTACCATGGAAAAATATGCCTACAAGTTTGTACATAAATGCCCAAAATGTCAGGTCTATAGGGATCTCATACATGTGCTAGTATAGGAATTACAAAAAATCATGTCTCCATGGTTGTTTTCATAGTGGGGAGTCAAACTTGTTGGAAAAATTCATTCTTCATCCTCCAATGGTCATAAGCACATAATCATTTCCATTGAGTATTTTATGAAGTGGACAAAGGATATACCCATGACCTATATTACCAGTAAGAAAATATCCAAGTTCATCCTTAATTACCTCATTTTTTGGTATGGATACCCACTTTCCATGATCATAGATAATTATATCCCATTCAAGAATCAAGAAATTTATGACCTATGTGCCCGGTTTCATATCAAACATCACTTCACCTCAAGATACTATCCTCAATAAGGCATCTAATAAGACCATACTAAAAATCCTCAAGAAGAATTTTGATGGGGTTGGTCATGAATGGTACATCTGTTGGATGTTGTTGGTGTGGAAATAATATTGTTGTCATTTGTGTTTTGTCACTGATGTCAACATATGTTTCTGTGAGGAAAACATGTTGGTTATCACATTATAGGGACACTGTACGGATGTTTCAAATGCTGCAAAGAAAGATGAGAGTTCAAGAGGGTGTTGTGATGTTATATCCAAGATCGCATCATGTAATGTTTCATAATGAATGAGTTACATATTTTTTGGTGAAGACTGGTCACTGGACTATAACAGTGAAAAATGCTAGAGTTAGTCTCTATGTTTTTGGTATATCTTCTAGAAGATATGGATTCAATGTATATGAGCTTGAGGGATGATAGACAAGGTACTAAAGGATGTTCATTGGTCAACGTAAGGTATGGAATGCTTGGTGACATCATCTGTGGTGTGTGTTCTGGAGAAGACTTATTTGGAAGCTAACTTGGGAGATGCAACATGTGTTATGCATGGTGAACATGAATTAAGGATGTCGGTCCTTAATTGTTGTAAAGTAATCATTGTATACTTGTTCTAGATATTGTATGTATCTTAGCAAGATTTTATGTAATTGTTTGTAATTAGGAAAGCATTATGGGCCAACTTGTTCATGAGAATTGTAATAAGGTATAAATGAAAGGTCTTTTCTTTTGAAAAGATATGGATGAGAAGAAGATGATATAGATAGGTTGTGAAAGCTATGAGCTTGTGTCTGTTGTATGTAGAGCATAGGTTTTTTGGTGGACTTCATTGGAACTGATCAAGCAAATATAGTTTCTACCTAACAGCTCAAAAGATTGTGTATTTCTTCATATACACAACTATGAACAGTGAGTTCTAAAGGTGGACTTAACCTTCTTTGGGTAGTGAGCCATCCCTTTTGTTCTTGACTCCTAACAAGGTCTGTCCTCTAACAAGGACTATGTACTATAATGTTTCAATAATCTCCTAATAGGGCTATATATTCTAACAAGGATAACAATACTCTCAGTACATCATTTGTGGGTGCTAATTCCCACCGGTGTTTTTACCTTTAACAGGGTTTCCCTGAGACCAAAATATTGTGCTATTATGTTGGCATTCATTATGTTCATTAGATATGGTATTGCTGCTACTTAAAGTTTAAAGTCTAATAATCTATCATACAAATGATTCACCCCCCCCTCTCAGTTGTATTGTGGACTGTTATTCCTAACAATTGGTATTAGAAAAAGTGGTCCTTAGAGAGAAAGCTTAACAACTTGAGGTGATTCTAGAGATGGCATTCTATAAGAAGGATAGTTCAAAGTTTGATCCGGAAAATTTTGATAGTTGTGAGAACACAAAAGAAGAGCTTGGTGAATATGTTGATGAATGGAAATAAATACTAGTAGAAGAAAGAAATATGGATGAGCTTGTTGCACTGATCTCTAGAAGAGAAAAAAGAGGTAAGGGTAAAAATGAAAGAAAGTTACCTATAAAATGCTTTTCATGCAATAAGATAGGTCACTTTGCATCTAGATATCCTACAAGAGTTCCTAAGTACAAATCTAAGTATTCAGAAGAAGCGGAATGCTATAATGCTAGTGAAAGTATTTTTTATGGTGATTATGAAGAGATTGGATGTAGTACTATTAAAGATGAACCAGTACATGAGGAAAAAGATATAGTGTCTAAATGGGATATAGAAAATACGACTGGAGATAGAAATAATTATGATGGTGATGTTATGAGATTTGGAGACAATGTTCCTAAACCTATCATTGAAGTAGGATCTATTTCTTTGGATGGAAAGACTAATACTGATAATGTATTTCTTGTTAATGGACTTAAGCATAACTTGTTGAGTGTTGGAAAAATGACGAATAAGGGATTTCAATTAAAGTTCATTAATGGGAAATGTTTTATCAGAGATGAAAATTGGTTATGGGATAGAAGGTTTTGTCTTGTTAATTTTGATTATATTGTGAAGGAAAGCTTGGCGAAGACCTACCAAAACCATCTAACATTGTATGTAGAGAATGTGTTATGGGAAAATAGACTAGAAGTAATTATAAAAGAAAATCATATACAACAAAAGGAAAGTTGGATTTGGTACATACATACCGATGTGGACCTACAAGAACAAGATCATACTATGGTGAAAGGTACTTTATACATTTGTTGATGATATTATTTATGATAACAATGATGAGATGTGTAAAAAAATTTCAAAAAGAAGTATAGAATGAATCAGGTTTAAAGATAAAATGGTTAAGGTTAGAAAGAGATGGAGAGTTCAATTCATACTATGAAGAGCATAGAATAAAAAGAAAGACACCTGATCCTAGGACTCCACAACATAATGGGATAGCATGGCAAAGAAAGAGAACTATACTGGACACTGCTAGGACTATGTTGCTTGAAGGAAATGTATCTCATGTGCATTGGAGAGAAGCTATTGGGACATAAATATACACATTGAACATAATTCAAATCAAAGATGATACAAGTAAGACTCCTTATGAATTATGGTTTGATCATACTCCTATTATGAAGTATTTCAGAATATTTGGTAGTAAGTGTTATATCAAGAGAGATGATGAGATAGGAAATTTTGATGCTAGAAGTGTTGAAGGTATTTTCCTTGGTTACTCTATTAAGAGAAAGGCTTACAAATGTTTCAATCTGAGATTGAGAAAGATGATTAAAGGTAATAATATGAGGATAGATGAAAAAGAGAGAATGTATGATTGCAATCAGAATATAGAAGATAGGGAAGCTGCTACTATAAATGAGGAAGAATATGTTGGGACAAACTTTAGCACAAATGAAGCTACTGAGACTCCTAAGACACCGAGACCAAATATTAGTGGAATTGTGGCTAGATATTAAGAAGATCCTAAAGAGTCACACATGGCTGTAGTAAAAAGGATATTCAGATATCTGAAAGGAACATTGGAATATGGCTTACGAAAGCATACTAATGGAGGAGAATTGTTGGAACTATTGGATGTTGCTGCTATAATTAATTGTGCTTAGAATGTTTGGATAAAACTGATGCTGAAAGATACCTTTGAGTATCTCAAAGGTATGCTTGGGGTGAAGGCCCCTCCTTGTGAGAATTAAATGATGCAGGGATGCATCAATCCAGAGGCATTCTGGGCTCTATCTTATTCTGGACTTGATGTGTGGATCTACTCCTCAAGGGGAGTGATCATTGAAGACTTAAAAAATACATTTGGGTGACTTAGCACTTGGTTGATAAAGGTAGTCAATGAATTATGGCACCCTTTTCCATTGTTGTCAAAGGCGGAGAGATACTATGTGAAAATCCCTAATGTATGGGGAGATTGTATTGAGAGATACTATGCCTGGATGAGGAGAGATATTATGAGAAGTTGTACTATGAGAGTACTAATTGGCTATAGTATTTTGGGTTGATGGATTTTTCCATATGTTGACATCAATGCCAAAGGGGGAAATTTTTGGATGTTGCTGGTGTGGAAATAATATTATTGTCATTTTTATTTTATCACTGATGTCAATATATGTTTTTGTGAGGAAAAAAGGTTGGTTATCATAGTGTATGGACATTGTATGGATGTTTCAGATGCTGTGAAGAAAGATGAGAGTTTAGGAGGGTGTTTTGATCTTATATCCAAGATCACATCATGTAATGTTTCATAATGAATGAGTTAAAAATGTTTTGGTGAAGACTGGTCACTGGACTGTAATAGTGAGAAATGCCAGAGTTAGTCTCTGTGTTTCTAGTATATCTTCCAGAAGATATGGATTCAAGGTATGTGAGCTTGAGGGATGGTAGACAAGGTACTAAAGGATGTTCACTAGTTAGCGCAAGGTACAGAATGCTTGGTGACATCATATGTAGCGTGCGTTCTGGAGAAGACTTATTTGGAAGTTGACTTGGGAGATGCAACGTGTGTTATGCTTGGCAAACATGAATTAAGGATGTCAATCCTTAATTATTGTAAATTAATCATTGTATACTTGTTCTAGATACCGTGTGTATCTTAGAAAGGGTTTATGTAATTGTTTGTAATTAGGAAAGCCTTATGGGCCAACCTGTTCATGAGAATTGTAATAAGGTATAAATGAAAAGTCTTTTCTTTTGAAAAGATATGGATGAGAAGAAGATGATATAGAGAGGCTATGAAAGCTGTGAGCTTGTGTCAGCTATATGTAGAGTAGATGTTTTTTGGTGGACTTCATTGGAACTGATCAAGCAAAGATAGTTGTTGCCTAATAGTTCAAAAGATTGTGTATTTCTTCATATACACTTGTGTTGTGAACAATGAGTTCTGAAGGTGGACTTAACCTTCTTTGGGCAGTAAGCCCTCCCTTTTGTTCTTGACTCCTAACAGGGTCTGTCTACTAACAAGGACTATGTACTGTAATGTTTCAATAAGCTCCTAATAGGGCTATATCTTCTAACAATGATAACAATACTCTCAGTACATCATTTGTGGGTGCTAATTGCCACCGGGGTTTTTACCTTTAATAGGGTTTCCCTGAGACCAAAATATTGTGTTATTTTGTTGGCATTCATTGTGTTCATTGGATCTTGTATTGTTGCTACTTAAAGTTTAAAGTTTAATAATATTTCATACAACTGATTCCCCCCCCCCCCCCCCTCAGTTGTATTATGGACTATTATTCCTAACAACATCTAACTCAATAATTCCCTCTAGGCCTACCCTAGTACCATCCACACTCCCACTAGATCCATGCTATATTCCCTTATCTATGGATCTGAAGCTATTTTCCTAATAGAGGTTGAGTTACCTTCCTTGTGAGTTTGAGTAAAGAATATCAACACAAATGAAGACTACTGGGCATCTAGGTTACAAGAGATCATGAGAAACATCAAAATTATATTAATCATTTACAATCTTATCAGAATCATCTTCATAAAAGCTACAACAAAAAGGTTTGTGTTAGAATCTTTGAGATTAGAGACCTAGTCTTAATAGAAAGTTAGAGAAACTTGGGTGACAAGGTAAAACTAGGGAAATTTAAACCAAATTGGCTTGGGAAATACATTATCATATCAGGATTTGGTTCTAGTGATTATTAATTTTCTACACTAGAGGGAGATCCATTTCCCAATCATGTCAATCACTTGCATCTTCTCACTTGTTTTATACATAACTCTTAGAGAGTCCTTTTAAAAAATATTCTGAAAATATATATAAAAAGTGAAAAAGAGTCAAAAATGCAAAAAAATCATTACTTTGGTGAAAACCTAGAAAATAGGCACCTTGAGTGACACCAAAAAAATAGAAATATAAGAGGAATAAGTCATCCTATGGTGAAAACCACTTCGATGGCACCTTCCGTAAGTACCATGGTGAAAACTTGGCAATAGGTGCCATGAATAGAGTTTTTCTCTATTGTCTACTATCAATCTATCACTTTTAACTTGTTTATCCTTTGACATATATCCATCTATCTCATTCACATCATGAAAAATCCTTTTATATACCATATGTGGTCTGAAATGCATTATTATTTTAAGTTAACCCATGTTTCAATTGGCCAGTCCATCACACATTATCCACAAATCAATCCATCACGCTCATTACATAATAAGTTGTCCCATGTCTAGACTAGGGGCATATTTATGTCATGATTATCTAAACAACCTGAAAAAAAATCATAAAAAGTCTTAAAAAATCCCTAAAAATTAGAAAACATAAAAAATTCAAAAAATAATCTTGTCCTTGTCATCAATAAAATAATCCCTTTTCCATGATATGTATTGGGGAAGTTATCAAACACAACAAAGTTTGAGCTTCATGAATCACACATCAATTGACAAACATAACAACTGGCCCTCAATCAAACTAATCACATTGTCTTATTTGTCGGTCACATCCTATCAATTTTTTATCATATAGTCATCATGTCTTATACAAAGGATGGATACACCCAAAATTAGATAGGCCATTCTAAAGTAGGGTACTTCATTCTTAGAATCAAACATTGTCATCAATGTCATTATCACAGAAAACACATGACACCAAACAAAAAAATAGTATAGTTATTGACTCATTGTCTTCAGGAGTCTTATCTTCATTTCATTTATCTTGAATAATGTTCTTATGCATCTCTAGAATATCCACAAGTGATGAGACAAGTTGGGATGAATCATGATTCTATTTTCTTTGTCAATTGTTTGTGGGAATTTTTTTATGAAGTCTGAGATGATTATTTTGCGTGTCTATGAGAAGTATGCTCACATATGTGAAAAGTATCTCAAGAAGAAAAATATAGCTAGAGATAACAATGCTCATGGATGTCACACATACCTCAACTCTAAACACCCTCACTCTTAGATGAGTCGATTAGCATTCCTTGTCTATTAGCAATGCTTGTTAAATGCAAAGAGAATAATCCTACCTTGATCTTTTATATCTTGGTAAGACATACCTATTTTGATAAATAAAGGTATCTTAATGATGAAAATACTTGTATTCATGTATGAAGATTCGACAAAAAGACAAATGATTTAATCTATATTTCAATATATAGTATATTCTTTCGAATGATTTACCTAATATATGTTAACCTAGTCATTTTAGTAAAGTCTTGTCTATTAGTCCTAATTCTTTCATTGTTAGTCCTAAAAATTATTTCAGTTAGTCCCTACAGTCATTATGATCTTGTATTTTTGCATATTCACAATAATACATCCTGCATCCATATCATGCTACTATGTACATCATAATCATAAT